>JAAXCT010001470.1:0-168698 GCA_012490785.1 Eragrostis nindensis
GAGACTCACCATGCATTCAGTGATCTCTATAACTAGTGTGCATTAAGAGAACCACCTCGAACCCTCTTGATAGTCCGATTTTCCTATGGACTCAAGCTAACATCTAACCAAGCAACACTCGCGGATTCTAGCATGTCCTTAGCCTTGATCCATATCTTCTCCGCGACTCCATCAAGTCCATCTTGTGTCGATGAAGGCAACCAATCATCCTTGTCATTAAGTTCATGGTGTGTTGGCGTTCACCACCAACGGACGGAGCTTTCTTTATATGTGACCTATAAGATCTCACAAGGAGTGTAGTCACATTCATGGTTCTCATCCTATCACCAAAACATTCATACC
This sequence comes from Eragrostis nindensis, assembly GCA_012490785.1. Classification (NCBI taxonomy): domain Eukaryota; kingdom Viridiplantae; phylum Streptophyta; class Magnoliopsida; order Poales; family Poaceae; genus Eragrostis; species Eragrostis nindensis. The sequence goes on from JAAXCT010001470.1 coordinate 343, forward strand.
TTGGGGTTTCCCTAGTTCCAATGGTCATGAAGCTTACAACAGCCGCGAGTCAGATGGGCCGAGGCGTCCCAGCAGGGGGGAGCGGAGCGCCGGATTCTCGGGCGGCACACGCCCGCGGTTCGGCCCCGTGTAGCCACGTGGCTACCCCTGCCCATCCGCGGTCCGCTACGGACTACAGATAAGGGCGGGGTCCTGTGAGCCTATGGGAGTCCGACGTGTGGCGCCGGCCGTTCGCGCCGTCCTAAAGGCGCCGCGGCTCGACGAGACCCCCGGGATTTCGGCGGGGAACGGTGCGCGCGGATCCAGGGCGGGGGATCCATCGCGGAAGGGTCCCACCTGCCAGTGAGAGCCCGGTGGCCGCGTGTGGGGCAGGTCGTGGACTTCAGTGCGCGTGCGGACTGTGCAGGGTCGCGACTGATTGACGTGACCAGACCGGTCATAGCCCTGTGGCGCCCGGTTTAGGCTGGCGATAGGGCGTGGGCTGACGAGCGCCGCCTGCCACGGTACGGCGCGCCGCGCGGATCGAAGGGCCGTTCCGTGGATCCGGCTCACATCCACGCCTCGCTGCCTCCGCGAGTGCGCGCATGCTGTACGACGGACAAGACGAGACGGCAAAAGTCATCGAAGTCATGAAGGCGAAGCGAGCGAAGCCCGCTGACGACAGACTGTACGTCCGGCATCTCGGGCGGAGAAGGGCTGCCAGACCAGCCACCCTCATAACGGCCCATGAACGGGTCCGGCCTCTCCCGGCACTATAAAAGGGAGTGCCTTGTACCATGAAAACAACAGACAACACTTGAGCAATATCAGGCAAGCAGGACGTAGGGTTTTACACCTCCGGGTGGCCCGAACCTGGGTAAACGCTTGTGTTCTTGTTCCCTCTCGACCGCATTTCCAACACTTAGAACCGTTCGCTCCCCTCCGAATCTCGAAGGGAGGCCGTGCTAGGCCCCTGTTTGCCGTGGTTTCCACACTACGACAAGTACAAACACGATGCAATATTATAATTATATAAGAAGCGCGCTAGCCACAAACATTGGCACTCAGAGGAGCACAAGTGGACTTATCTTTCTCCTTGGCTCAAATCCAATGTCATGGAAGTCAGCACAAGTGGACTTATCTTTCTCCTTGGCTCAAATCCAACGTCATGGAAGTCACAGAAGCAGAAGTTTATGTCACTGCATCATGCGAAGCCGATGCCAAGGTTTGTGGCTAGGATTTTAGCTATAGGTGTTCTTAGGCACCGTCATATTGCTCAAAAGCAATGATGGATCTATCAGGAGAGGGAGTTTTGCGTCCCCCCAAAAGGGAGAAGACAGGATAGTACAAGGAAAGAATTGAAAGAAGGCCCCGCCCCTAGTATGGAGCTTCCACCTGCACAAAAAGCATAATTCTTTACAAAAGTTAAATTCTTGGAATAGTATTTATCAAATCACAAAGTTCAAAGTTAGCTAAAAAAGAATTTTTCATCAAATATCCATGCGTTCTCTACAATGTCATGCGTGTTCATTGAACAGTACTCTTGAACTGCTCCGCCCATGCCTCGACACAGATGCAGGCACTTAATTGATCGAAAGTTATTGAAGTTCGGCAACTAAATCCTTGTGTACTTCACTTGGTTTGCATTCGTTGAGTTCTTTTACCTATTTATATGAATATCTTTTTTGACGAAAAGCTACAGAGGAGTTCCCACAGTGCATGCCATTTTTAATTTATCAGAGAATATTTACATGGAACAAGATATCTTGATCTACTAGGTGTTATATGTGTATTTTAGTGCATGTTATTTTTTGATCTGTTAACCATCTAATTGTTGCACATACTCTAGTAGGTTTTCGATTTCATATAGAATTTATTATGGGGGTTTTTTCTCTTTTCTGGTGTTTCAGGGAAAGTTCCAGTTTGCTAAACCAGAAGTTTTGATTTGCCAGCTGCTAATTCAACAGTTTTTTCTTAAATTTTTAGGGAACGACACTCCCAGTGCCATCAAGTCCTTTCATGGATAGGGGGGACGAGACCGAAGAACCGAAGAAGAAGAACCTCATCGCGCTAGACGCCATGAGCAGGGAGGCAGAAGTGGATATGGAGTCTGTTGCGTCTGAGGTGGCGAACGACGAGCAATTATGGGGAGAACTACCAGACCTGTCGATGTGTGCCCTTTTTTCCCGTGAAGATCTGCCTGACCGGGGCGTCGAGAGCTATGTGACCGAGAGAGGGGTGAATCGGTCCACTCTAAACTCTTTTTCTCACAATGTCATCACTCAACTTTTAGCAAATAGTTTTAGTGAAGAGATTAAGCACACTAAGATGAGTCCTTAACCTATGATACTAGTGGTCAAAATGACAAGATTTCACACCATACTAGTAAGGCGTTTGTTATCTAGTTAGCACAAGATTGATAGGATTACTCTACTAGATAGAATGATACAAACAAGAGCAATCTAGAGATGATATGATAAGTTAACTAGGCACACTAAGTAAAGTCTTTAGTACAACAATATAGACTACAATAAGAATGCACATGAGCAAGGCAAACTAGCAATTATAGAGAAGCAAGTAGGAACCAAAGTAAATACACGAGCAAAGTGACAAACCTACTCAAGTACTACAAGCAATCATATATGGCATAGAAGGTAAAAGCAAGTAGTAAAAGAGGAGGGATAGAAAGTGTTCATGATGTTTTCCCATGGTCTCGGAAGGTTGGCGCTTTCCCATACTCCACGTTGGGTCACTCCCGTCGAAGTCTCGACCCGTCCCCGCGTAAGGCAATCCTTTCTAGAGTGCACTTCACTCTTCGCGTGAAGTCGGGGACACGTCTCGCCGGCCACTCCCGGGTACTTCTCTCAAGGTAAGGCTTCACACATGATGTGGGCCAAACGGCGCTCCACTAGTGATGCTTCTTTCATACAGGAAGCTCGAAGACCGTGTATAAACTTGTGTTAGCTTTCACACTCTCTTTAGACAGCTCAACACCAACGTCTAACTGGTCTAGGCCTCACGATAGGTTAAGAGTAACAACCTTAAATGACTTTCTCAAGATCACACTAGCCTAGAGATCAAAGGATGCAACTTGTTACTCTCGCAAGCTTCTTCTTCTTTCTCCTTCGCTCTTGACAGCACCTCCCATTATGTTAGTTGTCCAAGAGCACCTCAAAAGAGATCAAACAACTGACTATATATAGGCCTCCGACCTCAAACTAGTCATTGCCCAAAAGTGCTCAGAAACTGTAGTCGTCATATGTACCACCGTAACCTTTCACCGTATGAAATAGTGACCGACCAGTCATCTTCCAGAGACTTCTTCTCTGTCTTCAATCTTCAGGACTCACCGTGTCAAACGGTGACCCCCATCGTACCATAGGTGGCTTCCCTCTTTCATCTTTTACGAACTTCTCTTCTGGAAACCATACGGTGCTCGCTTCTCTTTTATCTTCCACAAACTCTTCTTTTGCACCGTATCATACGGTGACCTCTACCTTCAAGTGTCAGAACCTCCAAATCTCTGGACCTTTCTTTTAGTGTCCACCGGTGACGCCCACCGCATCCTACGATTACCATACGGTGACTGCAGTGACTTTACTCTGTTGGAACTTGATCTTTTCCATGATCCTCGCTTCCAACACCTTCTTTCGTGGTTCCTTCTCTTCTCTTCTGCCATTCTAGCTCTTGAGAGACTCAGCATGCATCCAATGATATCTACAATTAGTGTACACTAAGAGAAACACCTCAAACCCTCACGAGAGTTCAGTTTTTTCTAAGGACTCAAGCTAACATCTCAATCGGTACTGTGCATCATGAAAATCGGCTCCAATAAAAAAGGCAAAAGAGTAAGCATTTTACCTTTGAGGAGAGAGAAGATGCAAAATTACGCTCCCTCTCTGCTACTCCGGCGCGTCCCGCGCGCCTCGACGGCCCGGTCTTCGCGGCGCTGCGGGGAGGAGTCCGTGAGCACATCTACTGGAGCCAAGGACGAGCGGAGGCGAGCGGCGGCGCGGGCGAGTGAAGGCGGCGGCGCCGGGCAAGTGGCGTGCGGGCTGGCGGAGGCGGCGGTGCGGGGCGAGCGGCGCGCCGAGCGAGTAGAGGCACAGGGCGAGCGGCACGCCGGGCGAGCGGAGGCGCAGGTCATTAGTCCATTTGCCTCTGCAAACTGGCTCTTAGTTGTTGGAGTCATCACCGAAAACTGCATCTTCTGGTAACCGTACACGCGATTGCCTCTCGAAAATGCATCTTCTTTGTTGGAGTCGGTCTCATTGTTCTGTTCCAAACCAGGGTCATCAGTTTGTGACAGGCTTCATTGTGGCCAGAGTATGGCCCCTATTACGATCTATTATCAAGCCTCTTGCCTCTGCTGATTTCTGGCCGAAGCTCCACTTCTCGTGACAGGGATGGATAATAACCGAAGAGACTGTAACCGAAGATGTTGGAATGGAAACCGAAGGGTTCATCTGGATCCTCGAGAGGGAGAGATCTTCGAGGGAAGCTGATCCAAGTGTGGAGAGTTTAAAAGATAATGTTTTTATTGGTGCATTTGTGCGGTACCTCCAGGGCCCCTGTTCCCTTCACAATCAGTGGTCCGTTCGATCATTCTGTTGTCTGCTTTCACGTTTCGGATAAAATCTTTGCGTCGTGTCCTCTCCGGCGCACGGACACCACGATGAACACCGGGCTGGTGGGAGCTCCTTCCTGCAGCTTCAGCTTCGGCCACCACGCGCAGCGCGCCGGCGCCGGCGCCGTCAGGCTGCGGGTGCTGCCGGTGCGCGCCGCGGACACCTCCTCCGCCGAGCGGCTGAGGGCGGTGCTGGAGCAGGTGGACGAGGCGCTGAGCAAGGGGAACGACGAGGCCGCGCTGACCCTCGTGCGGGGCTCCCAGGGGACGGACGGCGGGCTCCGGGCCTTCGGCGCCGCCAGGCAGGTTTGTGTTCCGTCGTCTTGCCTGGCTTCTTGTTCGGTCTTGCTTGATCGCCCCAATTCGTGCCTTTCGTAGTGACAAAATAAGTAGCAGTACAGTGATGCTTCGGCTGTGTGCGCTTGCTCGTTATTGAGCTAATTTGTGGGCAAGAATGGTGTATCCACAACCTGCTCCAGAGGACCGAACAATCATTTAAACCGTGGTACCTATGTTTTGGCCGCATAATGTTGCGCAGATGTGTCAAAAGAAAAAAGGCACTGACTGTTCAGCAACTGGATCCACTGTCCTGATTTCGTTGTCACCTGTGCAAATATTCTGATGGAATGTTATTAGCTGAGTGTATTTCTTTCTCATATGAAGCCGATCCGGCACCAATGCAGCCAACTCCGGCAATTGTTGGACATTTTTCTCATGTCAATTATTTTCTACTGAAACAAGAGAATCATTAATTAGAGGTTCCAAGTGATGGTATTCTTTTGCGCCGCATAGACAGTAAAAACTTATGCTTTACAATTATCACTTTATTTGCATGTGGTATATCACATTGTCTCCTTTTTACTGTAATCTGCGGTAGGTACCTCAAAGGCTTTATAAGTTGGATGAGCTTAAGCTAAATGGGATCGACACTTCTGCTTTTCTATCCCCCGTGGATCTGACTTTGGGATCAATCGAGAGAAATCTTCAAATTGCTGCACTTCTTGGAGGGATTTCAGTATCGTATACATTGGAGTTTTCTCAACTCCAAATCCTACTTCTTGTATTAGGTCTACTGTCTCTGTGGTCTGCCGATTTTGTGAGTAATCAACCCCTTTCTTCTTTGAGACCTATTTTCTTATATTAGTTTGTTTTTATTGTCTCTTCCAACAACACTTTATCATCTAACATAGTGAAGAGTCATAGACCTGCATTGCTGTTCTCCGTTATATAGGTTTGCTAGATCTTTTCTTTGAATATCAGATTATAAGCAATCGTGTAGTGCCTGCATGCACATCTGAGCTGCACAAAGCCCAACTTGCTCTGCATTACTATTCAATTTGCTTGGTGTGTAGTAAGAAGTAACTTCATATTCCTCGCATAAACAAAAAGTAACTTCATATCATTGCAGTAAGAAGGACATGTTGAGCTATATCAAAAGATATAACTCAACGTTTTCACTCAAGCAATGTCCCTCTTTTGTTCAATTATTCTGAGTTTTGATGTAATCATTAACTTGCAATCCTAATGCTATGAAAGTATGCACATGTGATCTTCTTGGTATCTTCTTTATTCTTTGATCCAACTATATTTTTAGTTCAGCATTGATTTATCCAATCCATACATACTTCATAACCTTCAAATTAATCCCTCTATCTTGGGCTTACTCAACTACAGCTTTCTAGGTATATTTCAATGGAGGAGTGCGAAACTTGATTCTTGATACAGTTGGTCACTATCTCAGCCAGAAGTATCACAACAGAGTTGTTCAGGTAATGCTGCACTTCAGGCTGTTTGTTCGTATGTAAGTTTTTTGAGTGTTGAATACACATGGATTTCGTTTTAGTTGATTAAAAAGTTCCCAGACATGCTATTTGGTAAATCATGGAGGAATTTGTAAAATGGTTTTTCGAGGAAGAAAGGTAAAAGGGTAGGACAACATTGAGTGCTTCATACCTTTGTAAAACTGCAGCTACAATTATTTTATTTAATGGTGTGATTAATCACTATCAGTAATGTTGGCTGTATATTTGCAAATGTGATATGAATGTTGTCTAAAATTTGTTAACTGCAGTTGCCGGATAGAGTTTATGACGGGACACTAAGTTGTCTTCTCAATTTGATTATTCATGGCTCTTTAGAAGAGTTTTGAGAAGTGAACGTTTTTTACTTCGGTTGCTGCTTCGGGAGAAATTCTGAAGATATGTAGGGTGAAAAGCTAATGCAAATTTTAGCATTAAGACAAAAAAAAATATCATATTATTAATACGCTGCTAACTTTGTTACAGTATATATTCATGTCTTGTTTTCCCCATAGTAAAGGGTTTCCTGCTTCTCTTCTCAAACCTTTAAGTGAGTATATTCAGGCATAGAGCCCTCGTAATGAATAAAAGTGCTGTTCATAATGGCTTTTCCATCATTGAACTTAATTTAAGGAGGCCAGTTTTCACTTATTTGATCAAACAACTTGGCCCTTCTCAAAACTACTACGTTTCTGCTAATGTATATATGTTCAAAAACTAATATCCTGTATGTGAACAATGTATAGCATGAAGCTGGTCATTTCTTGATAGCATACTTGCTTGGGGTGCTTCCAAAAGGATACACAATTACAAGCCTGGATACACTTATCAAACAAGGATCACTTAATGTTCAAGCGGGAACAGCTTTTATTGACTACGAGTTCCTTGAAGAGGTTAGTTCTGTTAATTTTCTTACTGTGATGTTCTTTCAAATGATGATTCACTAGAATGCAAAACTATACTAAAAACGATTATTATTTATGTGATTTCACATGTCTTGTGGGCATTTTACCTTATAGTTTTTGTAATCATATAGAGACTTTCTCATCTAGGGTTGAAAAGAGTGTATGAAGCCTAATGTTAGTTCATTGGGTTTGCTAGTTTATGTAGGTAGCTAGCCGGTATGTTTCTTGGCACCATTGACCTTAGTAGTTTAGCACTTTTGTTGTTTTTTATTTTACTTGAAGTAAGTAGTCCTACTGATAAGTGTTCTTCTGGTTTGGTAAGTTGGTCCTTGATCTTGTATCGTTATGCTCCTATTAACCCCTTAACACGACAATTCCTCCTTAATTTCAAATCAATGAATATAACATGCATAATTTCTTCTTTGACTCATGTTCTGAAACTATGAATTATTTGCATCAGTAGAGCAATAGTCTGCTGGCATATTGACACCCAATGGTTTTGCCGAGTAAAAAAAAGGGAGAGCATGCCATACATTGTGCGACATGTTATACTTTAAAAATGTATATCCAATGTGACCAGTAAATCATCATTTTGTCATTCTGAAGACATCCTGGCATATATTATTTTTCCTGTTAAGTTGCTATCTATATCCTTTTTTCCTTAAAAAGATAAATACGCTGCTATAGATGTTTGAGCCTAATGGTTATCTTCTATTTCCAGATCAATACAGGCAAGCTATCTGCCACGGTGAGAGTTGCTAAAAACCTTTATTTTGTACAAACAGGTAGCATACTCTGTAGTATCTCCAGGATCCCCCATCCACTCACAATCAATCGGTATATGACTACGATAAGTGAATAATCATAACTGCAGTTGAACTTTAATGTTGGAGTATTAATAAATTAAAGGTACTAACATTAGGCATCCTTTGTTGATTTTGGCATATCTGGTCTTACTTTTAATCACTGTTTCTAGCATGATTGCCTGCCACTTTTTCTCACTGAGATGAATCTAGACATTACCCTGAACAGTTCCTTAATATTTAGCACTTCTGGTAATTGTGGGTGTTGACATTGCCATCGTATTTTCCTTGGCACTGTGAATTGCCTTTACTGGCAGATGTTGAACAAATTCTCGTGCATAGCACTAGCTGGAGTATCAACAGAGTATCTTTTGTATGGAATGGCAGAAGGAGGATTAGCTGACATTAACAAGGTCTGTAAGCAAGGGACTCTCCTGGATTTTGTAGACATCCTATAACTTCATATTTATTTTTTGGAACCTATCTTTCCCGTTTACAGCTTGATGGGTTGCTCAGGAGTCTGGGTTTCACCCAGAAGAAAGCTGATTCACAGGTGAGATGGGCTGTGCTGAATACAGTTCTCTTGCTGCGACGCCATGAGAAAGCTAGATCGCAGCTTGCAGAGGCAATGTCTTCAGGCAAGTCAGTTGGCTCGTGCATTAAAGTCGTAGAAGATAATATAAACATGGAGGATATCTAGTATCTGAAATGATTAACAGAGTACACGATGGCCTATGAACATACAGCTTCAGCATACAAATGGTTCTCAGTTTTACAGTGTAACTGCTGCCACACACTACTGTACAGTGTACTGCATTGGTTTTAAATCTTCGTAGACTGTATGTACATGTGTCGAAAATAAACCCATGAAACCAATGGAGATAAGACTGGCAAGCAAGTGCTTCAGCGTTCCAATCAATCTACGATCAAAAAAAATCAACGATAACGTAACTATCTCGAAGTTGGTACCATAAGTATCGCCACAAATATATGGTCCTCTTTGATTTTTTTTTTTCGTTGTGCCTGATTTGTTTTCTTCAGCAGAATATCAAGCAATGTCGATCCCAGGAAATCGCTCTCTGTTGGCTTGTCAGTCAGTAAAGAAAAGCCTCACAAGTCACAAGTAGTACACATCTTAAGATATACTAGTAAGTGCGCACGTGCGTGTTGCACGGCAAAAAATTAATAACCGCGATATCTCGAGCATGAAAACAAATTCAATATATTGTTTATCCCAAAACATGATGGATTGCTTAACCAGAAACATTCATTCGATGATCCAATATATTGTTGAGCCCAAAATTTTTTGAGAAGATGTAATATATTTCTCAAACAAACAAAGCTAAAGATTATGTAATTCATATTGTATAAACCAAACATTCAAACAATATTTAATATACTGTTAAACAAAAACATGTAGATAGAATGCAGTATATTGTTTAAATCCAAACATTGAAAACCATACCATGGAAATATGTAATTCCTATACATATAACTTCACTCACACAATCTGGTTTTAAATATATAACGCCATCGACTTTTTCGTTGAACTTTGACCATCAATATATATTTAAGTAATTAGTTTTCTAACATGAAATGGATATCATTAGATCTAATATCATAAGCATGTTAGGATTTACTTATACAATTAGCTATCTGCATCAATTTTATAGATAAGAAAAATGGTCAAAGTAACAAAAAAAAGTTAACGGTGTCATATTTAAAACCGGAGGGATTATGTTTTTTCAAACATGAAAATCAAATGAAAAATTGTGGATAAATTATTATTGATTTTCATTAAGGACTTTAAAAGTCATCATTAGCTAATCACTTTCATGTGATGAAATTACAAAATAATTATGAATCAATTATTGCATAATTTAAACTCCATACAACTTGAATATATCTTATCCAAGAAATTAGTACAACAGTTGAGAAGAAAACATATCCTTGTATAACAACTTAGTTCTTCATATAATGACTTGATTATTATCAACCGAGAGACCCAAAAAAAATTATTATGAACCGCACCATAATTTGTTTATTTCTAGCAGAATTAAAGCATGACATATAAAAAAGTGATAACGTAGGAATTAAAAGTGGAAGAATTCACGAGATTGATTTCACCGACCTTAACCAATATTTATCGCACAAAATATAATTATACCAAAGGAAAAAAAATCCTTATCAAAGATGCCTTGAACAGGAAACAAGATAAGAGTCAACAAAACGATAGCTATCATTCACAGCAGGGTAATCTTAAAATGAGTAAATTCTTAATTACAATATAATAAATAAAATGTGAACCTGGCCAAATGAAATAGCATAGCGTAGTACACTGAGAAACTAGTGGACACATCGAGTTGCCTGCTCTCAGCTACAAGTCATACGTCATGTTACATTCTCAGGATGGTTGACTTATTTGAAGAATAGATCAAGATGGTGCTTATCAGAGAAAAACAAGTGTCCTTTATTCAAGTAAAGGAAACAAAAGTAATTCTAATTTCAACCAATTAGCTAGTCACGACCCTTAGGTCGATTTTCTCCATCGTGGATATATTGCAACTTCCTTTGTCACCATATTGGCATAAATGGGTTGATGGAAATATGTCCATTTGTTCAATCGATTTCAGACTTCAAGTCCATGATGTTCTTCTAAGCTCGAGTCACCATAAAAAGATCATCAAAGACAAGGTACTAAAATACTTGATAACCCCTCGACTCTGCAACCTTGAAAACTCAAATACCTAGTCACTTTATTCGGTAGATGAGAAGGCTTTCCTCTTAGCAAAGCAATCATAACTGCTATTTGAATATAACTTTGACACTGAAAATAAGAATCAAACTAGAATGTAAGAGATTTGTGCTTTAGAGTACTTCAGAAGATTTCGGTAACCATCAACGATCTAGTAATTCCATCAGAACATCAAAAAAAAATAAAAAAATGGAACATCCAACACATTGGCCCAGGGGAATTAGTACATGTATAGTGAGCTGGTATTACTTCTTTTTCAGATTCAAAAGTTCCAAACCTATTCACCAATAATCCCAGTTGATTCGTACTACTTTTGGGCAATCACTATAACTGACAACAAAGGAATTCTATTTTTTTTTCATTTGGAGACCCTAAATAATCTAATCTATCTATCTAAACCAATAGAGAAAAAACAGTTCCACCCTACCATCCTATCTACACTGCCATCTGAAGCACCTGCCATATTGTGACCCAAATCCAACGCACCAAATCGTTCCATCCAACCCCGGCCCTAGCACCCTCTTCTCCCCTCTATGTTAAAATTCATTACAGTAACACTAAAATATCTGTTTTTTCTCACCCAAGACGACAGCGTACCCCATAGATCGTTTCTCCCTGGCGGCGTGATGGGCGCAACGGTTGATTGCCTTCCCGTTTTACGCACAATTTGAAAAACAGTGGCGATATTCTAAATATTATGTGGTCTTTCATAACACCTGATGCTAAAAAAATATTGATATTTAATCTGAGAGTTTGCACGATATACATAAGCAATACTGATGCAACCATCAATGTAGGTGCACCAGATGTTGTCGATGATGAGGATGAAAGATGGCTTCATAGGATTGATAATTGGCATCCAAGAATGACTGTTGGTGGCCTTGATGGAGTTGATCTTGCGAAAGGCTAAGAATGGTGAGTATCAAAAATAGTATTGAAAGAGGGATTGGCGCATCCTGCTCTGATTTTGTTTTTTTCTCTACTTTTCCTTTTGTTAATATGTATGAAATTATTTGTTGCTTTATAATAGGTGATGTTCCATGCAAAAATCAGAGTAACAAAAGACCAAGGGGTTTTGATGCTGATAGGCTGTTACAAGCACACGCCACTCAACTCGCAAAGAACCGAGACTACATAAAACGATATCTTCTCCGAAATTCATTAATGAACATACCTGATCAAACAGATACATCACTAACCAGAGCTGGTACGTCACTGTTTGCAGTTACCATTTGTTTCAGTAAGTGTCAACTTGAGAATAATTGATCTACAGGGGATTGCGACGTGCTCCGCCGGGAATTGATGGCCGCCAAGTTCATGATCATGAGGTGTTTGGTTCTGATCTTTAGGAGCCTGATGGATCAGCAAGGGGTGGAAATCTTGGTAAATCGTTATATATTTTTTAAAAAAATATCCGCTGAACAGTAATAGAAAATGTTTGTTACTTACCAACCCCAGATGAGGAGGACTTGGATACTCGTGACCCGGTAGAGTTCGAGTACGATGAGTCCGATGGTGATGACGAGGGACATGTTTTCATATAACCTGGTATGTATAGTAACTTCATAGAAAATTTGAATTGGATCTCGCATTGCTGGTTTAACTTAAAGTGCTCGTGTTTCCCTTTGCTAGACGTGCATTACAGGTCATATCGAGTCGACAGGCATGCTGGTGTCGGTGAAGGCAGACCTGATCCCTATGACTATGTTTAGCACAATTTGCCTACTAAACATCTTCTAGGCAGGATACAGATTGCAAAGACTGTGGCGCCAAGAGGTTCCCTAGTGAAGGAGCAGCATTCTTTTCTAGGGAGGCGATGGTTCGGATTCATATTCCGGGGATGCCTGCAGAGCTGAGAAGACTTTACACAAGCCAAACAGACAAAGATGCAAAGTGGTTCAGAAAAAATATCCGTTACTTTAATTCCCATTTTCTGTCACTAGCATGGGTGTTAAACTCGATCGCCGAGTCGCCACTGCAGCAGAAACTAGGATCTATACATTTAGGATCCAGGGTCATGTATATGACCGTCTGGACCAGTTGTCCCACGGAAGCTATTCTCCCAGAAATATGCAGCTTTACATATATGACACGGAGAATGATGTTGCCCACAGAGTGTAGCGATCACCTCACCTGGATGTTGGGATCATAAGCAGATACCACGTATTTTAGAAGAGAATCCTTATGTTGGCACATTCAGAAATTTGGGTTCCACACGAAACCTCAACGAGTACAGAATCAAACTCAACATCCATATTGGAGTGGACCAAAGGAGATACAATGCTTCCGCTCTTTCTCAAGTTGCAGCAATGTGGGTGGAAGATAGTGGTCCCAAAAAAATGTTTGAGAGGAGTGTTATGGTGTGTGGACAATCGGATCAACCAGTGTACATACGGGCATACCACGCGTGCTATGATCCTCTGGCATATCCTTTGTATTTTCCTGGCAGCGAGGCAGGCCGGAATGAAGGGATATTATACCATAGAACTAAAAAGAAAAAGGCTGCCAAAAAAGAATACCGAGTTGCAAGGTGTGTCACACCTGATATTTCATAACTTGTACTAACTCATCATTTTGTTGTATTTCATTTATTTGGGCTAATTAATCTGTTTATATTTTCTTTGGTGGTCTCACAGTAGTTCCCAATGAAGATTTTGGCACCACGATGGATATAGACAAGGAAGCATAAGCAGATGATCGTGATGGTGGACAAGGTTGCTAATAATTATTTACTGCAATAAATAATGATGAGTGGTATGACTTTTGGCATATGTATGTCTTATTACTTTTTTGTTCGAGTACTGTACAGGTGGCGATCCATATATAATCAAATACGAAGTATGTGGGCGCCAGAGAGTATTATGCTTACTAGCTACAAATAAGAAGTGGGGAATTTAATGTACTGTTTTACAGTGAACGACTCTTCCAGCAGTGGCTCATTGATATGTATATTAAGGTTGTGCCTATGCGTCTTAGTTGGTACTCCAACTCTGCACACCATAAGATTATTCGGGCCGACGTTTATGAGGTATTATGTAATGCAATTCTGTGATTCATGGTTATATATAACTTGGACTCATGCGAGTTTGTGGTATTTTTATTATACTAACTTATAGACACCTCATTTCTTGTAAATAATACAAACACTTTGCGTGATCTATTTGGGTAGCTATAGTAAATGTTAGAAAACTGCACTTAAGTAGATGTGTTTATATGTAACCATGATAGATAATACAGAAGTGTCTACTATATTGCTACTGCACTTTCGGTTTTATTTACAGATGCGTGGCTATAGATGCTTGTATTTTTCTAACGTTTTCCATAGCTACCCAAATAGATCACACAACGTGTTTGTATTCTTTACAAGAAATGAGGCATTTGTAATTTAGTCTATCAAAAATATCACATGAGCCCAAGTTATATCTAATGAATCACATAATTGCATCACATAATACCTGATAAAGGTCGGGCCGAATAATCTTATGGTGTGCAGGGTTGGAGTAGCAACTAAGAAGCATAGACTCAACCTTAATGTACATATCAACGAGCCATTGCTGAAAGAGTCGTCCACTGTAAAATAATACATTGAACTCCCCACTTCTAATTTGCAGTTTGTAAGCATAATACTCTCTGGCGCTCACATACTTCATACTTGATTGTGGATCGCCACCTGAACAGTACATATGCCAAAAATCATGCCAACTCAATATTATTTATTGCAATAATTAATTATTAGCAACCTTGTCCATCATCAGGATCATTTGCTTTGTTGTCTATCTCTATGGCGGTGGAAATCCCTGGGCCTGAAAGACAAGTGAGTGTTGAAGCCCCCCAAAAGGGGATTTCTTTCAGCCAACATCCAACCTTAGTGGCCGATATTTGCATTGAGATCTAATGTGTGACCACCAAAGAAATACAAACAGATTAGCTCATATAAATGAAATAAATTAAAATGATGAGTTAGTACAAGTTATGAAATATTAAGTGTGACACACCTTGCAACTCGGTATTCTTTTTGACAGCCTTAAGTTTTATGGTACAATATCGCTTCATTCTAGCATGCCTCTCCCACCACCAGGAAAGTACAAAGGATAAGCCAAAGAATCATAGCTATCATAGACCCGTACTATGGCCCGTATATACACTGGTCGATCCAATTGTCACACACCATAACACTCCTCTCAAACATTTTCTCGCAGACACTACTGTCCACCCACATTGCTGCAACTTGAGAAACAGTCGAAGCATTGTATCCCCTCTGGTCCACTCCACTCTGAGTGTTCAGTTCCATTATGTACTCTTCGAGGTTTGGTGTGGAACCTAAATTCCATAATGTGCCTACATAAGGATTTCATTCTAAAATACGTATTATCTTCTTTGTGATCCCAGCATCCAGGTGAGGTGATGGCTTAACTCTATGGGCAACATCATTCTCCGTGTCGTATATCTAAAGCAGCATAGTTCTGGGAGAATAGCTCTAGTGGGACAACTGGTGGATGCGGTGGTATACCTGACCCTGAATCCTAAATGTATATATCTCGGTTCTAGCTACAGTGGCGACGGTTTGACACTCATGTTAGTGAAAACAGAAAAAGAAAACTGAAGTAACAGATGTTTTGTCTGAACCACTTTGCATCTCTCTCTATTTGGCTTTTGTAAAGTCTTCTGAGATCTCGAGGCACCTACGGAATTTGAATCCAAACCATTCCTTCGCCATAGGGATCGGGCCTGGATTCGTCGACATTAGCTTGCCCTTCAACTCGATATGACCTGTAATGCACATCTAGCAAAGGAAATTATGAGAGGTTTAAGTTAAACCAGTACTACGAGATCCAATTCAAATTTTATATGAATGACCATGTCTTACGAAAACTCATCTTAACAACGCACGCACCATTTACAGAAAGCAAAGCCTGGGCCATCAAAACAATAAATTGAAGAATCAACCAATTAGAAATCAAATAAAATTGTTTTGTTGCTGTGTGCTAATTTTTTTTTCAAGTTCATGCGTGAAGGTAAGAGCAAATTGATATTGGCTGAAAAGAGCAAATTACATCGGAAAGCAACAGGGCATGTAGCTTCAGTTTGGTTTGTTTCCATGACAGATTGAGCCTGGGGAAAGTCCGATTGGCCGCAAGACTAAAGCCCTAAATTTGAAACTACAATTCATAAGAACATATGCAGCTTGTTGATTGACATACCTGTTGGTTCGCTCGCGACGTCCGGCGGCGCAAGCCGTGGAACAACGCCTGCAGACGGGATCCTAATAGAATACCAGTTTGTCAAAGCCTCAAATTAACCCCCGACGCGGCAATGGATAGCCTAGCCCGGGCTTGAAGAAAAACACCAACGCTGGACGTCAAGGGGCGGCTCCCTGGCAGATGCGCATGCTGGAGAAGTTCGCTTGCGATGGAAAGAATCGGAAATTCAGGAAAGTTCCTTTACAATGGAAAGAAATAAAACTTCGGGACAAAATTTGGGAGCCTCATTTACGTTATGGAAACCGAAAATAGTGTAAATCGTCATGGGCCATATTGAACACCACGTCAGGTACAGGGGCTGGGTGACAAATGTATGGAATTAGACCGGAGAAAATAGTGTGAATCGTGTAAACATTGTAAGACTCATGCTTTACAGGGTGGACCTCCCATGGACGTGTGGTTAGATGGAGGGTGGTGGACCAGATGGCAGGATGCTCCAGATTGCATGGTACAACACAGGGTGAAAAATATTTTATTTCCGACTGGTTCTTTATTGATTTATTAATAAATAGATAGATAGATTTATTAATAAAAATAATGAGGTGAGTAATCAGAAATAACACCAATCAGTACATGATCCTGCTGGCGTAATATGAAGAAATTGGAGAAATAGATATGAGAAGGAGATAAAATGGTGTTGAGAAAAAAAAGTGCAGATGGAGGAAACAGAGTGCGGCATGCGTACACACTCATTGCCGATTAATTCATTAGGCTTAAATGCAACAATCAGTTTGCGGATAAGTCATAATGCGATGTTGTACCAATGAATTAGAACACAAAGGGATATTTGACTCCTATGTGCCACCTTTTACGTACACTCTTTGTTTGTTGGATCCAGGTATCCACAAATTCTAAGGTCAAATACACAAAGTGTGAACCGTAAATCAACATCGAAAGTTCCCTATTTGATGACACTGTCCTATATTCACCCCTCGAACAATTGTCTTATCTCTGACTCTATTTCCTCGATGCTGTATCTCTCCGATTTGTGCATCTTCTCTGAGTAGTACTCCATATGCATTTGATACAATGGAATAACCCTTTGAGAAATTGCCACACGCAATTTCCGCCGGATCAATTGATTGCTAACTTTCCAAGTCTTTTGCACGGCGCAAGTCATCATGAGTGACGAAGCGAACTTCTCAAACAACTGTCGATGGGACCACAGAATTGTCTTGATTCTGGTTCGCCCTCGAAATGAGGACATTACCGGTGTCCATGATGCATCCATATAGTCTTCTATGAACTGTTCAAGTCGGACACTGCATTGTGAAAACCAGCTTTGTCCAAGAACGAGTTTCAGAACTGTATCTTTCTTGGCTTCCTCAAGTAAGAAGTGCACATTGTTCAGAAGGAAAATCTGTTGCTGACCCCGAAGTTGCAAACTTCTAGAATTCATGTTCAACATGAACTCCAAAGACAAAATCAGCCGTGTCACCATTTCACCAAATGCTTTAAAATCACCCTTCAGTATCAGATGTATTGTGTTCTTCTGTTGGACCACCAATCGTATATGATGCATCATGTACTTTGTAGCACGATGCACCCCGGTGTCAGCAATGAACAATTGTTCAGATCTCACCATATTGTTTAGTTCGACAGATAGCTTGAAAAACATATTGGACAATCTATTGATAAGCTCTTCACCCTCGGCAACAACGTCCTCCCTAGTTTTCCCCGAAAAGAATGATAGAATTGTTGGCATGCCACGATCTAGTTCTTTGTACATCTTCACCACGGTTATTATTTTTGTCACATCAGACGTAACTACATTATAAGTATTGTTGCGGGACAAATCAACTGCTGGATCCACCTGAATTATAGAACTAGCTGAGTTCAGCAACTTCAAGATAGATATCCTTGCAATTGTCAAGAAATAATCTTCCTTGAGTGAGTTGAAGGAACCAAGATCTTGCTCATCCAACTGTCTTTGTATCTCAGTGAGCAAACCAGTGAGGATGCGCATCGCCGACGTCCAGACCTTTACTAGAATATCTCTTGGTTCTTCCATGTGGCTACCCCAAATTTTATTCGTGTCAAATATTTCAATGTACCTGTCAGGAAAAACAAAAGCTGGTATCACGTGTGGTATATTCATGGGACGCATGCAGAAATGGAATATTATAGCGAATGAGGATTTAAAATACCGTATTATCTGTTATATTTTGAATTTTTAAGGTGCTAATTTACTCTTTTCCCTCCTTTTATTTCCAAATTCTAAATGCAACCAATCGATGGATTTAATTTTCTTCAGATTTAATGTAGTAACGATCGATTTAACATAAGGTTCGCCCAAGAAAGTTGTGGACGACACAAATATGCATGAAGCTAGAACACAAACGCCACTCCATATTTAAATGTTGTTGCCTAGAATATGTATTCTACTTCCGCAGCGTAATAAACCATAAAAATGAAGACAAAAAACCATAAAAATGAACACAAATTTTAACGGCAACTTTAATTTACCTAGCAAGCTGAGCGCAGTGTGGCTCAAAAGCCCCACGGAGAATATGTTCATATCCGCCCCTGATCATTATGCGGGCAATATCGTGAAGGATTGACAATGATTTGCGTTCGATACAAATCATGCCTGAGAAAGGGTTGTCACTCAGAGATGACGGTCCTTCACCTGCACTCGTGCCGCCGCTGCCCGTAAAGGAAGAGGAGGCGGTCGGCCAGGTCGCCGCCGATGAGCCCTCGGAGCTGGTGGTGCTGCAGCTGACGGCAGGACCCCAGATGGAGGCTGCCGGTGTGTGATCCCCCGCCTCGTCTGCTACAAGCCTCCAGAGCCTGAGGCGGCAGAATACATTGGCAATGGAAGACATGGCCGTGTCAAGGAGGCATTTCCTGCGGCGCTCCGTGTCTCCGAACGCCTCCATCCGCAGCAGGCGCTTCGCGGCGGACAGGTATCTGTCGAGCTCCCCTCTGCTGCCTGCTGGGAAGGACGCCCCGGCAGCCTCGGCGTCCAGGCATATCGGCAACACCAATGATTGGTCGATGTGGTCAAGCTCACGCTTCAATGCCTCCTCCCTTAGAGCACGTACGTGGCAGTTCGTTTATTTCAAGGCACAAAGTAAGTAAATTGAAATGGCATGTGTCGAGACTATATATCTAGCTCGCAAAGAAACCTGCTTCGCAATGACATCGACCGCCGGCGGGAGTGCGAAAAGGAACTGCTGGCGGTGAAGAAGGGACTAGAAGGATAGCCCCCACGGACACGGCCCTCCATGTCGCCGCCGGTGGGCTGGACATGGCCGCCGGCGCCGAGCCACCCTCCCCGTACGCGAGCATCCCGGAGAACGTCGTCGAGGCCTTGTTCATGCGGTTGGTGTCGGCGGCCGGTCGTGGAACGTTGGCGCGTCGCCGTGGACCAAGGCGGCGGCCAGCACCCGCTGCTGCCATACTGGCACACTCTTTCCTTTCAAGCCTTGTACGTTGTTCCTTTCATGTTTGCCTGTAAATAATGGCTCTCTCTCTACTCTCTTTATATTTTCTATTCAAGCGATGACAACATTGTCCAATCGACTGTGTGCACAAGCCAGTCGAGACAGATTCGGCGAAACTTGCATTGCTCCGCCACAATGCATGTTGTTTAAGCAACAACAAAACAAAACGGGCGGTCACACTCCAGTAAAAAAATTAGTGTGGCGATAAATACGCGGTGTTTGGAAACGCATAGCAATGATACATAATACAAAATGAATAAGACATACATTCTCAATTGGAAAAAAAATGTTAGGGGAAATCGCTGCACGAAAGCGGTGAGACAGCAATAGATAGGGACATATATGTGATTTGCTCTCTTTTTCTACTAGCAATCTACCCATACGTACGTTGCTACAAGCATAAAAATATTTCAGGACCAATGTTTTTGCTTTTATTTTTCTTGGTTTGCAGAAAATATTACTGTTTGGGTGAAACATATATAATAAAAAACACAACCAATTAGCAGCATGAACGGTGAATTCTTAAATCGTACAAAATCTAGGACGGCAGTATCTTATTTTCTTGCAGTCTCAATGTAATATAGATACAAATATGGTTATTCCTTGACTTTCAGTTGGAACCTCATTCTTCTTCCCGGCAGGGAAAAAAACAGAGAAAAAAAGGTTCTTGTCGACCTCGTGCATAAACGTGTTCCTACCGACAGCAGCGTCTATGACAACGACGACGACGGTGCAAGCACCGGTTCGGAATCCACAAGGACGAGGTTTGAGTTGTCAAGTAGAGAATTAATTGTTAACATAATTTTGGGCTAACCAAATCGTCAGTCACTGTTGAAATAAACATTTATGAAACTAAGCTACATTTTGTGGGTGTCTTCATGTGCAGGCTTAATTAAACTAAAATTCAAAAGTTGGACAAAATTATAATTGGGAACTTTGAATCCTTTCTCACTTCACGATGTTTATAGTGAGGGTAAATCACCCACTGAACAATCCACTTTATCAGCTTCACCCATTGAACAAAATCATGACTCAATCTACTCTATCGATTTGATGCAATATACCCTTTATTTAAGTTGTCGTTTTGAGAAGTTTTTGTTTCTTAGCATGCAAGTTGATGAAATTGAAGCTTAATTTTTGCATGATGATAGTTGACATGACATCCTACGTTAAATAGTTATAACAAATTTTTTGATACTATTTACATAGTTTAATAGACGTTAACGATACATACATACAAATGACATCAGAAAAATATGTTATAATTTTTATAACATGTGTTGTTTTATTTGAGGAGTAATAGAGCCAAGATTTTGTTTAAGGGGTGAAAAACAAACAAAGTGAATTGTTCGGCATGAGTAAAGCGAAATTTTCTTAATAGGGATTGTCTAATACATCAATGCATCATACTTGAGGGAGGGTATGAACACAGGAATTGGAAGCACATGCATGCATGGTTCACAAGATTTCGCCGCTCCTAACCTGCAAGCTAACCAGGCACATGAAGATGTAGACAATCCAGATCAAGTATGACGACACCTCAATGCTGACGAATGGTTTACTCGCACAGGACGCACACATGCATGGTCTGCACAAATAAGCTGTATCTTTTTCTCTTTTTTTTTTTTTGTTGGGAACAAACTAAACCAAATTCGCCACTCAGCTCACGAAAAGTCAAGAGCTAGTCGTACTGTCCTTAGCTGACGCCTTTTTTTTTTTTTTGATATATAAATACTCAAGCACACAACGGCACACCTCAAATCACCGATCCGTGGGATAACACCACGCGGCACAGCAGCATGGCAGGAGATGAAGCCAACGACGCCGGCGGGCGGGAAGAACTTACGCTGCTGGGCTTGTGGGCGAGCCCGTTCGTGATCAGGGCGCGCGTCGCCCTCAACCTGAAGGGCCTCGCCTACAGCTACACGGAGGAGGACCTGTACTGCAAGAGCGAGCTCCTCCTCGAGTCCAATCCGGTGCGCAAGACGGTGCCCGTGCTCATCCACAACGGCAACCCCGTCTGCGAGTCCAACGTCATCGTGCAGTACCTCGACGAGGCTTTCCCGGCCAGCGGCGGCGGCGCGACCATTCTCCCGGCCGACCCGTACGACCGCGCGGTCGCTCGCTTCTGGGCCTCCTTCGTCGATGACAAGGTACCTATACATACTAGATATGCTTGCCGGCAAGGCATCCCCAACTCAACCATTGTTAATTTTGTCTCGCAAAGCATAGCTCGTGCGTGTACTGATCAAGCAACGGATGGCATGGCGC
This sequence comes from Eragrostis nindensis, assembly GCA_012490785.1. Lineage (NCBI taxonomy): Eukaryota > Viridiplantae > Streptophyta > Magnoliopsida > Poales > Poaceae > Eragrostis > Eragrostis nindensis. The sequence continues at coordinate 22,189 of JAAXCT010001470.1, forward strand.
CATGGCAGTTGTACAGCACGTGGCTGCCCGTGTTCGCAGGCAGGAGGAGCGAGGAGAGGGTGGAAGCCGCGAGGCAGGTCGTCGCGGTCCTGGAGACGTTCGAGGCAGAGCTAGTTAAGCAGGAGGCGGCGTTTTTTGGCGGCGACGGCGTCGGGCTCGTCGACGTCGTGCTCGGCAGCCTCCTCGGGTGGCTCTACGCCACCGAGGCCATCTGCGGCGTGAAGGCCATTGACGGCGCCAGGACGCCGCTGCTGGCGGCGTGGGCGGAGAGGTTCAGTGCGCTCGACGGTGTCAAGGGGGTGATACCTGACGCGGAGAGGCTGGTGGAGTACAACAAGGTCAGGCGGGCTCGCCTCGGGCTGCCATTGCTGCCGCCGTATGTGCAGTACGCGCCACCAGAAAAATGAGCTAAGCTAGGCACCCTCGCGCGGGGGTCCAATAACGGAATGATGTCAGAAGGTTATACAGTGTTTACATTTCTACAACAAACAAACAGTCACTTCGGAAATACTAATACTTACATTTTTCAGAATGAAATCAAAAAGACAGCACTAAAATGCCACTTAATTTATGCATCTCCTATTTCAGAGAAGCGATAGGGACATTTCTAATTTTCACACTCCCGCATTATGGACAAGGAAACAGCGTGCCTCAAATAAAGAAAAAAGAATCTGCAGATCTACTCCCAGTCCCGCTTTGGGAACTATATATATGAAGGTGTCTCCACTGGTGACAATCATACCGATCCTGCCCTGATCAACAATCCACATGTAAAAGGCTAAGCGAAAGTGTCAATAGTGCTATATGTGGCACAGTCATGCAGGTGTACCCGGCATCTCGCTGCACATGCTAAACGTTGGTTCAATTGCTCATCGTAAAATGTTGGTCCCAATGCAGCACCCACATCCACCTAGTCCCACGCAGTTCACAGCGTATCTGAGGTGTGTCAACCGAATGTATGATCTTCTTTCCTCAGCATCTAGGACTTGAAGGTGCCAACCACCGCAGCTCCAAGCGAATTAGTCCTCAAGGAAGTGTAACACTTTTGTATGCAAGTGCAGCCAAATATCACCAATGTACTCAAGTCACAGGTGTGTCTGGCTTAAGGTCCCTCCGAGTCTTGCAAGTGCAGCGAAATATCACTCATGGTGTTAACCTGAAACACGAATCAGTTCCACTTCTGACATGAATACGAAATGAACTGCAAACCTCACAATAAATCATAATGGATTTGGAATCTTACATTGACGAGGGGATGCAATGCCCACCAAACTCATCTTAGTTGGAAGGGCTACTCAAACAAGAAATGTTAAGTGAATTTTGAGCAACTCCAGGGACACTTCATTCCTTCATGCGGGACCTCCTGATCCTGCAATGCATAACAAATAAGTGTTCATCTGCTGCAATAGAATAAGGTCATCAACAGTTTCTCTCATCTCCAAAGCACTACCTTAACAGGAGTTATGGCAAAGAAATGTGCAGTAATTTTTGCCCGTGAACTTTCAGGAGTACACTTTTCACCAATAATCTCCACAGGAGCAGCTCCCATCAGTAAAGCAATGGAACCGGTGTGCGTCTCTGACAGTGATCTCCCTGCGAGTAAGAGCAGAGATGATCTTGATTGCATTATGACAGTCTCCACATATCCTTAGGTTTTTTATCACTAGTATAGGTTCTCCTTCTTTGGTGTTCATTAAACCAAAGGCCACAGCAAGCTTTTCACTGTGATGCCTCAACCTTGTCTCCCCTTCTGCTGCCTGATCTTTTGCCAAGGCCCATCTCATATCCGGCACATAGCCTGCAAGCCCCATTTTCTGTGCCATCGACTCCAGGAATTGGTATACCTCTATGATTCTGGGATGTGAGACATCATTGGCAACAAATACATGAACTATTCTTCCAAGCTCTATCCAGCTGCAGCCAGGCTTCTTTCTTATCCCCCTATCTCTCATGAGCTTCCTTATTTTCGCAGCCTCTTCCCACTTGCCAGCACTGGCATACATATTTGAGAGGACTACAGGTGCTGATGCATTGAAAGGACTCAGATGGAGTATCTCTTTGGCTGCTTTTGCTGCAAGGTCCATATTTCCGTGTGTCCTGCAAGCACCAAGTAAGGAAGTCCAACCGACTGAACTAAGGCTAAACGGCATTTCCGTTATCATCTTCTCAGCATCCTCAAACTTTTTGGCACGGGCAAGTAGATCAATCATACAAGAGTAGTGCTCTTCACGATGGTCAACCGCATATTTCTGCTTCATTGAGTTAAAATAGTCCCATCCTTCATCGACTTTTCCGGTGTGAGCACAGGCAGACAACACTGAAATGAAGGTAATGTCTGTTGGTGTATATGCTGAATTCAGCATGTCTTCAAACAGCCTGAGCACTTCAATAGCATGTCCGTGTTGTGCAAGGCCTGCAATAATAGAATTGTATGAGACAGTGTTCCTCTCTACCATCCTGTCAAACAAATTCCTGGCCTCAAGAACCTTTCCACATCTTGAATACAGTGTGATCATTGCATTCTGAACAGAAATATAATTGCTTTGTACATCAGACTTGACCACCAATGCATGTAGCTGCTGCCCTTGTGATGGTGATGACATGTTGGAACAGGCACTGATCACACTGACAAAGCTGCAATCATCTGGGCAAAATCCAGCTCTTTGCATTGTACGAAAGCAAAGGAGTGCCTCCTCAGAGAACTCCTCGTGCAGGGAGTATCCTGATATAAGTGTGTTCCACAGCACCAGATCGGGCTTGTCAACCTCCCTGAATGCCTTCCTTGCATCCTGAATACTACCGCATTTGGCATACAAATCAACGAGGCCACTCGCCACATGTGGATCATGAGTGAACTTACTCTTGATCAGCCTTCCATGGAGTTCCATTCCAGCATTCATATCTCGTGCTGCGGCGAACGCTGATAGGACACTGGCCAGAGTGCAAGCGTCTGCAGATAAACCTTGCCTGGCCATGTACTGGAACAGCTCCATAGCCTTCCGGCCATGTCCGTGTTGCCCGTATACAGCAATCATGCAGTTCCATGACACATGGTTCCTCGCATTGCCACCCATGCCAGCAAACACCATTTCGGCCTCTTTCAAGAGCCCTCCCTTGCCATACCCACTCATCAACGAGTTGTTGACGGAGGCATATGCATCGAGACCAGACACCAGGCCAAAAGCATGCAGCTGAGACACAACAGCAATGCTGGTCACAGCCGAGACGGCAGACGACACGGTGAAGCCATCAACAGAAAGGCCCTCGCGCCGCATGCTGAGGAACAGCCGGAGCGCGTCGGTGGCGAGACCAGCCGACGCGAAGGCGGCAAGGAGCGTGTTGTAGGAGACGACGTCAGGATTCGGGACGCAGGCGAAGATCTCCGCGGCGCGGCGCGGGTCGCGCGCGTGCGCCGCGAGGAGCGCGTTGTGGGAGAAGACGTTGGGGTGCGGCATTTCATCGAACAGGCGGCGGGCGAGTGCCGGGAGCGCGAGGCGGGAGTAGAAAAGCAGCAGGTGGTTGGCGAGGAAGGTGGTGGGCGGGATGTGCGCCTTGGCGTACCGAGCGTGCAGAGCGGCGCCTGACAGCAGGTCGCCGGCGGCCGTGAGGCGAGCCACGAACTGGGCCTCCACCGCCGCCGTGCCCAGGCCACGGGCGCAGCCAAGGGCCATGAGGCATGGCAACCGCAACGGTGCGTGCCAGCACAAAGAAACAGGTCCCCCTGTTTTCTTTTTCCTTTTGCTGAAAGAAATACTCCAAAATTTGAATGCCAAACACAAACTATATACAGAAAATAGAATTGCAAATGGTGGCACTTACTCCCTCAGTCCAGAAAAAGAGTCATAAGTACTTCAACGTTTCGTTAAAATAATTCCTTTTCACTTTCAACTATCGATAGCAAACATCTCATTAAATCAACAAAAAAAAAGGCAACTAGATTCGTTATAAAACTAACAACTATAATATGCAAATATTTTAATTTAATATTTGTAAAGATATTGTTAGTCAAAGTTGAAAAACTTGACTTGTACCAACCCAGAAGTACTTACATGAAGTTCACTCGCACCTGAATTATTTGATAGTGGAATAGTTTTTTCTAGCATATATATTACAAATAAAATTGTTCGAAGCAGTTAACTGCAAATATAATAATTCATGCACTATTAAGACTATCAAATCAGGCTGTATTTCGTACTGCATAAGATTGTTTGGAGGAGTAAAATGAACCATGATTTTGTTTATGGTGTGAAACAGGTAAAGTGAATTGTTTGAAAAAGTAAAATAAACTTTTTCAAAAAAAAAAAAAGAAAATAAGAAGACAGTCCAGATGATGTGTACCGTCCAGATTCATAATATTTTCCTCCCTCCCTCATGAGGAGCTTCATTCCATTAATTAGAAATGAGAACATGAACCAAACTTGTCGTTGCCTCGTTGCCTGGTGTGGTTTGTTGAATATATATTTTTCTTGGGGCATTGCCGATCAAAGAAAACCAGACATTAATAATTAGAAAATAAAAAAAATCTTGTAAGAGGTCAAGAACAATTTCCACAGCATTGCGGAATGCGGATCACGGTGATACAAATATTATATAGGAGTCCCGGTGATTGGGTGAATTCATGCATTATTAAGTCTAAATAGACCTTCTCCTTATCATTTGTCATTTTGATTTCTCTAAAAGTCTCAAGAGTTGACATAATTATTGCATCTCAGAAGTCACAGAAACACGTGTTTTTTGTTCTAAAAACAAAGAAACACATGTTTGACACAAAAATCGTGCAAATAGTAATTGCTTCGCTACATTTCCACCAAAGTGTGTAGTGCGCGGCTCCAAAGCCCCTGTCGTCACTCATACGGTCATACCCTACTTCATATTCTTCGTCCCTCATGGTCATGGGGAGCTTCGTTCCATTACTAATTTAGAATGGAGACATGAACCAAACTTGTCGTTGCCAGTTGTGGATTGTTGAATATTTCTTGTAGCATAGAATCTAGAAAACTTATTCATGCGGAGATCAAACAAATTAAACCACACATTAATTGAGAAAAATAACAAAATCTCTTGTAAGAGGTAAAGAACAATTTCCAGAGCATTGTGGGTCAAAGTTCTTAGGGACCATATTGCAGATACAAATATTACAGAGAACTGAGAAGAGGGAGGAGGAGGCCCGGTGATTGGCGACGTACGTCTTTAATTTACAACAAATAGCCACTTGGTTGGAAACTTGGAATATTTGTTGGTTGATGTATCTTTCGTGCCCGTAGCCCAAGCTTCCAGCTGAATGAGCCCACCATGCTACCAAGTGGGCGGGCATGTGTTTCGTCTTTTGATCGAATTTTTGACCGGAGCAATTAAAGCCAAGGAATTGTATGCCGACGCTGGACGCCACCACTGGTCTGGTCCGGTGGAAGCTGAACAACGCCCCGTTCGGCTGGGCTGGAATCAGCTGGGCTGGTCGGCGCCGCTGGTGACCGTTACTCAGTAAAACACTGTAGCACCAGCGGGTTCCAGCCGCCAGCCCAGCCAGTTCCAACGATCCGAACAGGCGGCAAGTATTCAGAGTGACGGACCAAGGACAGGTCCAGTCCGATCCAAGAAGCATGGCATGGCGACCGCTCAACCCTTCTAGAAGTAGAGATTAAAAAAAATACATTTTTCCAACGCAAGCCGACTTAAAGAAGACTCGAGACTAGCTTCGCCGTTGCCGTTATTTCTGTTGCAGGGTAGTGTGCAGTACTCAGTACGCACGTACATGCGTCACCGCACGGAACCCAGCCAAAGATTTTATTAGCCACTCACAATCCCAATCCAAGCGCAAGGTCCAACCCGATCTTGACGAGGATCGAGGACCAAAACGGCGCAGAAGGAGCTGAAAGGTAAAAGCGGCGTCTGAAAAGGGAAAGGGCTCGTTCACCTCGAGCCATCTCTCGCGAAGCCCAGGCGTCACCGCATGCGTCAGGCCGCCACGCGCGGGCCTCAGCGGTGACGTCACGCCCAACCTCGCGACGTCGCGGTCGCTCGCGTGCTTCTGCTGTGCTGACTGCTGAGGCGGACCGGGGCGTACGGCCGGCACGGCAGGGGGCCAGGGGCCTCCGACGCTTGGAGTGCTGGAGCTGCCAACACGACCGCCACCGCCACATGTCCATCGGTTCATTTGGAGGGAATTTTGTCCCATGTTCGGTCACTTGCAAACGTTGCATTAGTATTTATTACCTTCATTCCCATTTAGATGACGTTTTATGGGTATCAATCTTTCCAATTCAGGTGACATTTTCAATTTTCAACGCAACTTTTCCCTGGTAGAGTACCCAGAATGGGGTCTTCTGCGGCCATCATCACCTCCCCTGAGTCCCCCTTCCCAATCTCATCCTCACCCAAGCCTAGCATCGCTTCTTCTTCTCCTGCTCAATTTCCTCTAATCCTACCCAAGCTCGCCGACGCTACGCCCAGGCGTGATTGGTAGGGTGCACCAGCCTCTGGCCAGGCCCGTTCGGAGAAGGCAGCACATGATTCTGTTGTGACATCCAAATTTGGTATTCAAAAATCGATTTCTTGTGATTTGTCCCTTCGATTTCTTGCCGCTGCTTGTCGAATCTCTGTTGTGAAGATTGGGTTCATGAAGGATGTATCAGTTCTTGAGGTAATCTCACCAGTGCTGAGACAAGGTAATTTTACCATACAAGCTGAAGCTGCAGCCAACCAAACAAAATCAGAGCTCAGCCTGGCTAACTCCAAAACAGTCAACCAATCACCCCTTCTTGCATCCACTGGTACTGGCTCGAGCGAGCCTGGATGTGACCCCCAGCCAAGCCCAAGGCTGTACACCCTACCAATCACGCCCTATGAGTTAGGGGATGACGGAGAGAGAATGAAATACAAAATCTTGAAGCTAATCCATGGTAGTACAAAAATTCAACAGATTTAACACTATCGATAAATAATAAGCATATCTCTTTTTAATAACATTATTACTTTGAACATTTGTCATACCAAAAAATGGTTTTGGTAATTTCTTCCTTGAGCTAGTACTTAGCTCTGGTTGTTTCTCCACCGTCGCCACTATCTCTCTCTCTCTTTGCGTGTATTGTCTGTCTCTGTCTATGGTCAAAGTTAATAACAAAAAATGGGTCAGGATTGACATTACAAAAATAATGTTGTTACGTTCAACACAAAATTGTAAATATGTAATTTTTTTATATTTTATATTAATATTTTTTACATATATCATTAGTAGAGGTTAAGAAAATTTTATTTTAACCAAACAATTACTCCCTCCATCTCTTAATATAGGGCGTTTTGGAGTTTGAAAATTTTCCCTAAATGTAGGGTGTTTTACAGATATGACAAACTTTAGGGTTGGTGGGAGAGTTAGTGAGTGGGTGGATGGAAGTAAAATTGAAAGGTATGGTAGTCTTTTAACGCATTGACTATTTTGATGTTTGAATGTTAGAAAGCCCTATATTTAGGGATGAAGGGAGTATATATTACTACCTTCGTCCCAAAATAGTTGTCACTGTTGACTTTTGACTGTCACGTTTGACCATTCGTCTATTTAAACTTTTGTGCAAACATTAATTATGTTTTCATGATATGTTTATCCATCAGTAGTTTAATCAAGACATGTTTGTTTTAATCTTTAAAAAAAATTTGAATAAGACGAACGGTCAAACGTGATGATCAAAAGTCAACAGCGACAACTATTATGGGACGGAGGTAGTATGAGCAAAGTGAGTATTACATTATTGCCTTGAAGTAGTGTCATCCTTTATTGCATCAACTCAATTCCTGAATAAAAGCATTGTAATCTACTGACATTTATACATTTATTTAGTAATAAAAAAACTCTTGTGAGATTTTATTAAATTATACTCTTTCTATCTAAAAATATAAATTATTGTTTAATTAAATTCAAACATTTTTTAGGATTTTAACAGCATTATGCTTTCAGTGGTAGGCGTCGCTCCCGTCGACAGTGAGGCGTCGGTACTGACTTCATCAATCTCGAAGATTTGCCGGCTCAGTCTTCGAAGATGCTCATGGATAAGTTTGCGTATGTGTGTTCATAAGGATGAGTGTACGTACATTGTGAGTGTCTGAATTGTACTGTAATAAAAAACATTTTCAATATTTAGTATTCATAGAGAAAACTGCTCGTAGAAAAATTAATTGATGATCTAAAAATTATGCTAGTAACTTAACCGTGAAACTAACTATCATAATAAAAAGTTATTCAAAATAATGTATTTTATTTGATATTTCTATCAGAGTTGAGAAATTTTGAAATCAATAAATACTTAAGACACGTACAAAAGTGTCGTCTCATAGATCGTCTTATAATTTTCAGACGGTCTATCAGACCATTTGTACAATAAGGACAGGTACAATGCTACATATAGCTAGTCTCATAGCCCGTCTCATGCGTGGAATTTTTGATGACATGAAAGATAAAGAGAAGGAGGTGAGAGAAAGAGGCGGTTGTTTCGCAAGGCAACCACCTCATACGCTAAAATTTAAGAGTATGAGACGATTTTCACACCATTATAGGAGTTGTAGTTGCCATGCAACTCATAAATATTCCTTATTTCATCCACAAATAATAGAAGTATGGTAATTCTTTGAGACAACTAAAACAACTATCTATTGTATATGTGGTCTCATAAATTGTCTTATAATAATGATACCACCTATAAGACAACACCTTTGTACCTGTCCTGAGTGATTGTTTTAGTTGTGTGATAGTAATTGCTTCTTTCTTTAATTTGTGGGTGAGCAAAAAAATATTTATGAGTTGCATGGCAACTATAACCCGTACAATGATGTGTTAGCTGTCTCTCTCATACTTTTAATAAATTTTAGCGCATGAGTTCACCACCCTCTATCTTTTTCACCTCATCAAAACTTCTATACAAAATTACATAAGACAGGTTATGAGACTGCTTATGTGTAGCGCTGTACCTGCTCTTATATTTCTGGAGTGGAATAACTCCTCATGATTTAACAATTTATTTCGTTTTCATTAGTCTGCGGCCACATGTCCCGCTTAGATCCCGAGCGTCCGAGCGGCCCCTGGTCGCGTGCGCACACACAAGCAGCTCCTCGTGCTGCACGCGCCACGTCTGCTGATCCAACTGCTGGCATCCTCGCCTCACACTCACCAACTCTCCCGCGTCGGCCCGTGTGTCAGTGACTAAGCTTTTTTATGTGCGGCACCCGCCAAAGTTGAAGTATTCATAAACCGGCTCCCGCCTCTACCAGGTAACGCCTCCTCCTCCCTTTGTCCCTTCTTCTCCGCATATCCTCCGCCAGGGGACGCGAGCAAGACGCCTCCGCCGAATTTTGGTAACCGCTTCTCATCTTCCCTTCTTCTTCTTCTTCCTGCTTCTTCATCTTCCTTCTCTGTTTCCATTTTTGCAAAATTTCCGGCCTTCATGAGGGTTCCGGGGTTCGATTTGGAAAGGAAAAACAGGAAGCACACGGCAACGCAGTTCGTTCAACGACGCTTTCGTCTGGATGAATGAAGGATGAGACTTTTTTCTGGTGATTTTCAGCCAAACTGTTTGACGTATCCGTGAAGGGAGCAAGCTATGAATTGATGTCCTTTTGTCTTTTTGGGTGCGGGTCACGTGTTCGTTGTTTTGCCTCTTAACGTGGGTTTCTTCCAGGCACGACGTGTGCGTGTTTCTTTGATGCTAAAATTCCTTCCACTAGTCCCACCACATTAGGAAACTGAAAAGGAGACTCTCTTACGTGCTGGAAGCAGGAGCATTTTCTTGAATTCGCCTCTGTGTCTAGTGCCATGCATGTAGGCAGCTATGGATATTGATTGAATTATTTAATCTGGGTGCTTTTATGAATTAGTATTTCATTCCGTGTTAGCCATGTGAGAAACGTTGTGTTGTGCCTAATTTCATGCTGTTATTTTAAAAATGCTGTTATTGTAAGATGCGTTTGATGCCACCTGCCTGCCTTGTCCCCGAAAAGCAATGCTTTTGAGGACGTTTTGTCGTCGTTGGGTTTTGATGCGTCAGCATGGGTCTGGCATATTTCAGCGCATGGGAAGCATGTACCTTTGTTTATTCTCTACTGAGTATCTATTGGATGGGAAAATGTTATAGAATATTCTCCGGCTGTTTTGTTTAATGGCGTAGAGGCATCTCTAGCCTTTTTCATTTTTTTTCGTTCGATCTCTAATTTCTGAGACACCGTTCTTTTTTCTTTCTTTCTTTTTTTTTTTTTGGTAATTTGGATGCTCATCGACTCATCATAGGGGTTATTTGCCGATTGCTTGTTACCAGTTACACTATTTTCCAGTTGATGGTGTGGCCATAGTTTGTCATTTAAGGGTTAGCTGTGATATTAAAATTATACGTGTCCAACCGGGGTAATCACTCCTCTGCACCGGTCTAATTAAGAACATATTACCCAATCATGAGAAGAAATAGGTTTGAAATGTTTGTCCTTTGGATAATTGAATTGTCTGTCAACTTGTGTAGGGAATGACTGGTTGTAGAAGGGTCCAAGCCTCAGGCTATCAATTGTACTGCCCTGGTTGGAATTGTCTGGACAGCTGGATCGCAAGTCTGTGTCCACGTTAAATTCTTCTTCTGGAGGTGAATGCCTAATATTTTGTTTTACCCTTCATTTTTAAAATTTCCTAGTTTTTGAGGGTATATATTCAATTTCTATTGAACAGATATGTAGCTGTACATACAGAATGCCAAAAATAATTTATATTTTGTGGAAATCAGCTCAGTGTCATTTTCACCCAAAAAAGGGCTTATTATGGCTTCTTTCGATGGGGTACTGGGAGCTTTAGTGGAAATTTAAACCAAATACCAAATGTTCCTAATATTCAAACCGCATTAGTATTTACTTTGAAGAAAAAGGAAACATATTTGCCTTTGGTCCCTGTTTAAGGCCTCTTAATAATCCCTTTTGAAGCTTCATTGTAGAACCTAAACCTCTTGTCGAATCCCTATTAGTGATTAAGAATACTTACTGATTATTCCTTCCCACCGATGCAGGACACCGTATATCAACGGAACTGTTCTTTCAAGCTAAAACTGTTCTTTCAAGCTAAGGTATGCACGGAATATGAAGCAATGTGTTTTTCTTTGATTATTCTGAAAAAATGATCAATAACTTACTAATAGGTATTCATTAATTCAGTCGCCAAACATGGGGTGGAAGCGAAAGATATGTCATGGAGGTTCATCTCAACATGAACAAGTCGGTCCTATACTCTCAGCTGAAGTATTTGCCATTGATGAGGAGGTTTCCCATCTTACTAGAGTTAAATCCGAACCAAGTCAGAGAACTCGTGCATCCTTCTATACTGAGCGAAAAAAGCCTATCTCGACATTCAAACTGTTGGCAGGGAGAGAATCCAATTGCTCTGGGATGGGCAGGTTCTCTTCAGCTGATTGCTCTTATGCACTTCGGAAACACCTACCAGTGAAAGGCCCATGGTGTGTGGACGACATGGATAGTGAAGCATACGTCTCACAGTTCTCTACAGATGGTTCACTACTTGTTGGTGGGTTTCGGGTATGTGATATTGCTATTATGAGAAACATGAAATATCTAACCGTACATTGTATATTTTGGTGTAGCTAATGATGCCCTATGCCTATTATAATCAGGGGAGCCATATCAGAATCTATAATGCTGAGAAAAAGTGGAAGATCCATAAAGATATTACCTGCAAACGTTTGCGCTGGACCGTTTCAGATATTGCTCTCTCACCTGATCAACAATACCTTGTAATCCTCTCATGCATTTGTTACAATGTTTGGCTTTTATACTATTTTGCATGCTGTTTTCTTTATCTGAACATCAAGCTAATTTACTTTAGCAACAACATCATAGCTTCATGGTTTTCTTGTTTTATTTCAAACTTTAGATATGCATGTGTAACTTTCCATCCTTATTTTGTGTAGGCTATAAATTACTGTTGTACTGAATTTATGAACTTATACTTAAAGGTAGTCAGGTTTGTTCATACAATATGACTTTCCCACTTGTATATGTAGTATCATGGTTACCGAATGTGCCTTGAGATTGATGTAAACGTTCTTTACACGTTCTAATTATTGCATTTTCTTCATAAATCTCCAAGCTCATTAGGCGCGTAAGATAGCACATGCATTTCGTTATCTCTATCTGTTCTCCAGGTATTATCTTTATCTTGAAATTCGAATGCTAAACTTCTACAATTATTTTTCAGGCTTATTCCAGTCTATCTCCTACTGTTCACATAGTAAATGTCCAAAATGCTGCAAGGGAATCTCATGCTAATGTTACAGTACGTCTTCTCCTTCAATTTATTTTTTGTTGTGGTGAATCATGTCCCTTCGTTTGACATCTTCAGACTTCTAATTTTTGAAGGACACATTTGGCCTTATTGTTGGAATAACTTTGCATAGTAATTAGAATTTACACAAACTACAGGACCTTATTAAACCAGCAACATCCGTGTCAAGAATGGTTGAATATAGGATGAAAAGGAAACACTATCTGCATGCCTACCCATTTGGTTGAATATCGGATGAAAAGGCAACATCCATTGTTTGATTTAGCTATTTACATTCATCCATTTTTCATATATTTATGCTGCTGTTTGTATATTTAAATTTTCTTGTTATTTACTTTAGTTTATGTTTGGCAACGCAGGACATTCATGAGGGTCTGGACTTTTCTGATGATGATGACGGATTCTCTTTTGGAATATTTTCTGTGAAGTTCTCAAAAGACGGGAGAGAACTTGTTGTGGGAAACAACAATGAATCAATTTGCATTTATGATCTTGGTGCAAATAAAGTAACAGAACGCATTCATGCTCATGTGGTAAGAAACCTTAAGGCATGACAAAGCCACATAATTGCATATAATGTAATATATGGCTACTTTAGTTTGCTCCTTCCATGGCCTGGCTTATCTGTTTAGAACATTAATGCATGCTCATAACTTTCAGTTCAGTTTATGATTACCATTAAATGAGTGGTGCAGTTGACGTCGAAAGCACTGCCTTGACAGGGTGGAAATAGGTGTTTATTATTCATGCATCTAAAAGGGCTTTCAAAAAGTTTTTGGTCCGTATACTATGATAAAATGCAGTTGTGTTATAGCATATGAGCATTTTTTTCTAGGGGCTTTTGCATTTCTACCCCTGGGTTGCCTCCCAATTGTGGTTTTACATCTACTTTTTAGGGTCTGCGGTTTCAGCCCTGGTTTGCCTCCCAGTTGCGGTTTTACCCCTACTTGTTGTTTTTGGTAAACGGCGGCTTCGTTTTGAAAAACCAGGGGTAAAATCGCAAAACCTAAAAGTATGGGTGAAACCGCAATTGGGAGGCAAACCAGGGGTAGAAAGGAGAAGCTCAAACCACCCCCCCCCCCCCCCCCCCCCCCCCCTCCCCCCCTTTTTTTTTCTACTTGTTATGATTCCTTAACATCAACATCTACTATAAATTTTTCCTCTTTACTGTTGATTAGTCATTTGCTAAACTATGTCCTTTTTCTAGAATCTTATTTTGCTCCCTTTTTTTTTACGCGGAGCTCCTTTTGGTTTTCATAGGCTGATGTCAATGTTGTCACATTTGCGGATGAAACGAATGATATCTTGTACTCTGGAAGTGATGATGGACTCTGTAAGGTGAGCTTAATTGCTAATTACTTTTAATGGGTCCATTATTTTTTATGATGCTGTTTTAAAGGTTGTGTATGACTAATTAAGATATCTAACTTCAATCATATTTGGTAATATTGGAATGTAAATATCAGAAATTAGGTAAACTGGTAGCATAGTAGTAGGACACAAAGTTTTGTGGTTTAGGTCATGGTGTGATTTCCTTATTCTGCATGGAGTCAAGTGGCAGTTCCTCCTATTTATTCATTCAAATATTGATAGGATTTCATGTGGTAGTCCATGCAATTTATTTCATGCATCGAAATCTGACATCTGTTTGACTGATTTATATGTGAATCTCATAAGGTATATTCATGGAGGCTTCCTGACTAAAAGTGTTTTGCAACCATTAGGTGTGGGATAGGCGCTGCCACAGGAGACAAAAACCAGTAGGAGTTTTGACAGGTCATTTAGATGGGATTACATTTATTGATAGCCGTGGAGATGGGCAGTATTTCATCTCCAACTGCAAGGATCAAACTATTAAACTCTGGGATCTCAGGAAAATGTCCTCCAGTGCAAAAGAGTAACTCCATCTCTTGCTAAACATGATTATTTGTACAAGTTAAATCATTTATTTAAAGTGTAATGCAAAACAAAGCAGGCAAGTAGGAAGGGCTGTAGTCAAATCCTTTCAGATGATCACCTATAATAGTCACAAGTAGCCAATGGCCCAATCCCAAATTTATATTTGTTAAACCTATTGTAATATGGAGTTTTGCCATGTCTTCCATGCCAGCAATATCTTCCATGCCACTAGCTTTTGTTTCAGTATATATTAAAAATACGAAGTATAGTATTATGAACCAGCTATATACTATGACTGAAGGCAACCCAAAACATCACTTTTAGGTAGGAGATGGTAGGTAATTTTGGCAGGACTAAAGAATGTGGTTCAGCTTTGAGGTTCCTTGCTGCCTTCACTAATCTCATGTCAGAATCATGTTTAAATTATACGAATGCTTTGCAGATTTTTCTCATTTTTTCTTTATTTTTTCAGCTGCACGCCAAAAGCATATGAATGGGACTACAGATGGATGACATATCCATCAGAAGCCAGATATTTGAAGCATCCATATGACCAGTCGCTGGCCACATTCAGAGGCCATTCTGTATTGCGTACACTTATCCGTTGTTATTTTTCCCCAATGCACAGGTTAGTTTGGGACTTTGGATTTATTTTATTTTTTTATACATAGACCAGTTCTTGACCTTTTGTATCTACTTATTCTCTAAATGCAATTTCTCTTTTCCAAAATGTAAGGAACAATTTTGATTTATTTGTCCTCCAAATTTAAGCTGGAACAATATATTTTTTACAGAATATTGCTAATAAATATGAAGTACTTCTAAATATTTCTATTGGATAGCTTATGCCAGTGGCAAGTAAACCTAATGGCAAGGCTAGAGAGAGAACTACCATGGTGCATCACTTTATCAAAATATAATTATCACATAGTGAATTCAGTAAATAACTCTGTAATCTGTATCTCGTTTTTTAGCCTGCTGTATGTGCACCAGGGTAAGTGAACCTATAAATTGCTGGAGTAATTGTCTATCCCAGTTTGATTTATTTGCTACCTTTCCCACATTAATAGTTTTGACAAGTTATTGGTTGGAATTATTTAAACCAAAGGATGAGGTGAGTTGATAGTTGGCATGCTTGCAAGTTCGACCTGCCAAATTAGTTCATCAACTTTGGGGCGTGCCATATTAGTTTTGTTTACCATTATAACCTACAGGAACCTCTTTGTCTGCTATTAATTTATAACAGTCTTCAAATTATTTGAAAGTAAACTTGTGGCCACAGCCTACAGGGGCAATGGGGTTTGGCATGCAGTTTTGAAAGGTCCCTGATATCTTGTTCATTGTTGCAGCACGGGTCAGAGGTACATATACACAGGATCCAGTGACCAATGTGTCTATATTTTTGATGTGGTATGGACATTAGATGACTCCCTTAAACTACTTTTTGTTTGGCATGATTCTACAATTTGTAGATCATAGCCGGGCTTTGTGTTGATATGTGTATACCACCTTTCGTTACACATGTGTATTGTTTCATAAGTAGCCTAAAAACAATGCAAAGTATGGATATTTTGTTGGATATATATACTTTGTGCTATGTAAATTAAGTACGAGTGTAGGATGTTTGTTACACTTTGTGCATCACTCTTGTATATCAGCCCTTGGTGCATAGTAATAGATCTTTTAGTTGCATTTATATGACATGTTAATCTATGAAAAAGGTTTAATTTGGTTTTAAAATTCATTCATGGCATTGAGAAGCAAATTGTTCTCCTGTCCAAAGTTCAAACTTATGAAAAGATTAAACTATATGACAATAAATTGGCTTATCAGGTCAGTTTACAAGCATTGTATACATTGTTGCTCAAAAGTTGGTGTCTTATGGATACATCATTGTGTTAGATTCTCGTTGTAATATGTGAATTGCAACTTGTGCACATTATGGACTCAAACATGTCTGTACAAAAATTGATTCGTGCTGAAATAATGAATTATGATCTTGAATGCATGCCATAACTTAATAAATCAAACCATAGATGCAGATTGTTGCTGTTTGTCGCCTGGGTTAAGTTTCACCTTAGCAACAATAGCAGCAATACATTCCATCAAAGCATTCATGGACTTCCTTTTTATTCAATGCCCTTATGGTACTTTTATGCTCCAGCGTTACTTCTGCCCTGGTCCCTATTGACTGGATGTCAACTCTTGCAGGCAACCGGTAAAGTTGTTGAAAAATTGAGATGGCACGGGTCAATCATCAGAGACTGCTCATGGCATCCTTACCTTCCAACGCTTGTCAGCTCTTCTTGGGACGGCTATTTAGTTAGGTGGGAAGCAACTGAGGATGACAAAGATTCCTCCATGCTCAAGACAGGAAAGCAGAGGATGCACCCAGAGGGTTATACATTGTCATTTGTCCTTTAGAAGCTCGTGAGGGTCTCAAGCTTCGATGGTGACAGGGCCCCATTCTTTTCCTCCGAGTGGTTGAATTAGCAAGCAGCTTAGGCCGTATATAGATTTGCAACATTGCAAGACAATGATTAAAGGTTTCGATCAACCATTGTAGATTAGGTTCTTGTATTTATGTTGTCCCTTCATGCCATTCATGTTATTTTTCTTATGCACCTTTGTCGAATTTAAAATATCTCAAAATTTTAAAAAAAGAGTCATTTTTTGAATTTGACAACAAACATGCGGTTTATATTTAAGTTTTTTTACAAAATTTATATTTTAGTTCAACCCTATAAGATGGAGCCACACTAAATTAGTCGACATCTTGGCACAATGCTGCCAATATTCTCTTGTAGGTTCCAGTTGCACAGGTGCTCAAGATTTCTTAGTATGGAGGCACAACAATCTGGTTTTTGGTCTACTCAAAGTGCTTGCAAAATTAAACACCACGTAACATTATCAATAACTTAAATCATAGCAACCAAGTAAAATAGTTATTGGCCTCATCTATCCAAATGGAGGCAGCTAAAAACAGCGTATTAACAGAAGAACGTAAAAAGAGTTATTCGCCTCATCTATCCTAATGTGGTAGTAAATGTTATGCACAGGGTTGTCTAACATCACTCAGGCAAAACAAACCTATATTTGCTTTTTTTTTTAAATAATCATTGCATCAAGATAAGGTGGCTCCCTGTTTCATTTTCTCTATCCTTTGAGGCATCTCACCACATCATACGCCCAGACGTGCTGTCGCCCTGCCTCGGCGAGCTAAGGCTTCAACAGAGCATCGTGTCACGGGGCTTGCAGGATGGCTCCTCGATGCAACCTCCGCTGCTGCTGCTGCTGTCCGCCACCACCCCTTGCCACCGTGGTCATCTCCTTTACCCATACCGTGCCATAGCCAATGGTGTCACGACTGCCTTGCCATCCGCCTACAATCCATCAACTCCGCAGGCCAGCCTTCCTCTTAACCCCAAAATTAAATGAAGGTTTGCTGCGAAAGGGGCCTATAGCCTAGTGGTTACAAGAGCCCGTCGACAGCGAATTTTCAAGGATTTAATGGTATTTTTGTTTTTAGTGGTAGGCGACGCTCCTCTCGACAGCGATGCGCCAGTGGTGACTTCGTCAATCTCTAGGATTTCCCGGCTCAGTCTTCGAAGATGCTCATAGGGGTAGGGTCCTAAATTGCCGCTAGAGTCAAAGAAACTCCAAATAATCATGACCTCCATATATCGGTTGGCTAGAACTTGGGTTACAACCCCCCTAAATAAGATGTTTTTCCGATGCTTGTACTAGTGATCAAAGCTTTTTCAACCCAATTTAGAAATAAGGAAAATGGCAAAAGAAAAGGAAAAGAACCCATGCACAATCATTAGAAGAGTTACCAACATTAGCTACACCTTCATACCAATTAATTAAAAACCTAGTTATCATGACCTCTCAACGGTTGCAGCCTGCACCTGGAGAGTCTGACAGGCCCGCATGTCCGTTGAAAGATGTCTCCGACTGACACCGCCCGTCTACAAACGTAGATAGCATTGTAGCACATTTTGACATCTAATTTTGAAAGTAGCAAATGCATCTTATATGTAAATCTTATCCCACTCAGATGGCTTAGAACTCAATGCTGCAAAAGAGCTGCCATCTCCTGCCCTGTCACAAACTAAGTAGATGCACACATAAGGTGATCCGGACTATAACACCAAGATGTATGATGTCCGACTACAAAGTTGCTGACAATGCTTCATGCTCAATGTGTCCACACATGATACATCGTCGGCAACTGCTCGACATAGAGACCTTAAACCTGGTTAGTTCAAACATGGAGCAAAACATTCTTTTTCACAAGCAGGTGACACAAAATCTCTTTCGAGACTGCCCATCACGCAACAGCCTTTTCATATAAATTTGGAAATGACAAACTAAAACTAATACCGTAAGTTTGTTTTCTATTCAAAACCGAACTCAATATTTTCGTCATGGTCATGTCACACTATAAAAATAGTTTTTTTTTCTTGTTAAAGAAACATTTGGTAAAGACAGCTGTTGAAGAGCGTTGCGGAGATAATAATTGGTACATATTTCCAAAGAAAGAGAATAAATTTGTTACTACTGTACAAGTGTAGATAGCCTCCACATACTCTGCAGCACTGGTGCCTACTTTTTTTTATCAAATAACTATAAAAATATCTCAAGTCAAACTCTTAACATCGTTTGATAATCATTATACCAGGTGGTGGAACCAAAGTTGTCACTGATTGTCTGATATACTGTAGAATAGGATCAGGCAATGTTCCAGACACACCTTTGCTATTCTTCAATCTTCAGTAATATATAGATCTTTTAAGCAAAGAAATGTAAAAACCCACATAGGACTCAACACTCACTAAAATAGTGGAGGAAAAAACAAATACCAAACTACATAAGAAGGCCATACGGCTCAAGAGATAAAAGAGGTAGCAGAATATGAAACATATATGACATATTGAAACAACGGGGAGTATGCAGAAAAAAACGATAATATGCATACCGGACATTAATTATGGTCAACAAAACAGTTTTAGCACGCACAATCTCGAAAGTATTTACCACCTATGTGGTGTCAACAATCACTCATACATACACATACGATTAGATAAATGAGAACCAGAGTCACTAATTTAACTGAAGCCGGTAACCCTATCAGATACATATGTGTCTTCAAGCACCAAACAAAAGCACAACATCAGTAAAATTTATGCAGGGTGCTGCTGGAACTAATAAACACCATATTACACTATGATCAGAAAGACCAACGACGGTTGAGCCACACAACGAAAGTAGGATTACTGTTGCCCATCTGCCAGTGATTCTGAAAACCAGGGAACATATGGAATATAACCATAGCAATTCTGCCCAAGATGACTAATCATATGCACTCTGCGGCGAGCCATGTCATAAGACATTAGTTTTTTGCCACGACCAAATACGAAGAACACCATGTTGCGGTCTGGGTGGATAGCGACGACGATAAATTCATTGGATCCAAACCGGACACGGCTCTTTCTAACCAGACAGTTAAAGCTGACCGTGTGCTTTAGAGTCCATTTTTCACTATTACGGTCCTCAAGTACCCAGATTACTAGTTTGTCACGGGTAGTATCATCACTATTTGCCAAATGCAGCTTTCCCTGGGACAGATGAATGAATCCAAGATCAGTAGCAACAAAAGGTGATGTCTCACTGTTTGGCGAACCAATGATCCTCCAAGTTCTCCCCTCCACGTCCACTGCCCCAATTACAGAAGTGGCGACCACATAGAGCATGCTGTGAACAAACACACTATTGAAATCCGGATTCGGCTTAATGTCAACGCTCCAGTTGCTCTGCTTGAAGCTCCAAAGTCCCGTTTCAGACGAGTAGATCTCCACACCTAAGACACGCCCATTCCCATCCTCCTCCTCACCTTCACTGTTGCTATTCTCATCATTTTCATTATCGTTATCCTCAGGCCAATCCAAATGGAACTCAAAGACATGGAAATGTGAGGAGACAGCCGGCTCGAACCCCAAGCGAGCCATCTGCACCTTTTTCGACCAACGCCGTGAGACCGGCACCGCAACACACTTCTCCGTGGCAAGGTTGATGACGAGATAATCAAACTCCTCCCGGGCAGCGAACCTGTAGCAGCGGCAGAGGAGGAGGCCATTGCAGCCGTCCACCAGAAGGAGGCCCTTCCGCTTTCGGTCGCTCAGGAAGCTGAGGCAGGCGTCGATGGACGGCGGACCAGTACAGGACATGTAGGGGAGGGTGCGACCATAGTCACGGTAGAAGAAGCCGGCGAGGGTCTGGGGCAGCTTCCGCTGGTTGTGGGGGTTAGCGATGAGGGCGCGCCAGTGCCTGGAGACGCAGGCGAAGCGGCGGAGGGATCTGTACGGCACACGCGAGAAGATCTCGATGAGGAGGTCGTCGGTGAGCTTGTCCATCGGGTTTGGCGCCCTCCTATTCCTGGAGCATTCCCCTACCATTTCAGCAATCTTGATCAGCCTGCGCTGCTGCAGACGGAGGAGGGGGTCAGAGACGGAGCGGAGGAGGACGGAGGGGATCCCGGATCCGCCGCCAAATACGCTTACCAGAGGCACAGCACGGGAAAGAGAGGAGGAGGACGGATCCGCCGCGAAATGGATTTGCTGGAGGCGCAACCCGGGACGGCGAGCGGCGGTGGGCGACGCTCCCGAGACCGGCGACGAAGGGTTTGGGTGCGCCGGCGAGGTGGAGAAATCACAAGCGAGGCTTCGGGCCTTTTCTTCTTTTATTTTTATTTGTTTGAGACTGCCTTTATTTATTTTGAGAGGAGGCTTCCGGCTTTAGGGGGCGTTCGGCGCACCCCCTCTAAATTTTAACACCCGTCACATCAAAGAGAATCTTACTATTTAAACATATTTTTATTAATTTAATGACAAAACCTATGTCACGACCCCCCCTCTAAATCACGAGACGAATCTAATGAGCCTAATTAATCTATGTTTTGTTACAGTGATGCTACAGTAACCATCGTCTAATCACGTCTTAATTACTCTCATTAGATTCGTCTCGCGATTTCGAGCGGAGTCCTGAAATTAGTTTTGTAATTAAACTTTATTTGTAATCACAATATTCGTTGGAAAAACCCTCTAAAGTTTAGACCCCGTGCGCCGAACACCCCCTTAGTAGGATAGAGAGTAGAGACGTTTGTTGTCAGTGCAATGGCTTCATTCTGTGCAATCCACCTGATCACAGGATTTTTTTTACAATAATAAATATTTTAATTATTTAATGTTAATGACCGTCCGTTGCTCTGCTTGAAGCTCCAAAGTCCCGTTTCAGACGAGTATAGATCTCCACACCTAAGACTGACTCCAACCCATCATACCCAAATTCAACATCAAAACACATAAAAGGGTCTGAGGAGGCAGAAAGGGCACCACCAAAAAAATGCTCATCTCCAACGGAAGGTCCCAAATCCCTCTACGCCGCCGCCGAATCCTTTTCTCCGGCAGGATCCGTCGGATCCTTCTTCCTCTCCGCCTCTCGCCGCGACCCGCGGGCCTGCCGCCCCTGCCGCGCCTGCCCCAACCCCGCAGGCCTGCCGCCCCTGTCGCGCCGTCGCGGTGCAGTCCTCCGCGTCGTGCTCCCCTTTCCGCGCCGCGCTCCCCTCAACTTCGCTCCGTGCACGCACGCACGCGAGGGGCAGCAGCAGAAGGCCAATTCAAAAGCTAATGCACGCTTGCAGCAGCAATAGCTCGTCGCGTCTTGCCGGCGGCGGGGCAGTGGCCGCAGTCCCGCGCGGAGGAGCACGAATCCCCGACCTGAAACCAAGAAAACAACCTGAATCAATCAGTCATTCGCTGGCAACTGAATTCCGGCAGAAATGGCCAAGATGAGCTAATCTCATCTCGCAATTTCAGCCAAGATTCAGCCATTCGCTGGCAATTGGATCGGAAACCGGGTTAATCGAGAGGGAGAGGAAGAGAGTCAGGCACCTGGCAGGAGCAGAAGGGAATCAACAGCAGCGCAGCGCGACGAGGAGCAAGGAGAGGAGCCGCGGCGCCGCCACCCGCGGCGGCCACCTAACACTGTCTCGCGTCCCCATCCATGTGGCGTGCCGGGGAAGAGGCGGAGAGGAGGGTGGCCGGCGCAGCCCGTCGAGCATGGGGAAGGAGGGAGCCGCGGCGAGCACGGGGATCCCCACCGCGCACGCGTCCGACGCCGCGAAGGCCGCGCGGCGTAGAGGGCCCGTCGCGGCGGCAAGGTCGCCGCCGGCATCGCGTTGGTGCTGGACCCGGTGCCGCTGGCCGTGGCGCTGGCCCGTGGCGCCTCCCCCAGAGCTTGGCCCGACGCCGTCGCCGCCTCCCCCACGAAGCCTCCGCTGCCGCCATCGTCGCCCGGTTCGCTCACGCAGCGGGAGGCTCTACGCGAGGAACAGGAATCGGGAGCGGACGAAAGTGCTTCATTTGTGCGTCATCGCTCTGGACCGCGCCCAAAATAAGTCTGCTTTTGCATCATGGGTTGGAGAGTGTTTTTCACCGTTTTTAGACCCACTTTCGGTTTGGGGCTCCCACTAGGTCGTCGGTTGGAGTCAGTCTAAGACGCGCCCATTCCCATCCTCCTCCCCTTCACTGTTGCTATTCTCATCATTTTCATTATCGTTATCCTCAGGCCAATCCAAATGGAACTCAAAAGACATGGAAATGTGAGGAGACAGACGGCTCCAACCCCAAGCGAGCCATCTGCACCTTTTTCGACCAACGCCGTGAGACCGGCACCGCAACCCAGTTCTCCGTGGCAAGGTTGATGACGAGATAATCAAATTCCTCCTTGGCAGCGAACCTGTAGCAGCAGAGGAGGAGGAGGCGGGCGCAACATCTGGCACAACCTCTCCTACTGGTCACGCTAGAAGAGATGGCGGGCGCAGCATCTGGCACAACATCTTGTTCCTTGTGGCGCCCATATTTTCTTTTCAACATCTTCTTTAGTTGCATGTATTAAAGGATAAAAAAAAAATTCAGGTGTTTAACATGAGTACCTCATATGTAACACCGTGATCATGATTTTTAATCAACAAGTACACAAGATAGAGATACTTAGCTCCAAGTAGCCCATCGACAAGGTGAACCTCTCCGCCGTGCACCATTCGGAGTCTCCAATCCCGAGCAACTATCGCAGTGCTCTGGCTGACCCGAACTGGCGCGCCGCCATGGCAGACGAGTACAAGGCCCTCCTCGACAACAACACATGGAGCCTTGTTCCGCGACCTCCTCCTGGTGCCAACGTCGTGATGGGCAAGTGGGTGTACAAGCACAAATTACACTCCGACGGAACACTTGCCCGCCACAAGGCACGATGGGTCATCCGCGGCTACTCCCAGCAACACGGCATCGACTACGACGAAACATTCAGCCCGGTTGTCAAACCGTCGACCATCCGCGTCGTCCTCAGTCTTGCCGCCTCCCGCTCCTAGCTGATACATCAGCTCGACATGAAGAATGCGTTTGTCCACAGTAACCTTGATGAGACTGTTTATTGTCAGCAGCCTGCTCGCTTTGTTGATCCCTCAGCAACACGTATGTCTTCTTCAAAAGTCTCTCTACGGCCTCAAGCAGGCGCCCCGTGCCTGGTACAGCGGTTTGCGACATATATCCGTCGCCTCGACTTCACACCATCGGCCTCCAACACGTCTCTCTTTGTTTACAAAGATGGAGACTCTGTCGCCTACCTGCTGCAGTACGTCGACGACATTGTGCTCACTGCATCGACCCCGAGCCTCCTTCGACGCATCACCGACTGCCTCCACTCGGGGTTCACCATGACGGACCTCGACGCCTTGCACTTCTTCCTCGGGATCTCCGTCACGCGATCCACCGACGGCCTCTTCCTCTCGCAGCGTCAATACGCTGTGGATCTCCTCCGGCAAGCCGGCATGGCTGAGTGTCACCCCATATCGACACTCGTTGACACTCACGCCAAGCTGTCCGCCGTCAAGGGCTCCCTTGTGGCTGACCCGTCTGAGTACCGGAGCCTCACGGGTGCACTGCAGTACCTCACGCTGACGCGGCCCGACCTCGCCTACGTTGTCCAGCAGGTCTGCCTATTCATGCACGACCCCCGGGAGCCGCACCTGGCCCTCATTAAGCGCATGTTACGCTATATGAAGGGCACCCTCAACGCCGGCCTCCACATCGGCACGTCACCGGCAACCTCCATCACCGCTTACTCCGATGCTGACTGGGAAGGCTGCCCCGACTCTCGTCGCTCTACCTCGGGCTTCTGCGTCTACCTCGGCGACAACCTTGTGTCCTGGTCCTCCAAGCGCCAGACCACGGTGTCCCGGTCCAGCGCCGAGGCGGAGTGCCGAGCCGTTGCCCACGCCGTTGTAGAGTGCTGGTGGCTGCATCAACTCCTCCAGGAGCTCCATGTGCCCCTCTCCTCTGCCACCATCGTCTACTGCGACAATATCAGCTCTGTATACATGTCATCAAATCCGGTACAACATCGTCGCACCAAGCACATCGAGATCGACATCCACTTCGTCCACGAGAAGGTGTCGCTCGGCTTCGTTCGAGTTATCCATGTGCCATCTACACATCAGTTCGCTGACATTATGACCAAAGGTCCAGTCTTTGCATCCGTAGTCCTCCCGCTGCGACTGCGGGCGGGTATTAGAGTAATTGTGTACAACTGTAATCCCTCGATTAGTGCCTCTAATTGAGGCTTCCTTGTATAGACCGGATATATAAGTATGGTCGTCCCCACTGTATCGGTGTGTGAGGTGTTGCTCCACCTACCGTGTCTTTCTACAATCATGACCTCTCAAGGGTTGTAGACTGCACTTGGAGAGTCTCCAGGTCCACATAAACATGTCTCCAAAACCACCTACTATAAACATAGATAGCATCAATTGCATGGCACATTTTGACATCTAGTTTGATAAGTAGCAAATACACCTATATGTAAAACTTATCCCATTCAGGTGGCTTAGAACGCAATGATGCAAAAGAGCTACCATGGCCTGCCCTGCCAACAACATCAGTATGGGGTACATTTTAGTTATCGCGTCGCAAACAGGTTAACTCAAGACTGATGTTGTTGGACAATCTAAGCTTATATGTTGGTATTCTTTTCACTAGGTTAGCATGATGGGACTAAACTCGGGTTAAAGGATAGAGTAAGCACAAGAGGTTTTCTGAGATGCAGAAATATGGTGCTGGACTCATATGTATGTGAGATGTGTATTTTGCAATTAATGGGAATAAAGTACACGACATCTTCTTTTCAACTGCAATTTTGCCAAAAATTGCTGGACATCAATTGGGGTTACTTATTCAAGAAGAACCCAACCGTGGCAGGTTTTGCAGCACATTAGGAGAGTACTAGAAGTCCCTTTCAATGTGGAAATCATTATTCTTATGATGTGCATTTGGACTATGCGAAATGATTGGATTTTTAATCAGGATGACCCTAGTGTTGGGAAATGCAGAGCAAAGCTAAAGCATGAACTTCATTTGTTGTTACACGGAATAGCCATGCTATCCTTCCATGACATTGATGTTTTTGTTTTTGCTCCTTTCTCGATTTTGATAACCCTTGAGAAAGAAAAAAAAATGTATGTTTTTGAATTTGACGAGTGGTTTATTTTACAGTCCAACTCTATAAGATGGACCCACACTTAGTCGACGTCTTGGCAGAATGCTGCTATTGTTCTCTTGTAGCTTCCAGTTGACAGGTTCTCAAGATCTCTTAGTATGGAGGCATATCAGTTTTTTCACGTACTCAAAGTGCTTACAAATGTATACACCACTATGAAACATATAACATTATCAATAATTTAAATCATAGCAAAAAGGTAAAACAGTTGTTTGCATCATCCCATGTTTTCAAGTCATCCAATTATCATGATTAATCATCAATTAATTGACTTATTGGTCTTCTGCCATCATTCAGGGTGGGCGACAAGAATCGCCTAATCCTCCAAATTAGTCGAGCACTTAGCCGCCCTAACGTGTCGTTCCCTGCCTCGGCAGGCTAGGGATTCAACGCTTGCTGCATTAATTATAGGGCTCGAGCGGCGTGCTCCAATCCGAAAATATAGGCTGCATGGAACTACGTTAGGGTTTGTGGCCAATAACTCGAACCTAACTTGATATGCCGTGTAGGAAAGATAGGTTGTGTACGTTTTTTTTCATTTTGAGAAAATAGAATATATAGATTATATATAATGGATGGAATGTATTTTTGAGGAATATATAGAGTATATGAGATTTGAGAGGCAAAACACATCATGATACATACTGCAGTGTTAAGATAAACATATAATCTTTTTTTTTTGGGTGCAAAGATATATTCATCTACCAAATATACCCTGATATATATTAATAAAGATGTAATAAGTCAACTATAGTGCAATTAATGACTAAACTGGATAATCAATCATTTAGAAGAGCGCGTGATGGTTGTGAACTTTATGCATGTGAAGGGTGGTGTGATCCGCATAGAAATACAGAGCATTGGCTTTAGCAGTCGGCAAGGGACGGCACACCGCCCACCGGTCCTACTTTTTGTTGTACAGCTGCGTACAAGACAAATTCAGGAGCAATTAAGTACCAATATGTCAACGCCAATCATACAGATTCCATTTTGATGGTAACAATATATAAGTATATCAAGGTACTCTAAATATTGTTAATAAAATCCCATTTGACATATGCTACAGTAGGAGCATTCATTCTAGAGGTGCACCCTGGGTGGCTATAAATACGACGCCTCAGGCAAAGCCAATAGCAGCTGACGATCCACATTTCCCGTTGTGTCTAGCTTAATTAGCTTAGCTCCCAATCTAAGAGTAGAAAGATAGCACGGGTTTCGCCCCCGCTCGCGCTATACACGTCGCCCTAAATTCCGTCGTCTGTTCGATTGGTCTTCCTTCGATCCGACGATCCCGCGCGGCTTCTCTCATTTTCTCAATCGCTGCCCATCTTTCTTGACCGCGTTGCCTCCTTTTTCAACACTGCCCGCACTCTTCCTTCGATTATGTCTGAGCACTTGCTTTTGTCAACTCTGTTTTTCAATGCCTCTGTCTTTGACAATTTCTCTGCCGGCAGTGCCCCCTTTCTTTACTTCCAATGCTCAGCCAGCGTTTGTCTTCCCCTCATGCGTTGAAGGATGACTTTGGTGAATGCATTCGTCGAACCGTGAATTGAAGTCTTCGAACGTGACTTTTGCGCCTCACTTCATAGACTTTTTGCGCCTTATTTCATTGACTCTGTCTCTGCGTCCGCTGCTGCCTCATTTTCTCGGATGCTCACTCCTGGCGTGCTTGTTTCGGTGTCGACTTCTTTGTCACTCCCGTGTGACTATAAAATCAGAGCACGTCGCAGAGCCAGACATCACACACGAGAGCACACCTCACCTAACCAGTGCTGCCGCCGCCATGAACCGTTCTACCGAAGCACAACACCTTCCTTCGTTCCTTGTGCCTTGGGTGCTCGCGCCACCACCTCCTCCACGCTGCTCTCGGCGATCCTCTTCCGCTTTGCCGTCCTCGTGCTCTCGTCGTCCGGCACCGGCTCCGGCAAGTGCAGCTCCATGCCGACGTGAAAAGTACTCGGGCCACGCCTCCTGCATGATCTTGGCCTCCATCTGACCGCGCATGTGCGCCATGCGCTCCGGCGTGTGGTCCTCGCGCCGGAGGATGCCGACGTCCACCATTCATGGTCAACAAGTCCTCTGCCGCCTCTCCCTCGGACGCCCGAGCGCCGCCGCCTCCGCTCTCTAGCCTTCTCCAATTGCCTGCCGGGACGCACGTCTACCCAAAGAACAAGTACCTCACGCTGCAGATGACATCTTCGAGAACTTGGTCAGCCTCTGCTGCATCACTTACGATTGTATTTTGTAAGCCTGAGTAACTGATTCGTTCTGCACTCCGTCTCTTGGATCACAGAGTGATTTCGTACGTCAAGAGAGGGGCTGGTGCTTTGAAGAAAGTGAAATGAACGCTGCTTCGGTTGATGAGGCGCCTGCAGTGGGATTTTGTTGTTCTAGATAAGTTAGAATTATCGTAGTGTTTGTGTACATTGATATATTAAAGAGAGTGATATCGTGTGCCTTTGTGCAAGCTTGGAGCTGCAGTGTATCAGACTTGGCTGTAAGTTCCTGTACTTTGATAGAATTTAGAGTGATGTTGGATCGTGTACTTTATTAAAATAAATTGTGTTGTTCTAATATACCTCATGTTTCTTTGTTAAATAAATTGTGCGTGTTTGGATAAATATGACATATCTCCTCTGTATATATTATCGCTAAGTGTGTGGAATATTGTTGTTATTTCCGGAGATGCAGGATTTTACTTGTTGTGTGCCTTTGTCGGATTGGCTTGTTTATGCCGGCGTTTGTTCGGTGCTGTCACCGTTGTCGGATTTTTTTTTCCGTCGTGTGACGTAGCGGATACGTTGCTGATGGCTACCGTATACTGTAATTTAATGTGTTTTTGTTCGTCGATTTGTGATGCTGATAGTTCGTCATCTGATGCGTGATGGCCCAGTTTCTTCCTTGATTATTATAGATTGTATGTAGAGCAGTGTCAGGCTTATTTATTAGGTGGTCAATAGAGCTTGATATCGGCGGTCGCGGCGTTGGACTTGTCGCTGTTCTGCGTGAATGTGTCGATTGCGCTCAGGGTTGCGACGAGGTAGCCAGGAGAATGTGCCTCACTTCGGTCCCAGTCCATGCGCGAGCGACTACTTCCAGACTTTTGACCTGTGCTGTTAGTCCATGTTCCTGCTTACGCAAATGGGGAGTCCATTATTTTATTTACACCGTTTGCCATACAAACGATAACGTAAGAAATACAAATCAGGGAAGCCGGCCGGCGTTAGGGCATAGACTGAGGACGCAATCGATGAGGGCCGGAACTATATAGAGCTCTCTCATCGAGCCAACGTCTTTCACAACATGGGTATCCCCGTATATTTACTTTCCTACCTTTTTCTTGTGTTTTCTTGCTTTCTTGAGCTTCAGTCTTCAGATGCTCATAATTATTGTAATATATAATCGATGAAAGTTAAGCTCTCTTCATTCTGATACTTATTTTTTGACTAAATAATTATTTCTTCTCGGCACCATTTGCCAGGCATTGTCTAACATAAATAAATATTTTTTAAGAACATCTAGCTAGCTAGGTTCATTGGTATCTAGACACTAGACGTGCGTTAATTTCTTCATTCAACCTGACACCTCTGCAATTTGACATTTTGAGAGACTTCCATCTTTATAATATACTGGAACATTGTGTACGTTGTTTGAACGGTTTGACTGACGGTTCAGTGTGGCTGTTGAGCTTTTGTTCGTCGCTGGCTTGTCTGGTTATGCCTGATTAATCAGTAGGATATTATCACCACACGCTATTACTTGTAGGTAGTTGCAGAAATATTTTGCTGCAGTTGGTTTTTTTAATGAATGATTGCAATATTTTTGTTCATTGTTGACCTCTCCTTTTTTATTCTTTTTGGGCCGTTGCATGTGTCTTAATTGATGTTGACCATTGGTATAATAGGGTACTAAGACCATTTCGATGGTGACTAAATGGTATGACTTAGTCTATAGACATCCTGAGTGATGTCAACCCAGTTGAACTTATTTTTTTAAAGAAATTAATGTAAGCTTTGACAGATGGTCTAATTCTGAAATTTATTAACTCTATCCAGATGTACTTCTCAAAGGTGCTGTTTTCTACCCGTTGACGAGTTCTTAAAGTGTATATCCATTAAAGGAATAAGACGACCATGTGAATTAGGTGGAGCAATTAGTATCATCCATGTACGACTATTCTGGTTTCCTCACTTTATCTATGTTTTATCCATTTGTTACGGTAGTTTCAAACAACTGTGAGCCGTCCATTTACGTGACGAACTCTTGCACCTTAAGATGCAAGACTTCAACAATAACTACTTTTACTATTTTTCTATTTTCTGTTTTGGAAAGTCCTCGCGTGAAAGGATATGGATCCAAATTTTTTGTTGTTTGGTTGCCGGAAGTAAAAAGATAACATGTCAAGATAATACAGAAATCTGAGGTAATCAGATTAATTAAATGAATTGAATTTTATTTAAATTTGATAATCGGACGGCTCAGATGTGGTCTGTTCTCTTGCACCCTAAGGTGCAAGACTTAGGAGGTGGGACTACCGTAACACTGCTACTTCTAATAAAAGACCAACTGGTATACGAAGCCGGTAAAAAGCCCATCCTTGGATCTTAATTAATCCATCGCTAATCGGACAAAGAGGTCCTGTCCCCTTTCTCCACACACCTGGTATCTGTTTTTATGGTCGTCACCGTAAGAGTCGGCTTCAGTGTCAACTATATCAGGAACTCCTGTTATAGCACAACATTTTAAACAAACTTTTAGCGTGAGACGGGCGCGCCAGGGGCGCGCCGTAGCTTCTAGTATATATAATAGAGAGAGGACGATGGCCTTCCATGGCTTCAAGTCGGTGGCCGCTGTCTGCGTCCTGGTCCTGTTCGCCGGGCAGCTGCTGATGGCTGTGCCGGTGGCTGCCGACGACCCATGCGAGGACTATGCCTCAAGCGACTTGTATCCCCAGTGCGTGTCATGCTTTGCAAGGAAAGAGGCAGGATGCAAGGATCCTTCATTGGACTACGACTCTTGCGCTGCTGACGTCGTTAAGGAGTGCATGGCAGGCTTATTTGCTTCTGCAAAGAAGTGATCGCTTCACTTGCCATGATATATCGTATTTTGTAGTTTCCTTGTTGTTTGCTGCTTCCATCACAGCTGCTGGTCCAAGCAAGGGTACGGTAACATGCGTACACGTCTTGTACCTACCTGACTGTTGTTTTCCTTCACGTCTTGTACCAACCAAGAGTTACTATGTATCCACTGGTTGAATAAAGTTCGCCTTAGTTTTTATATATTTTGCATCGATCTGCTTTCGTGTGTTTAATTTTCTGCGATTACACTAGCCTACAGTTCCCTTTCTTTCTTTTCGATGCGAACACAGTTCCCTAGCTTTTCATCGATCAGATATTCACATTCGTTATATATATATAGTCAGATGTGTTCAAACATTATAGGCTACTAATTAGAAACTAAGACCCAGCGACATGATGTTGGATAGGCTCGACCAGGAAAGCTCCTCCTCCGTGCATTTGCTTCTCCCTTCCGAATCAGATAGTTAACAAGCAATGCTCTCCATCGAATGGGAAACAAAATACAATAGCACAAGTGCCAATCACGCACGCACGGCGCGCCAGATTTCATCACGCCTTGCTTGGAAGCAAAAGCACAATGTCTCATAGTTCACTCTACACTAGCGAATAACGATTCTATACATAGATCCTGAATTCTCTGGATTAATGGATGAAGAATGGTGTAGAAAATGATGAAGGAGATAACAATCCAATTAATTAAAAAGCACGGCTGGGAGCCTGGGACTGAGAACTCCCGGGCTGTTAAGCATTTGCCTTAGGGGAAGAACTCCAAAGGTATTGCAAGTAGAAGAACTTCCTTGATGTTTATAGGACTCAGAAAAGACACTAATTTAAGGCCGGCTGGCTGGGGCAATCTGCAGCCTGAAGGTGACGCGTACCTCTGAAAGCAGCCTGTAGCAAGACTTCAAGAGGTCTTTTTTCCGGTGCCATCAGGATTCAGGCCCTCGTCGATTCCTTCCTGTGCTGCACCATAATGCTGATGCTAGCAAACCAGTCTCCATCAATTCTTCAAACAACGGTGTTGCGGCACATTGCTTCAAAGTATAAGAGGCATTGGGCTGCTTCAAACAACTGTGCTTCAAAGAATATTTTGCCTGCATGCATTGGGCTAAAGATAAGAGGCATGCTTGCTAAGATCCAGAAATATAGGACTGCATGTGCTCCAAAAGCAAAGTCAGCTTGAGCAAAGAAGTCGCATGTCACCGCGGGGCAGTCGACCGCCTAGTCTCAATTTTTGTTACTAGAAGTAATTGTTAAGTCAAGTCAATCATGACCGCCCAATCATACAGATTCCATATTGTGTTTAATGCGTGTGAGAAACAAGGGACTAATTAAATAATCTCTATGATGCAATATACATACTCTGCAGTCACTGCAAGAAAGTGACAGTTAGTCACCAAGATATTTAGTTGATATATGTATAATTTTGGTCTCTCTGTTAATATTTTGTCACAAACGCATCTTAGGACAAACTTGTCGCTATATGTATATAGTAACCAATAATAGCATACGTTGGTCTGATATGGCTAGAACTGACGAAGTATTATTGATGAACTTGACGATTATAGGCAGATGAGAAATACCTACTCGCCCTCCCTCGGAGGCTCTGAGCTAAGGATAATTATCTGCTTAACCCTGACAAACCCACCACGACTCTGTTATATAGAATTCATGCACACCTCTAACAAACTGCACCTAAACAAATGGTGCTATAATTCTGCCGGCTAACACAATACCTATCCGGCCAGCTCATAAACTGATCACGCTAATCTAGCCACTAACAGAATTCTGAGGCTTCTGGCACCGCTGATATTGTCTCCTGAAGAAGGTCCCACAACATGGTCACAGGAACTCAGTTGACAGCCTCCCCTTAATGAGATATTTGTTCATTGATTTTACTGGTGATCAAAGCTTTTGCAACTCAATTTAGAAATAAAAAGGAGAAACAAGGAAAAGAACCTGTGCACAATCATTAAAGAGTTACCAACATATTCTACACCTTCATACCAATTATTAAAAGCTTGGCAAAATTGCATAAATCCCTGCATATGTCACTTAGAGTTTGTTATTCACCCCGTAACCTGTTTTGTTGTACATGCCCACCCACCTATAATATATTGTTGCAAAATCACACCAATAAGACCAAGATACTACTTACCTAATTTCATCTGTTTTCGTCGATGTAGAGGTAGGAAAGACCAAAATATCTATTAAGTTGAGAGATGTCTCCAACACCGATCTAGAAACATAGATAGCAATTGCAGGGCACATATCTCGTTTAAAAAGTTTGAAGGCATCCGATATGTTACATGTACATCACGAACTCATGTATAC
Organism: Eragrostis nindensis; assembly: GCA_012490785.1. Taxonomy (NCBI): domain Eukaryota; kingdom Viridiplantae; phylum Streptophyta; class Magnoliopsida; order Poales; family Poaceae; genus Eragrostis; species Eragrostis nindensis. Next base: position 55,426 of record JAAXCT010001470.1, read on the forward strand.
TCTAGACCCCTCAAGCTCTATCCTGTCAGTAAAACTGGACTGCTACTGCAGAGACAAGGTGCTATCATTTTTTCTCGAACACGCAGGAGAGCTGCGTATCATTATATTGAAGAAGAAATAGAGGGTAAAGAACCCTTACAATACACCCGCACACCCAGTTCTCTTTAGATTACATTCGCGCCCGTTTTTACATTGAAACGACCTCAACCTAGATGTTTAGACCTTCTCCACCGCCTGGGCAGTGAGGTACGAGATACCTCGTGCCCCTGGACAAGGTGCTATCATCCCATTCAGGTATATTAGAACTCAATGCTAGCAAAGTAGCTGCTGTTGACTGCCCTGTCAGACTAAGTAGATGCGCACAAAACTTGAGCCAAATTATGATATAAAGATGTGTTTTCGACTACAAAGTCGCAAATTATGATACATGCTCAATTGAGTGTACATACATCAGCACAACTGCTCAAGATAGAGACCTTAAACCTGGCTTAAGGAGTAGAAGGCCCATCAGGCAGCTTTGTCTTCCTCTTCCTGCCAAGGATGGATGCCTTTTGCATTCTGACACCACCAACACGCCATTTCTTGAAAGCCGTCACTGATTCCCTAGCAGATCCAAACAGTTCAAGAAAAAACATAACTAGTATAAGGAGCAATACATGGCGTTGCAAACAACTGGACGAGTCCAGTATGAAATTTTTTCTCACCTTGAGTTTCTTTTTAGTGAGGCGTGGGACGAAGGGACTTGCTAAGAATATCTTTGTACCTACTGGTGAATGCATAGCGCAAGAATAGACCAATGCTCTTGTCACTCACCCTGCCAATGTAATGTGGAACCATAAGCGAAAAGAAAAACCACTCTAGGCCTTTCGTTTATGTTGTAGCAGTCGAGAATTTTCATAAGAGACCAACCAAAGGTTACAGGAAATGCAGGAAGCGTTTTGCTTTTCTGGAGAGTTACATGCATATGCATACAGTTATGCAAATGATACCATTACATTAATGCCATACAGAAAACATTGAGAAAATTGAATAGGTCATAACAACAGCAAAAAAATTTCTTATATTCTTGAATGATTAGGGCTTAACTTATTTTATCATATACAGATCAATGGGTCAGTCATGATCAGAAGGGCATGGCAGTTCTTGATTCTAAAAGATTGATTACCTGGCTCATCTTATGTAGGAAATTTCAGATCTCTAAACCGTACTTGAAAGATTTGCTCATAGTCGAAGGCTTATGTCATCCACTAAGATGTCACTTCGCCCTCTTTTTCAACAAAATCTCCCTAACCACAGGAAGCATTAATAGCCTATTAAAATGACAGTGATGGACTGCACCCATCATCAGCAAGTGGCACCACTATTATCCAGTCGTTCACTTTGCATCTATCGTTTAAACATGCTGTAATCATTCTAGCAACCATAAAAATGAAAGGCCGAGAACAAAGCGGCATGTGGCTAGAATTTCATGACGTGATAGATTATGACAATAACAAAAGTAGATCATGTCCTGAGAAGAGACACACATAAAATAGCTAGAACATTTTATACTGCTTAATTGATTATGTTGGATACTTACACGGAACGCATCATGTTAGAACTTTCAGTCACTAACAATAACTTGTGCCATCAACACTTAATTTTAAGGGTATAGCAAATTCTGTAGAATGACAATTATACAACCACATAATCAGCACAGCAAGTTTTCAACTTTCCATATTATAAAACTAACAGTTTTATCTTTGGAGGTAAAATGGAGCACATTGCCAAACAACTAAAAGAGAATCGTTTCTACAAAAAAAACTAAAAGAGAAAATCTATAATTAATTATTCATTTCTAAAATGCAATTGTTCCGTGCTTTTGTAAGAAACTACAAGTGAAAAGGTCTGTTTAGGGAATAGATCGTATAATCACTGAACCAATTAAACAATGTAGGTATAAAAAATCTATAGAACCCTCACGTTTCTATGAAGCACAATTAAGTTATTAAAAGCAAACAAAATTGAAAATTTAAAACAGAAAATCGAGTCTAAGAAAAAAAGGGTCATGCCCAAATACAAATCAGCCTTTCCCCTTCAAGATAGCTTCTGATAGAGTTTACAATATTCCATCCCTTTTTGACATACTAATAACACAGAACATGGGTACTAGCTAGCGCAGTGTTAGGTTTATTTGAATTTTTCCAACTATGGGATGCTATACAGGATGTAATTCTAAATGAGGAAGAGGATCATCACAAATGGAAGATGAAGAGCTCTGGAAAGTACTCTTCAAGATCAGCCTACCACGCATATCACATTGGCAAGATCTCTTTTGAGCCATGACGAAAGATATGGAAGTCTTGGGCGCTAGCAAAATGCAAAATCTTTATATGGTTGGCAGTTCGCAATAGATGCTGGACTGCGGACAGGTTAGCCAAGAGAAACCTTCCGCATCCAGCCAGTGCCCATTATGTGATCAGGAGAATGAGGACGTGCAGCACCTCCTTACATCATTTGTTTTTTCTCGGGAATTCTGGTTCAAAATTCTTCAACCCCTAGGCTTGCAGCGGTGTGTTCCTGGTCGTCATGAGCAATCCTTTGCTAGCTGGTGGCGCAAGGAGGTTAAGCGGGTCGAGAAGGAAAAGAAAAAGGGTTCAAACACAATGATCATAATGGGCGCCTGGATAATCTGGAAACATAGGAACTCTTGTGTCTTTGAAGGTGCAAATCCGTGTATGAGTGAACTAATCAGATCCGTTAAAGACGAGCACCACTGGTGGTACCTTGCAGGTGCGAGAGGCCTTTGCGCCCTAGGGCTCAGTCAAGCTGTAGTGGCAGGACCTGGGTTATTTGGTTTTCTAGTGGTCAGGTCTCTCACCATTGGTGTTTTTTATTTATAGCTTAAAACTTTTGTGATGTACAGCCCCTCATGGCTCGGCCAGGAATGAGGTGGCAGTGTTTGTAAAGAGGCAGTTTTTCTTCTCTATCAATAAAAGAAAAAGGGATGCAGCTCTCCTGCGTATTCGAGGAAAAAAAAAAGCTAGCGCATAGTGATAAGAGCTTCTAATTTTGGAAGTTATCCTTTTTGAACAAAATGGCACATTCTATTACAAGTTCGTTCTGTAAAACATATTTACTAATAAATATAAAAATAAACCTTGTTTTCTTGGTCATATGAGCATTCAAAAATTGGGTACTAACTTTCTGAAAGAATAATGCGTCGGAGGATTAAATGGCCAGACATTTACCAGGCAATTTAGAGTTACAGCATATCTCCTCAAACAAGGTCATAATTATATAAGCAAATGAATTGATATTGTAGCAAACAAATTAAAAATCAGTTCAACGAGAAATCAGGAATTTATGTTCAAAAAAGAGATTTAACTGAAGGAACTAAATACTGAGCATGAAAATCTAATTTTATGTGAGTAAAAAAACGAGAGACTTACAAAGGAACAATCTTGCAACCTAGACCATAGAAGTAAGGGCAACGAACTCTCAAATCGACACAGGCTGCATCAGCTTGGATCTCCTTCCTAGTTCTGCACCGATATTATTACATCAAGAAATGACACTTGATTTTTAAAGAACAACATGTACAACGGCATATTTTACTCTGAATGCTTAACACTCATGCATCCAGAAAATAATCAATGTTTTGAGAGCCATTTGAATATGTTAAGAGTGACTAAAATTGGTTTTCTTTGCCAGGATGACTCCTGTCATTTGAACCACTGCATTAAATTATCTATGGAAGACTGCAGTAGCCTACAGCAGAAGCCATAATAGCCAGATCCGTTCAACAAGTCAATGAATGGAAAACTCCATGTATACCAGCCGAAAGAATACAGGGTATTTTGTCCATCACTAGTGCTCAAAGAACCTCCGTGTAAGAAGCAATGCTATAAGAGGATCCTGAGACCTACTTCTGAGTGAAGCATGGGGGCACGTTTATTGACACTGCTTGTTCCAGAGACAGCAATCCATACGCAAGCCAAAATGGGAGGTCTACCTTAGCACCCTTTTCAACCTGGATACAAGAACCAACATGTATTCAACAGAAGAGAACGCAACATAAGAAGCCTCTCAGCTAACCATTTGTCAACAACTGGATAAAATCCAGATAGTTTCTTTTAAGGATAAGGAGGATCTAACAAGAACTGTTTGACTTAGGCATGCCTCAAGCAGGTATATATACCCAATAAAGAAAAAGTGTCAGCAAACAATCATTGTAACAGACACTTACACAATTACTTTCAGCACCTGGATCCAGCAGGCCGACGCCATTTGCAGTTACTTGGAAAACAACTGAAATAGGCTGCATCCAGAGCAGAGTTATACTCAGTTCGTCTGCAGTGCAGAGGCATCATGAAAGAAAGGAAATGAAGGCCAGACAAGGAAACATCCTTACCTCCTCCTCCATGAGGATGTCATCGATGTCATAATAACAAGCCATCCCACAAATTAGACGGATCACTGCCGACCCGCCTACTCCTAACTCTGCAAGGGAATTTGCGGCACATCAGTTATTAGGGGGTAGTAATTCGTCTCGGATGATACACAAGTCCCAATTTGCGGCACATCAGTTATTAGAGGGCGGTAAATCGTCACAGATGATAAACAAATCCTGGATGTAATTCGAATTTTCGGAGGAAACATCCCCCCACAGGCCACAGGCGTGTGTGCCACAGTTGGCCAAATCAATTCGAAACCTTAACTTGTTTTGGCCGTTGATTCAATTTTGTGAAACTACGACGAATCGAAAAGCGTACCTGCAGCTTCAGGGTCCTCAGGGCGCGGAGAACCTCGATGGCGGCGGCCGCGGGCGTAGAAGGGGCCGGCGAGTGGCTCGGACGGCTCCGGGCAGAGGGGCGGCCTCCGGCGGTGACGGCGGCTGGCGAGAGAGAGGAGGGGCGAAGAGAGTAGGGTCCAGCCGCCAGGGCATGGATCTGGCGGGGGCGGCGGTTTGCTCTCGCGCGCTCAGCCGAAGTAAAATGTAACAGACCGAAGGGCGGGAACAGACCGAAGGGCGGGAAGCGAAATGGATTTTTTTACATTTCAACTCTTGCAGTCAACCGGTAATGTTGTCGAAAAATTGAGATGGCACAGGTCAATCATCAGAGACTGCTCATGGCATCCGTACCTTCCAACGCTTGTCAGGTCTTCTTGGGACGGCTATTTAGTTAGGTGGGAAGCAACAGAGGATGACAAAGATCCCTCGATGCTCAAGACAGGAAAGCAGAGGATGCACCCAGATAGTTATACATTGTTATTTGTACTTTAGAAGCTCGTGGGGACCTCAAGCTTCGATGGTGATAGGGCCATTACATGCTGTTGGCTCGAATAAGTGTCGCCCATTCTTTTCCTCCGAGTGGTTGAATTAACAAGCAGTTTAGGCCGTATATAGATTTGCAACATTGAGAGACAATGGTTAAAGGTTGCGATCAACCGTTATAGATTAGGTTCTTGTATTTATATTGTCCCTTCATGCCATTCATGTTATTTTTCTATGCACCTTCGTCGATTTTAAAATATCTCAAAACGAGAGAAAAAAAAATAGAGAGTCATTTTTTGAATTTGACAACATGTGGTAGCTGAATATGATGGAACCACATTAAATTAGTCGACATCTAGGCACAATGCTGCCAATTCTCTTGTAGGTTCTAGTTGCACAGGTGCTCAGGATTTATTAGTATGGAGGCATAACAATCTGGTTTTGGTCTACTCAAAGTGCTTGCAAATTTAAACACCACATAACATTACAATAACTTAAATCATAGCAACCAAGTAAAACTATTATTTGCCTCATCTATTGATGAGGACATCCTTGATGACAACCCATTGATCAGAACAAGACAATATTGTCTACAAGGAGCCATTGACTCAGGCAAGAAAGAAATAACTTCAACATGAGGTCAATCTATTCCTTAATGAATGTGAGCATGTCTCGCCTAAGAATCACGTACTATCTAATGGAGGTTCATTACTTGTACTCAGGACTTCAACATTGATCAGCCACTTGAAGTTCTGATGGGGCAAGAGGGTGTCGACGTGTTGATGCATAGATTCTGACTTTCAACTTCACGTCGAATTCTCTATCATTGTCATTCTAGGAGGTTCTACCCCAAGTGTTATATATGGATTGGATGGAAATCTTATCAAGTATATTTTCATATGCAACAAACGAGACGTCCATTGGAGCTGGGAGCAAAGAGTCATGCCCCTTTTTGTGAGAGGTGCTCAAGAAGACGTCGAGATTATGTGTCCAATGTTCAAGCCAAGAACTGTACCAATCCAACAACTTTGGGGTATGAGTGTGCTATATCTCTGGAAGCATCTTGAAGTCTACTTTCTAATGCATCAAACCGTTCATCTTTCGGAGTTGTGTGGAGAGGATTATGCATGTTTTAGTGAACACTGTCTCAGGCTCATGTTCTGTCGAACTAGGCCTGGCTAGAACCATTTCAGCCCAACTAGAAGGGATGTTACTAGTATATATAGCACTCTTCTGTCCTGAAATCCTAACCATGAATTTGAGAAAAAGAAAATAGAGAAGCTAAGTGCTCTTGTCCTCAAGGTTGTGCCCTAGCTGCCCTTGAGGATTGGGAGTTGTTCTCTACCACTTGTTCTTGTGTTTCCTTGTGATTTGCAAGAGCATCGCCTCTACCTTTGCGTGGTTCAGGTAACGCATCGACCAAATCGTGTGGTTGGGCGAAATCATTTGTCACAGGTGGCTGCTAGAGCAGCTGTTGGTGCCATCGGTTCGTCAGGTTGCACGGGTCAAGTTATCCCCAGATCCTACGACGAGAAGATCGGGCAAGCACCCCACATCATCTTGGTATCAGAGCTACGGTTTCCTCGGTAGAATCTTCACCCCAGTTACCCTTGTTTGTTTACTGTCCTAAACCAAAAATCCCAAAAAATTTCCACTCCCTATAACCCGATCTGAAATTTCAGTGAGTTTGGTTAAGTTCCATTCCAATAGATCGAGTTTGGTTGCTGAATCTGTGTGTTTCCCTTCGTATTCCGTTTCTAATTTGTTTTCCCTATTTGTTTCCCATCACGATTTGTATTTTTCCCCTCGTTCTTGTGTTCTTGGTCAGGCCTATTTTAATCCCGAAATATTTTCGCGGCCAGATCTGAAATTTGAGCACTATACACCAAAATGTGCATAACTTTTGCATCTGAAGTCCGTTTTGGGTATTCTTGTGCTCGTTGGAAAGCTTATTTCAAGGCCTATCAGAATAATATAGGCTAATGTTTTGAATCTTGAGGTGTCATTTTGATTTTTCCATGAAAAGCTTCAGTTTTACTATTGCTTCTGTTTTCACGGTGCTGAAACTTGTGCAAGTCTTTGTTTCAAATATATCTGAACTTTTTGCACAAGAACTGAGTTGAGCTCTAGTGTATTCAGTAGTAAACCCAAATTCATCCTTTGTGTAAACTTTAAACGAAGTGAGACTAGCTATAGGTTGTTGCTCGTGGGCTTTGCACATTGCTGAAATTGGAAGTTAGTTCGAACATCAATACTTCATGTGCATACCATCTGATGTGCTGATCTCAGTACAAAAGAGCCAAAAAAAAGGCAAAAGAAGAAAGAACAAAAAAAGAGCAAGAAAGAAAACAAAAGATTTGAGTGCTGAGATCACCACATTGATTGGCTTTGTTTGTTATTGTTCAGATTTATATTTAGTCATCATTTGTGCAAATCTTGCAGCCTATTACATCTCGTGAGCAATTAGCTAGCGTCCCTCCAATACTGGTGCAGCATTGAGCTTTGTTCTTCACTTAAGTTTTCAGTTAGCTCATCGCCTTTGGCTGCATTGAGTTCCACCATCTTTGTGTGTGAGTTGCTAAACACGTTCTACAATTCCTCTGTTTTCAGTTCAGCAACTAGGCTTTGTTATCTTGGTTGGATTGTTACTTAACTTTACAATATCTCGAAGTTTCAGTTTGCATACCACATACATAACCTTCCAAGCTCCACATATAAGCCTATGTTTAGGATGCACTGTGACTTTGATTTCGCTTGATCCATCACTTTTGTTGTGTCTTCCACCACCAAGGTCTGTGCAGCTCACATTTCAGCAAGGACGCATAAGAACTTCAGTGGTAAGAGAAGGTGAGATTGAGTGATTTCCACAAAATATATAATTGATTTTAGACCTTTTTCTACCGCTAACCATGGTAGGTGATGATGGAGGAGAAAAGCCAAGCTATGTCACACAAGAGCAACTAGAAAAATTAGTGAAAGATTTCAACAAGCAACTCAATGAAAACATGAGCACTCTCCAAGCTAGCATGGTTGCTGAAGTTGTGAAAGCCATGAAGTGAGATGGTGTTGCAAGTGTTGATGATGAAGAGCTTGATGAGACCAATGAGGAAATGGCCGTCCGTTTGCAGCAGAAAGAGCTAGCAAAACAGAACGCCCATGGGCGAGGGCGTGGAGGAGGTGGAGGTGCTACTGCCTTTGGCCGAGGGAGAGGCCGTGGGCGGGGAGATGGTGCTGCACCTGAATCTGAACAACAGATACTTCTCGGCTACATCGCAATGACAATTTTCAGCGTTTATTTCGCAATGTCAACAATCAGCCCAATGAAGAAAAGTTTGGGAAGCTAAAACTCAGCATGCCAAAATTTGAAGGCACATCAGACCCAGATGCATACCTCACGTGGGAATTGAAGGTTGATACGATATTTCGAATGCACAATAATACAGAGGAGAAGAAGGTGCATATAGCTGCCTTTGACTTTGATGGATATGCTCTTATTTGGTGGGAGCAAATTCAGAACCAAAGAGAGGAGAATGGTGAGCTTCCGGTGGCAACATGGGCTGAAATGAAGCGGGAAATGATAGCACGTTTTGTTCCAAAACACTAGAAACGTGATCTCTTTGATAAGCTACAGAATTTGAAGCAAGGAAGCAAGTCTATATTACAAGGAGATGGAGCAAGCCATGATTAGAGCTCGTGTGCATGAGGATGAAGAGCAGTCCATGGCGCGTTTTCTCTCCGGCCTTAGCAAGCCAATTAAACGTGTTGTGGAATTTCAGACCTACAACTGTGTAGTGGAGCTTGTGCACATTGCACAAAAGGCTGAGAGATATTTGTAAGACGATGCTAGACCAAGCAAGCCTTCAACCTTCAGCTCAAGGGCATCCTCAAGTGCTTCAAAATCAGCAAGGTTTGATTTGGGACGTGGCATGTTTTCCTCCAACTCAAGCACCAACACCAAGGTTCAGTCCTCTGCTGTTAGAAAATCTATTCCACCACCAAATGATGAGAAATCAACTCGGCAAACACAAAACAAGTCCAATAGTCCAGCCGGTTCCACATCAAGAAGTAGTGGCATTCAATGTTTCAAATGCTTGGGCCGAGGCCATGTGTCGAGGGAATGTCCTAACAATCGTGTTGTGATTGTTACGGAAAGAGGAGAATATGATCCAGCTAGTGAATGAGCATGAACTTCTAGCTGAAAGTGAAACTTTTGGTGATGCACAAGAAGATGAAAGTGGTGACTATGAGGCCTACCCTTTTGAGGCTGGCAACACCATTGTTGTCACCAAAGCATTAAGTGTCCAGCTCAAGGATGAGGAAAAAGCACAGAGGCTCAACTTATTTCAGACCCAAGCTAAGGTGAATGGCAAGTTAGTCAAGCTAATAATTGATGGTGGCAGCTGCCACAACCTTGCTAGCAAAGAGATGTGTGAGAAATTGGGGCTGGCCATGATAAAACATCCACATCCTTATCATGTGCAATGGTTCAATGATTGTGGAGATGTCAAGGTGCAATATATGGTGAGGGTAACATTCAGCATACATGATTACACCGACACCATTAAATGTGATGTTGTACCCATGACGGTTTGCCACTTACTCTTGGGAAGACCATGACAGTTTGATAGGCATGCTTTGCATGATGGCCATGATAACACATATGCTTTCAAGTGGCAAGGTAAAGGTGTTAAGTTGCTGCCCATGACACCTAATCAAATCATAGCAGCCAACATGCAAAAGAAGTTGAGCGAGCAAGAGAAGAAAAAGAAAGACATGAGTGTTGTCCAAAAATCGGTGAGTGAGCACCACAAGCCAAACATGAGTGGGAAGGGAGAGCATGTGGGGAAAAATGTTGTCATGATAGCCACCAAATTTGAAATGAGAGAAATGAGAGGCAACCCACATACGGTGCATCTTGTGCTGCTGTACAAGAATGCAATTCTTTCCACTTATGACATAACCACTCTTCCTAGTGATGTTTCTAATGTGTTGCAGGCTTTTAATGAGTGTTTCTGGAGGAGATACCTGCTAGTCTACCTCCACTTCGTGGCATTGAACATCAAATTGACCTCATTCCAGGGGCTTCACTTCCAAACCGGCCACCATACTACCGAAGAAAGAAAGGAAATTCAGCGATAAGTGCAAGAGCTACTTGACAAAGGGTATGTTCGTGAAGCCTTAGCCCTTGTGTTGTCCCTGTCATTCTTGTTCCTAAGAAAGATGGTACATGGAGAATGTGTGTTGATTGTAGGGCTATTAACATATCACTATTCGTTATCGTCATCCTATTCCTAGGCTCGATGATATGCTTGATGAACTTAGTGGTGCTGTTATTTTCTCTAAGATTGACTTGCGTAGTGGGTACCATCAGATTCGAATGAAGGAAGAGGATGAATGGAAAACAGCTTTTTAAACAAAATTTGGGTTGTATGAGTGGTTAGTGATGCCTTTTGGTTTAACTAACACATCCAGCACTTTCATGCGCTTGATGAATCATGTTTTGAGGACTTTCATTAGAAAATTTGTGGTGGTTTATTTTGATGACATTTTGATATACAACCACACCATGGAAGAACATGTTAAGCACATCAAAATGGTGTTGGAGGTGCTTAGAACTGAAAAATTATATGCTAACATGGAAAAGTGCACCTTTTGCACCAACAAGGTTGTGTTTTTGGGCTTTGTTGTTTCAGGTCAGGGAGTAGAGGTGGATAAATCCAAGGTTGAGGCAATCAAGAATTGGCCTACCCCTGTCAACGTGAGTCAAGTGAGAAGCTTTCATGGTCTGCCGATTTCTATCAGCGCTTTGTGAAGAATTTCAGCACCATTACAGCCCCGTTGAATGAGCTAACCAAGAAGGGTGTTAAATTTGTGTGGGGTAAGTCACAAGAAAATGCTTTTCAAGAGCTCAAGATGTTTAACTTCTGCCCCATTGCTTGCTTTGCCTGATTTTACCAAATCTTTTGAGATAGAATGTGATGCTAGTGGGATAGGCATATGAGGTGTCTTGATGCAAGAAGGAAAACCCATAGCATACTTTAGTGAGAAACTTGGTGGTGCCTAACTGAACTATCCTGTTTATGATAAGGAGTTGTATGCTCTTGTGCGTGTGCTTGAAACTTGGCAACATTACCTTTGGCCTAAAGAGTTTATCAATTCATTCTGATCATAAGGCTTTGAAATACCTCAAGGGCCAAGCAAAACTGAACCGTAGGCATGCCAAACGGGTCGAGTTCATAAAGTCTTTTCCCTATGTTATCAAGTACAAGAAAGGGAAAGAAAATGTTGTTGCTGATGCTTTATCTCGAGAGAGTGTTTAATCAATTAGAGGTCAAGGTTCCAGGGCTTAAGAGTATGAAAGAATTATATGCTGCTGACCATGATTTTGCAGAACCATACTTGAAGTGTCAAGATGGGAAAGGATGGGACAAGTACCATGTGCATGATGGTTTCTTGTTCCGAGCTAACAAGTTGTGTGTTCCAGATTCGTCTGTTCGTTTGCTATTATTGCAGGAATCACACATGGGAGGATTGATGGGTCACTTTGGGAGAGAAAAGACCTACGTGCTGCTTAGTGATCATTTCTATTGGCCGAAGATGAGACGTGATGTGGAAAGGATGGTGCAGCGATGTATCACATGCCACAAGGCTAAATCAAAACTGAACCTCCATGGTTTGTACACTTCACTCCCTACTCCAAATGCACCTTGGGAAGACATAAGCATGGATTTTATGTTGGGGTTACCAAGAACTAAGAAGGGGGGATTCAGTTTTCATCGTAGTGGATAGATTCTCAAAAATAGCACATTTTATTCCTTGTCATAAGAGCGACTATGCGTCGCATGTAGCTGACTTGTTTTTCAGGAAGATTGTAAGGCTCCATGGAGTGCCAAGAACCATTGTTTCAGACCGTGACGTGAAGTTCATGAGCTACTTTTGGAAGACGTTGTGGGTCAATCTTGGGACAAAGTTGCTATTTTCAACAACTTGTCACCCACAAACTGATGGACAAACGAAGGTGGTCAATCGTACACTTTCCATGCTGGTGCGAACAATGATCAGAAGAGCCTAAAAGAGTGGGAAGATTGCTTGCCACATGTTGAGTTTGCATATAATCGGGCAATCCACTCTACAACGTAGATGTGCCCTTTTGAGGTTGTGTATGGTTTCAAACCAATCACAGCATTGGATTTGCTGCCACTTCCACTCTAAGAGCGTTCCAACATGGAGGCCTCCAAGCAGGCTGAATATGTGAAGAAAATCCACTTGAAGACCAAGCAAGAGATTGAGAAGAAATCTGAGTACTATGCTACAAAGGCAAACAAGAACGGCAAGAAGATGATCTTCAAACCCGGTGCTTTTGTTTGGGTGCATCTTAGGAAGGACAAATTTCCTGAGAAAAGAAAGTCCAAGTTGCTGCCCCGTGGAGATGGGCCATTCAAGGTCCTTGAAAGGATAAATGATAATGCCTACAAGGTTGAGCTTCCGGGGAATGATTATGCAGTGAGCAACACGTTTAATGTTGCTGATTTGCCTCCTTTCTTGGGTAACGAAGAATCAGAGTTGAGGTGACTCCCTTTCAAGAAGGGGAGATGATGAGTACATCCCTGATGACAACCCATTGATCAATGATGAACATGCTGAACAAGAATATTGTCTATAAAGGGCCATTGACTCGGGCAAGAAAGAAGCAACTTCAACATGAGGTGAATCTATTCCTTAATGAATGTGAGCATGTCTCTCCTAAGAATTATGTACTACCTAATGGAGGTTTATTACTTGTACTCAGGTCTGAAGCACAGGTCAGGGACGGATCAGCCACTTGAAGTTCTGATGGAGCAAGAGGGAGTCGATGTGTTGATGCATAGATTCTGACTTTCAACTTCACGTCGAATTCTGTATCATTCTGGGAGGTTCTACCCCAAGTGTTATATATGGATGGAAAGCTTATCAAGTTTATTTTCATATGCAACAAACGAGACGTCCATTGGAGCTAGGAGCAAAGAGTTATGCCCCTTTTTGTGAGAGGTGCCCAAGAAGACGTCCAGATTATTTGTCTAATGTTCAAGCCAAGAACTGTACCAATCCAGCAATTTTGGGTATGAGTGTGCTATATCTCTGGAAGCATCTTGAAGTCTACTTTCTAATGCATCAAACCGTTCATCTTTTTGAGATGTGTGGAGAGGATTATGCATGTTTTAGTGAACACTGTCTCAGCACCATGTTCTGTCGAACTAGGCCTGGCTAGAACCATTTCAGCCCAGCTAGGAGGGATGTTCCTAGTATAAATAGCACTCTCTTCTGTCCTGAAACTCTAGTCACGAATTTGAGAAAAAGAAAATAGAGAAGTCAAGTGCTCTTGTCCTCAAGGTTGTGCCATAGCTGCCCCTTGAGGATTGGGAGTTGTTCTCTACCACTTGTTCTTGTGTTTCCTTGTGATTTGCAAAAGCATCGCCTCTACCTTTGCGTCGTTCAGGTAAGGCATCGACCAAATCGTGTGGTTAGGCGAAATCATTTGTCACAGGTGTCTGTTAGAGCAGTTGTTGGTGCCATCAGTTTGTCAGGTTGCACGGGTCAAGTTATCCTCAGATCCTACGATGAGAAGATCAGGCAAGCGCCCCGCATCATCTATCCAAATGGAGACAGCTAAAAACACTGCTAGCATTCAGCATATTAACAAAGGAATCAATGGTACATGTCCAAATTGCTCGAGATAATGGCAGTGTTCGGCAGACGGAAAAGCAGCCGGCTGCTGCTGCTGCTGCTGCTACAGTCAACGCATTTGCTACAGTGCGCGAATCCTCCGCTACAGTGTTCTCTCTCACTATTGAAACTGCAACTGCAACTGCATCCTCCAACCGAACACCCCGAATGTGGTAGAAGTAGTAAATGTTGTGCACAGTGTTGTCTATACATCACTCAGGCAAAACAAACCTATCTTCGCTTGTTTTTTCATAATCATTGGACCAAGACCAGGTGGCTCCCTGTTTCATTTTCTATCCTTTGACGCGTCTCACCACATCATACGCCCAGACGTGCTGTTGCCCTGCCTCGGCGAGCTTAAGGCTTCAACAGAGAGCATCGTGTCACGGGCAAGCATCGTGTCACGGGCTTGCAGGATGGCGCCTCGATGCAAACCTCCGTTCCTGCTGTCCGCCACCATCTCCTTGGCGACTTATCCTGACTCCTACCGTGCCATCGCCAATGGTGTCAGTCAACTCACCACTGCCTCGCCATCCGCCCACAATCTATCAACTCCACGGGCCAGCCTTCCTCTTAACCCCAGAATTCAATGAAGGTTTGCTTGAGTTCGAAACATCAAATCTCCTTATCTTCCTAGATTGCCGCCGGAGTAAAAAAAAAAAGCTCTAAATAAGGATTTAACGGCGTTGTGCTCTCGGTGTTAGGCAACGTGGCCATCGACAGCGAAACGCCAGTAGTGACTTTGTCAATCTCGAGGATTTGCCGGCAGTCTTCGAAGATGCTCATAGAGGTAGGATTTGCGTATGTACGGTTCATAGGGGTGAGTGTGCGTGCGTTGTAAATGTCTGAGTTGTACTGTGTAATTTGCAAAAAAAAAAAGCTCCAAATAATCATGATCTCGATATATCGGTTGGCTAGAACTCGGGTTACAACCTCCCCTAAATAATATGTTTCTCCGTTGCTTGTACTAGTGCTCAAAGCTTTTTCAACCCAATTTAGAAATAAAAAATGGCAAAAGAAAAGGAAAAGAACCTATGCACAATCATTAGAAGAGTTACCAACATAATCTACACCTTCATACCAATTAATTAAAAACCTAGTCATCATGGCCTCTCAACGGTTGCAGCCTGCACTTGGACAATCTGACAGGCCCGCATGTGTAGCAGTGTAGGTTGCAACCGTTGAAAGATGTCTCCGACCGACACCACCCCACCCGTCTACAAACATAATAGCATTGCATGGCACATTTTGACATCTAGTTTTAAAAGTAGCAAAGACATCTTATATGTAAATCTTATCCCATTCAGTTGGCTTAGAACTCAATGCTGCAAAAGAGCTGCCATCTCCTGCCCTGTCACAAACTAAGTAGATGCACACATAAGGTGAGCCGGACTATAACACCAAGATGTATGTTGTCCGACTACAAAGTTGCTGACTATGCTTCATGCTCAATTCAATGACCACACATGATACATCGCCGCAACTGCTTGACATAGAGACCTAAACCTGGTTTATTTAAACATGGAGCAAAACATTCTATTTCACAAGCAGGTGACACAAAATCTCTTTCGAGACTGCCCATCACGCAACAGCCTTTTCATATAAATTTGGAAATGACAAACTAAAACTAATACCATAAGTTTGTTTTCTATTC
Source organism: Eragrostis nindensis (assembly GCA_012490785.1). NCBI lineage: Eukaryota > Viridiplantae > Streptophyta > Magnoliopsida > Poales > Poaceae > Eragrostis > Eragrostis nindensis. Next base: position 71,040 of record JAAXCT010001470.1, read on the forward strand.
AAAACCGAACTCAATATTTTCGTCATGGTCATGTCACACACTAAAAATAGTTTTTTTTTTCTTGTTAAAGAAACATTTGGTGAAGACAGCTGTTTTGGAGTGTTGCGGAGATAATGGGCCAAAGAACTGGTGCCTACTTTTTTATCAAATAATTATAAAAATATCTTATGTCAAACTCTTAACATCGTTTAATAATCATTATACCAGGTGGTGGAACCAAAGTTGTCACTGATTGTCTGATTCACTGTAGAATAGATCAGGCAATGTTCTAGACACACCTTAGCTATTCTTCAATCTTCAGTAATATATAGATCTTTTAAGCAAAGAAATGTAAAAACCCACATAGGACTCTAACACTCACTAAAATAGGGAAGGAGGAAAAAACAAATACCAAACTACATAAGAAGGCCATACGGCTCAAAGAGATAAAAGATGTAGCAGAATATGAAACATACATGACGTATTGATACAAGGGGGAATATACAGAAAAAAAGGATAATATGCATACCGGACATTAATAGGTTCAACAAGACAGTTTTAGCACTCACAATCTCAAAAGTATTTACCACCTATGTGGTACTAACAATCACCCGTACACATATATGATTAGATAAAGGGAACCATAGTTACTAATTTAACTGAAGCCGGTAACCCTATCAGATACATATGTGCCCTCAAGCACCAAACAAAAGCACATCAGTAAAATTTATGCAGGGAGCTGCAGGAACTAATAAAAAACTATATTACACTATGATCAGAAAGACCGACGACGGCTGAGCCACACAATGAAAGTAGGATTACTGTTGCCCATCTGCCAATGGTTCTGAAAACCAGGGAACATATGGAACATAACCATAGCAATTCTGCCCAAGATGACTAATCATATGCACTTCCCGGCTATCCATGTCATAAGACATTAGTTTTTTGCCACGACCAAATACAAAGAACACCATATTGCAGTCTGGATGGATAGCGACAACGATAAATTCATTGAATCCAAACCGGACATGGTGCTTTCTAACCAGATGGTTAAAGCTGACCGTGTGCTTTAGAGTCCATTTTCACTATTACTGTTCTCAAGTGCCCAGATTACTAGTTTGTCACGGGTAGTATCATCACTGTTTGCCAAATGCAGCTTTCCCTGGGACAGATGAATGAATCCAACAAGATCAGTGCCAAGAATAGGTGAATTATCCCTGTTTGGAAAACCAAGGATCCTCCAAGTTCTCCCCTGCACGTCCACTGCCCAAATTCCAGAAGTGGCGACCACATACAGCATGCCGTGAACTTGACCGGATTCAGCTTAATGCCAACTCTCCAGTTGCTCTGCTTGAAGCTCCAAAGTCCGGTTTCAGACGAGTAGATATCCAGACCTAAGACGTGCCCAATCCCATCATACTCCTCATCTTCGCTATTCTCATCATCTTCAATATCGTTATCCTCAGGCCAATCCAACTGGAACTCAAAGACATGGAAATGTGAGGAGACAGCCGGCTCGAACCCCAAGCGAGCCAACTGCACCACCTTTTTCGACAAACGCCGTGAGACCGGCACCGCAACCCACTTCTCCGTGGCAACTGGCAAGGTTGATGACGAGATAATCAAACTCCTCCGGGGCAGCGAACCTGTGGCAGCGGCAGAGGAGGATGCCATTGCAGCCGTCCACCAGACGGAGGCCCTGCCGCTCTTGGTTAGGCAGGAAGCTGAGGCAGGGGTCGACGGACGGCGGACCAGTACAGGACATGTAGGGGAGGGTGCGACCATAGTCACGGTAGAAGAAGCCGGCGAGGGTCTGGGGCAGCTTCCGGTGGTTGTGGGGGTCAGCGATGAGGGCGCGCCAGCGCCTGGAGACGCAGGCGAAGCGGCGGAGGGATCTGTACGGCACGCGCGAGAGAATCTCGATGAGGAGGTCGTCGGTGAGCTTGTCCATCGGGTATGGATCCATCCAGCTCCTCCCGCCTCTCCTCTTCCTGGAGCAGTCGCCTACCATATCAGTGATCTTGGTCAGCCTGCGCTGCTTCAGACGGAGGAGGGGTCAGAGACGGAGGAGTGGAGGAGAACGGAGGGGATCCCGGATCCGCCGCCAAATACGCTTACCGGAGGCACAGCACGGGACAGAGAGGAGGAAGCGTAGGGGATCCGCGGCGAAATGGATTTGCCGGAGGCGCAGTCCGGGACGGTGAGCAGCGGTGGGCGGCGCTCCCCGTTCGAGACCGGCGACGGTTTGGGTGCGCCGGCGACGTGGAGAAATCACAAGCCAGGCTTTGGGCCTTTATTTATTTTGAGAGGAGGCTTCGGGCCTTTATTAGCATGGAGACGTTCGGTTGTTTGAGCCATAAGGCCCACGAATATGTCGTCAGAGTGAGAGCATGGCTTCATTCTGTGCAATCTCCATCGTGGGATCACCGGAATTGTTTTACTTTTACTAATAACCTATTTTTTTCCTCTAAAAAAATAACCTATTTTTTAATTATTTAGACCGCGATTTCGCATAGATTCTGCTTCCTAGAGAAGATTGTCAAAAGGTTCAAAATAAAACAGATTCTGCTTCTCTCAGCAAGAAACACTTCTCAATTTTGTACTAGAATTCAGAAGACATATATTGGAATCCACAAGAAAAGCTATTTTGCTAAACATTATGAAAACTGTTTCTTGTGAAAATGCTATTTTCCTAAGAACCCATGCCAAACGGGCTTTAATATCATAACCGCGCGTTTTAAATTTTGCAAAACTAGTCGCAAACAAGGGATGACGTGGCACGGACTGAGAAACCTGTTGCCCGCTGAGGGTGTGTCTTCTTCCTTTAAACAAAATTAGAAATAATTTTAGGCTTGTTAAAATAATACTATTTTTGTTGTAGTAAACTATATGTGGAATCACCCATTTGAGCGTAGAAGAGTTCAAAAGGTGTTGGCAAGTTTAAATTAATAATCCATAAAGTAGGCTAGTTGTTTACAACTAATTGAATTTTTAGACCATCTTAACCTTCTTCAAAAATTTAAAAACAATTTACCTAAATTCGTTGTATCCTAATCAATATCAACTAATTTTTCATTAGGATTAGGTTTTATTCAAAAGTTCTGAGTGATTATAATTTGGATTCAAAGTATAAATAACCGTATTTCAAACACTAATTCCTCCTTAGACGATTTCTTTAAGGGTTTGACCATTGTATCCTAAAAAATATTATTTTAGGATGAGTTAAAGTGTGGTCATTTATACTTTGAATTCAAGTTTGAGTTTGAATTACATTTAAGCAACTCAAAAATTTTGAATCTAACATAACCCTAATTAAACTTATTTTGATATTGATCAGGTTTCAATGATTTTAGGTAATTGTTTCTTAATTTTTGGAGAAGGTTACAATGGTCTAAAAATCCAGTTACTAGTTCTTAACAACTACTCCCTCGTCCCACAACAAATGGCATCCAAGCATTTAAATTTTGTTCCAAAAAAATGATATTGTAGCCAATTAATAGGTCAATTTAGCTAATTTATAGCAAGCTAATCTGGTATTTGTGGAAAGCTGATTTGGTGCATGCGCCATGCACAATATTAAAAGGCAGGCAAGCGTAAATAAAAAACAGTGTTTCCTGTTTAGCTAGCTCATATATTGAGACATATTATCACTAATAATTAAGAGTACTGAGATCATTTTACTTCACTCTTAATCTATCTGAAATTTTCTGTCATTTGTTGTGGGGACGGAGCGAGTAGCCTGCTTTATGAATTATTAGTTTAAAGTTACCAACACCTTTTGGACTCTTCTATACTCAGATGGGTGATTCAACATATAGTTTACCATCATAAACATCATTATTATTTTTACAAGCTTAATAGTATTTCTAATTGAGACTTTCTGTGGCTTAAATGTTAAGGAAGAAAAAATGAAAAAGAAAAAGAAGACGTCGTCAGCCTCTGTCGCCTGTTCGGGTTCAGGCTGTATATAGATTTGCAACATTGTAAGGCAATGGTTAAAGCCCCGTTTGAAACGTAAGAATTTCACAGAAATTTTACAGAAAAGTTCAATTTCCGCAGAAATGGGGAAGAAATCCTCCATTCCAAACGGGGCTTAAAGGCTGCAAGCAACCATTGAGATTAGGTTCTTGTATATGCTGTCCCTTCGTGCCGTTCATGTTATTTTTCATCTGCGCCTTTGCTGATTTTAAAATCTCTCAAAATGAAAAAAGATTAGTTTTTGAATTTGACGACTAAACTTGTGGTTTATATTTTTAGTCCAATCCTATAAGATGAAATCACACTAAATTAGCCACATCTTGGCAAAATGCTGGCAATGTTCTCTTGTAGGTTCCAGTTGCGGTGCTCAAGATTTCTTAGTACGGAGGTATAACAATATGGTTTTTGGTCTACTCAAAGTGCTTCCAAATGTACAAACCACGTAACATTATTTGCCTCATCTATCCAAATGGAGGCAGCTAAAAACATTGCTGGCATTCAGCGTATAAACAGAAGAATCGATGGTACATCATTTGGGCAAAACAAACCTATCTTCGCCTGGTTTTTCATAACCATTGGATCTTGACTCCCTGTTTCATTTTCTTTTTTTTTTCGAAAAAGGGGCAGGAGCACTGCCTTTGCATTAAGGTAGAAAGAGTTTATGTACAAGCAGGTATGGAAGTACAAGAAAACAGAAAAACAAAGCTAGATTACATTATTAGCTTTTATCAGCATCTCACAACATCCAACGCCCTGCCTCGGTGAGCCAAGACTTCAATTTGACTAGCGATGAAATCTTTTTCCACCCAATTTAGAAATAAAAACAAGAATAGAAAAGGAAAAGAACCTCTGCACAATCATTAGAAGAGTTACCAACATACATCTTCATACCAATTACTTAAAAACCTGGTCATCAAGACCTCTCAAAGGTTGCAGCCTGCACTTGGAAAGTCTCCAGGTCCGCATGTGTAGGCTGCAACCGTTGGAAGATGTCTCCAACACCCACCAATCTATAAACATAGATATCATTGCATATCACATTTTGACATATCTAGTTTTAAAAGCAGCAAAGACATCCTATATGTAAATCTTATCCCATTCAGGTAGCTTAGAACTCAATACTGGCAAAAGAGCTGCCAATGCCATTGCCTGCCGTGACAGACTAAGTAGATGTACACATAAGGTAGCCAGACTAAGTTGTTGACTCTGTTTCATACTCAATTCAGTGTCCACGCATGATACATCACCGCAACTGCTCAACACATAGACCTTAAACCTGGTTTAAGGAGTAGAAGGTCCATCAGGCAGCTTTGTCTTCCTCTTCCTGCCAAGGACTGCATCCTCACACCACCAACACGCCATTTCTTGAAAGCGGTCATTGATTCCCTAGCAGATTCAAACACGTCACGAAAACATAACTAGTAGAAGCACCAATACGCAATGTTGCAGAGAAATGGACGAGTACGACATGAAATGTTTGCTCACCTTTAGTTTCTTCTTTAGTGAGGTGCGGAACGAACTTGGGCACTGTCATCAATGAAGAACTGTGGGACTTGCTAATAATATCTTTGTACCTACTGGTGAATGTATAGCGCAAGAATAGACCAATGCTCTTGTCACTCACCCTGCCAATGTAACATGGAACCATAAGTGAAAAGAACCATTGTAGACCTTTCTTTTATTATGTTATGATAGTCGGAGAAGTTTCATTAACAGGCCAACCAAAGCCAACAGGAAATGCAGGTAGTGTTCCTCTTTTCTGGAGAGTTGCAAGATACCGCTATAGTTATGCCATATAGAAAACATTGAGAAAATTGAATAGGTAGTAACAACAGCGGTAAAAATACTTTTAATCGTTAACTGTTGAGGCTTAACTTATTCTATCATACACAGATCAACGGCTCCGCACAAAAAAAAAAGGGTTACCTGGCTCATCTTACTTAGGAAATTCAGATTTCTAAACTCTAACCAAAAGAATGAAAGATTGGCACATAGTCAAAGGTTTATGTCATCCACTAACGTCTTCACCCGCTTTTTCAACAAAATCACGTGAACCGCAAGAAGTATTAATAGCCTATAAAAATCCACGAAACAAAACGCGTTGCCTAGGCGCGCCTAAGCGCTAGGCTATGCCTTCCGCCTCGTCTAGGGGAGTAGGCGCTCCCTAGGCGGTCAGCAGCGAGATCTGAGAGAAGAGAAAGAGTGGAAGACAGGAAAATGGGGTCGTGAGAGGAAGATCTAACCGTCAGGCACCGTCACCCCTTCTCCGCCGATCATTTCCACCCCTTTTTCGTCACCGCCGCTGCTCCTGGCATGGTCGGGAGAGGATGAGGTCGGGAGAAGAAAGCCGCACGAGAGGATTTGGGCCAGCAGATGGGCTGAATAGGCCATTACATGGCAGCCCATCTCATGTTCATTCTTTATTTTTCGTTTTTAGCCTTATTTGTTGTATGAAATTTGTACATTTGTGCTCTCCTGCGTGTTCGAGAAATAAAAAATTTGTAAACTTGTTTCACCTAGAAAAATGTCTAGGCACGCCTAGGCGCTAGGCGGTGGGTCACCGCCCGCCTAGCTTAACGCTTTCCTGAACATGGATAAAAATGACACAGTTGTTGGTCACCCGGCACCTGTTGAAAGAGCAGAATAGCAGAGTTTTCAGCAAAGATACATCCACGGCTCGGCAGCTTGTCAAGCGAATAAGGGATGAAGCTCGGCTCTAGGTCTCAGCAGGAGCTAGAAATCTAGGTCATTTCATGGTGCGAGAGTACGCTTAAGAAACTAGAGATAGTCTTCCTTTGAAAATTTTTATCATTCTTTGTAAGGCTATCTGGCGGCAGCCCAAAGGCTTGCACGCGTTGTTGTATGGTCATTGACCAAACTTTTCTATCTTAGTACAAAGATACACAGCTCTCCTGTGTATTCTAGATAAAAAAATGACACGGCAATGAACTGCACCCATTATCAGCAAGTGGCACCATCTTTATCCAGCTGTTCACTTTGCATCTCTTGTTTAAACATCTGTAATCATTCTAGCAACCATAAAAATTAAAGGCCGAGAACAAAGAGGCACATGGCTAGAGGTTCACAATGTGCCAGATAATGGTAATAACATAACTAGCTCACGTCCTGAGAAGAGGCACACCTAAGATAGCATGCTTTTTATACTGCCAAAATCGATTATGTTCTATATATTTTCAACATGGAATAAATCAAGTTTTAGAACTTTCAGTCAATAAAAGTAACTTGTAGCATCAGCACTTAATTATAAATTTATAAGGGCAGAGCAAAATTCTGTACAACAACAGAGAGTTGACAGTTAAGTGGTGGATACAACTACATAATCAGCACACAACTAGGTTCAACTTTCCATATTATAAAACTAACAGTTTTTAACTTTGGGGGTAAAATGGAGCACATTGCCAAACGACTAAAAGGGAAATTCTATAATTAATTATTTTTCATTTGTAAAATACAATTCTTTCATGCTTTTTTGTAAGAAAATACAAGTGAAAAGGTCAGTCTGGGGAATAGATTTTATAATCATTGAACCAATCCAACATTTTAGCTATTAGAAATCTATAGAACCATCACATTTCTATGAAGCACAATCTAGTGTTGTGGACGCCTTTGTTGGCCGGTCCTACCAGCGCAAGTGGGGTAACAAGCAGCCGGCTTCAGTTCCCACAACTTCAGCAACATAATAATTTTGTTAGGATTTGATTCTTTGAGTTGTTCGCAATCAGTTTGGCTTAGATGTCCAGAGTTAGTTTGTTAGCTAGGAAGAAGGAGCTTGTTCCTCTCAGTTTGTTAGTCATTTGTTAGGAGCTCGCTCTATGTAAGGAGAACATCAGATTCATTTGGGAGGAACTAATTCTATCTGTTTATACCAACTTTCATAGCATGATGGATGGTACTTGGTAGTGATAGTGAAATTGAACGTTCAGATCAGACAGACCAGAAATCATCAGGTGGATAATCGTTTTACCCAACAATGTCCATGTCAAACCTTATTAGAGTATACACTAGATTCGGGAATACTGTAGAATTCGGCATTAGCTATTAGCATCAACTTTTGGTACACAAGAACACATGACTGCATTTTACCACAGGGAACAGATCAACGACCGCACAATTTGACAGCAGCAGAGCTATTCCAAATAGTCAGCATAATACAAAAACATCCTTCTCCCTCTAAGATCGTTGCTGATAGAGTTTAAAACATTTTCGTCCCGTTTTAACATGCTAATAATACAGAACATGGGTGGGTAGTAGCCGATGCATGGTGTTACGAACTCCTAATTTTGGTAGAGTGATCCTTTTAAATGCAGTCCACTGCCATTTCGTTCAATAAAACATATCTTATAACAAATATATAAATAAACCTTGTTTTGTCGGTCATATGAGCATTCAAAAATTGGGTACTAACTTTCTGAAAGAATAATGTGTCGGAGGATTTCATGCCCAGACAATTAACAATTATAGCACATCTGCTCAAAGAAGGTCATTATTATGCAAAGCAAGTGAATTGGTATTGTAACAAACAGAGTAAAAATCAGCTCAATGAGAAATCAAGAATTTATACTGAAAAAAGAGATGTAACTGAAGTAAGGAACTAGAGCTCAAGCATGAAAATCTGATGTTATGTGAGTATAGTAATGAGAGACTTACAAAGGAACAATCTTGCAACCTAGACCATAGAAGTAAGGGCATCGAACCCTCAAATCAACACAGGCTGCATCAGCTTGGATCTCCTTCCTAGTTCTGCACCAATATAATATGATATCAGGAAACGATGCTTAATTTTAAAAGAACACATGTACAACAGAATATTTTACTCTCAATACTCAGAACTCATGCATCCAGTTATCATTCCTGTTATGCTAACTAATGCGACATTAATTTTGAGAGCCATTTGAAATTGGTTTACTTAGACAGTATCATTCCTGTTATGTTAACTAATGCAACATTAATTTTCTATGGAAGACTACAGTAGGCTACAGCGGAGGCCAGAAGAGCCATATCCCCTCATCAAGTTCTTGACAGGAAATTCCATGTATTTTGTATGCCAGTCGAAAGAATACAGATGCTATTTTGTACATCACTAGTGCTCGAAAAACTTCTGTGTAAGCAGCAGCAATGCTATACGAGGATCCTGAGACCTACTTTGAGAGAAGCATGGGGGTACGTTTATTGACACCACTTGTTCCAGAGAAAGCAGCCCATGCCCAAGCCAAAATGGGAGGTCTACCTTAGCACCCTTCTCAACCTGGGTACAAGAACCAACATGTATTCAACAGAAGAGAACAACACATAATAAGCCTCTCAGCTAAACGTTACTCAAAAGCTGCATAAAATTCCAAACAGATTCATTTAAGAATACAAGGAGGATCTAGGAAGAACTGTTCGACTGTAACATGCCTCAAGCAGGTATATACCCAATCAAGAAAAAACATTCAGCACAGTCATTGTAACAGGCACTTACAGAATTACTTTCAGCACCTGGATCCAGCAGGCCAACGCCATTTGCAGTTACATGGAAAACAACTGAAATAGGCTGCATCCAAAGCGGAGTTATACTCAGTTCGTCTACACAGGAATCATGAAATAAATGAAGGCCAAACAAGGAAGCATCCTCACCTCCTCCTCCATGAGGATGTCATCGATGTCATAATAACCAGACATCCCACAAATTAGACAGGCGCCAACTCCTAACTCTGCAAGGGAATTTGCAGCACATCAGTTATTAGGGGGCAGCATAGCAATTCGTTTCGGATGATAAACAAGTCCCAATTTGACACATCAGTGATTGTTAGGGGGGGCAGTAATTCGCCTCGGATGATAAACAAGTCCTGGATGTAATTCGAATTTTCGGAGGAAACATCCCCCACAGGCCATAAGCGTGTGTGCCACATTTGGCCAAATCAAATTCGAAACCGTAACTACGACGAATCGAAAAAGTACCTGCAGCGCCAGGGTCCTTGGGGCGCGGAGAATCTCGATGGCGGCGGCCGCGGGCTAGGGATGGCAATGGGTAAATTACCCACGGGTTTTGCATTCCCAAACCCATACCCGTCAGAGAAAATTATACCCATATCTATACCCACACCCGCTCTCGGGTGGGACTCCATTCCCATACCTATACCCATACGGGTAACGGGTACCCGCGGATAATCCATACCCACAAAATTTGAATAGATTATCATATATCACCAATTTAGTAAGCTTTAGTTAGCATAAGCATATCTAAATAAAGTCTCATAACAGTATAAACCATTCATAGAGCTAATAGACCATTCAAAATATATATCAAAAATAGAAGTTCACAAATAAAGCATAGGTTCAAGTCACAAATCAAGTATAGGTTTAAGCCATATTCGGGTTTGCGGTTGGACGGGTATGGGTTATGGCTTCCCATACCCGAACCCGCCATACCCGATGGGTACAAGCCTTTACCCATTTTCATACCCATGGGTACAAAATGCGTCCCATACCCTTTCCCAAATAGGGTATTTACCCATCGGGTATCGGGTAACGGGTACCCATTGCCATTCCTGCCGCGGGCGTAGAAGGGGCCAGCGAGTGGCTCGGAAGGCGCCGGGCAGAGGGGCACGGTGCGGCCTCCAGGCAGAGGAGCGAAGAGAGTATAGGGCCCAGCCGCCAGGACACGGATCTGGCGGGGGCGGCGGTTTGCTCTCGCGCTCCCGCGCTCAGCCGAAGGAAAGGGCGGGAAGCGAAATGGATTTTTCTTTTTGCGGGTACGAAATGGATATTTTCGTTTGCGGCAAATCCAGAATTTCACATACTATTTGCAATTGGATATTCAAGAATGTGATCCTCTTTTTTGAGTTTTTTCCGGTCACATTGGTTACAGATTGATTTTCCTTTTGAAGTTTTTTTTTTTCAAAAACACAGGAGAAATGCACTTCATTAAAAAAATAAAGAAAAGGACTAGAACCCACACGTTTTTCACCTGCGTGGTCGGAGCTTGAGTCAGGGTGTGTTTGGTGGAGCTTCTTCCACCAGCTTATGGTTCGTCTTATTGCATTTTTGCTACTGTAGCTATAGTGATTTCACTGACGAATAAGACACAACACGCACCATTTGAGATGCTTCTCCCAGTTTTTCACTGTAGCAACAGTGAAAAACTGTAGCTGCGTCAATAAGCCGTTTGCGAACGCCGGACCAAACACACTCTTACTTGAGGGGACATGTCATAAAATGCACAACGGTTTCCTTTAAAGTTATGAAAACTGTATTTGTCTTGGCGTACTGTAAATTTTAAAGTTAATTAACAAATTAGATTTTTCTGTGACCCTGCCAAAAAATTATTTTTTCTGTGCAATTTTGGCTTCTTCACTTTGTGCATCTCCTATCTTATGTAAGAACCATAATCTAAATTAAAAGAAATTTTAGCTCGCTTAGCCTCGATTTTTTTGGGTCCATAACTCCTCAAACTAGCTCCTCCTTGACGCCATGTTTGGCTGCACCACAACACTGTAGCGGATGCTGAAGAAATAACTGCGAACATTATAGCTGCTGAATTGCAGCAGGCAAGGGGAACAAGTTCTAATTTATTAAGAATTGCAGCAGGCAAGGCGAACATTGTAGCGGATGCTGAAGAAATAACTATCATTTTTTTATTAAAAAAAATCACATTTGTGAAGTGAGGTCCCACCGGGTGGGTGGTTCAATGACTAAAAAAAGCGGAGGTAATATGTTAAGCTATAGTTGAGAGCATAATATTATATCAAAAAGTATTGTTTTCTAATATCCAAAATGTTTCAAATTTGAGGAAATGCTATACACATGTTTCAAATTTTGCACACTTCTTGACTTTTGGCATTTATGATTCTGGAAATGCAAACAATATTTTCCAAAATGTATGAAATAATCCTGATTTGGTGGCTATTTTGCTTTGGAACAATATTAAGATCATGTATTTTTTTAAAGTGACCATTGCTAATAAGTGCAAAGTTAAAATTATGTGCAACACTTCGAAATCTTCTCTAATCTCTAATTTATCACTAATATTAATCAACTAATGAAAAACTAATTGTTTAGCATAGCTCCGAGATCAGGGGCGAAGCCAGAGCACGAAGTCGCTGGGGTAAGGCAGCTTTGCCGATGGGGTCAGAACCCTTGGTGATCAGCAACGAATAGTGATTCTTCCTTGATTTTGCTGTAAGCCATCGGTGTTAGCTGACACCAATGAGCTCACGTAGCTTCGCCCCCGACCGAGATCTATCGTGGATTAAGTTCTGCAAAGTTAATGTATGTAGACTTTTTTTACTCAAGATAAAAATAAAATGACTATGTTAAAGACATTTAACCCATCCCTCGTTAATTTTTGGAGCTAGATACTGCAGGCAGATCCAAGAAATCTATGATTTTCTGAATGGCAAAATGGGGCTTAGACACAATAATATCATAAACATATAAACAAGGATGCTTGACTTTAATCAAAATCGAAACAAATTATGAAGTATGATATCTAATAATATACATATGCTATACACATCTTAATTTTGCTTTCGTGCTGATTGTGAAAATACTTGTCCATTATCACACTCCTGCTACTATATCGATTGATCCTCAATTTGCTCCCACGTTTATCACATCCTCTCTGTGGAGTGAGGCCACGCGTCCACCCCCTCTCTCGTCACCTCCTGCGTTCCGTGTTCACACTTCACACTGCCGAGTGTGTCGGTGTCCTACCCGGGGTGGCGTCACAACGACGCGGACCGTGTGCCGTGACAGTGCGGACCGTGTGCCGTGACAGTGTGGCGTTGCTGGTCGCTTTGCATGTAAGCCAAGTGAGGGACCACGCGAAGGAGCCTATAGCTCTCCTCTTCCTTCGGTTCCTTGCTCGGTATATAAACCATCCGCCGCGGCGCGGCGCACATCCCAGTCCCACTCCCACTCCCACCCCAAAGCCGGAGGAAGGAAGAGCCCGAGACCGCCGGAGACGCGGAGTGGAAGTGCACCTGCTCCTTCCGGCCCGCCGGCGCCGCCTCGACCTCCCTGACTCTACGCGATGCAGCTGCACGGTACTTAGCACTCGCTTCGATCCCCCTTCTTCCATTGATGCGCGCATATTGCTAGGGCGGGGCATTTGGTGGGTTTAATTAGGTTCCGTGCGGCCGTGCCTGCGGTTTTCGAGCGGATCGAACCGGGTGACGTGACGGATCGTTGATTTTCCAGAGTTCTACTGAAATGCTGCGGCGATTGCTTGTTTCGATTCGACCTGCTAGTATAGTTCGTATAAGGGTGTCTCTATATATAACTTTCCCCATGTTTGTGTCCGCTCTGACGGTGACGATGCGAGCTTTTGAGTTGCTTCATTCTAAATCCAGCAGCAGCTATAGGGTTACTTGATTTTTTTGGGGCCTTTTTGTGTATGGTGTTTTGGTGATATCATTGCGTGCTGTTAATCATCTTAGGACCTGACTTCATGTTACCTAGCAAGTTTCTGTAGAGGTAATTTCTCGTCTCTTAATTAACGTGTTATGCTAAAACTTTGAGCGGCTTTCTCATTCCTGCACACATTAGTTGTGTTCCTGATGTTCTCTGTGAAGTAGTTCTGCTTGACGGTTAGCAACTTAGCATGATAAGTGCTCCCTCTGGTTTTTAATTAATGACGTTAAGATACCATGTTTAGTTCACTTAAAAAATGTTGTCTGAAGTCGGAACTTCATCAATTAATTAAAACAGCCAAACAGGAAGGAGTTTTCTTTTTCACTCTACTAACTATATATTGTACAACCGACGCATTTTATTATTTATGCATCGGTGATTATATTCTGATTTTATTTATTCTTGTTTTCTACAGATATGTGGAAATCCTCTTCATCTAGGTCTGCTCGAACTTTTGGGCCCTGTCCACCTCGTGCTGGCCTTGGGCCAACTACGTGCTTTCCTCCATGGGGCTGTAAGCAACTTTTCTCGAAACTGGTTCCCTGTTATCATCATTTAATTCCCAGATATTTGTTTCTGGAAAAGCAGGATTGTTAGTCCTTACTTTCAGTACCACATCAATATACTAGATGCGAGTGTGGCTATGCGAGATTCGATCCATGGACAACCCTTTTCGCTCATGTGTTTACACATGGGCTTTCGTGCCTTTTATTTTGTTGGCGGTATGATTTTGGTATGAACCCAGTTCATGGGAATGCGGAGTGGATGCAATCAGTGCACTCCTCGAATTAGCAATCGTAGAATGCATGTTACAACTACAGCAGTTTCCTTTAGTTATTGACAATTATTTATTTTTACTTTTGCAATGTGATTGTATTCGTATCAATGCACCATTTTACTGAGTTACTAGGAAAATATATGGAATAACAAAATGTCCTGCAGAACTATAACCTGAACATACTACTGTAGACCTACTCCTTTGTTTTGCATACAATACAACTCACTCAATGTCCCTAGTATGTTGACATGACATGTTAATGAGCAATGCATCAAGGATTAATTGTGGTCCTCCTAATTGAATTGATGTTTCTTTTTTGCATCTGTGATGCCCCACTGTCCATCTTGGTCTTCCCCAGCATCTTGCTCTGGCCTGGCCCCTGTTCAATCTTCACCTGCATGGTTTCCCAGGACGCCTTCTTTTGCTGGCTGTAAGTAGCGTCTCTTTCTTCTAGTTCTCTATCATCTAGAACTCTGGTGTTCATTTCCATAATCATGAGAATGCCTCCTAGTGGTTGCAATCAATGCACTCCTCGAATCGATTGAGCAATGGTAGAAAGCATTTTACAACTACAACAGCAGTTCCTTTAGTGCTTGACAAATATTTATTTTTACTTTTGTAGAATATGGTCACATCAATGCACCATTTTACTGAGTTACCAGGAAAATCTATTGAATAACTGAATGTCCTGCAGAACTATAACCTGAACATACTACTGTAGACCTGCTCCTTTGTTTTGCATACAATACAACTAACCCAATGTACCTAGTATATTGACATGACATGTTAATTAGCAATGCATCTAGGATTAATTTTAGTCCTCCCAATTAAATTGATGTTTCTTTTTGCATCTGTGATGCCTTACTGTCCTTGGTCTTCCCCAGCTTCTTCCTCTGGCCCGGCCCCTGATCAATCTTCACCTGGGTTTCCCAGGACGCCTTCTTTTGCTGGCTGTAAGTAGTGTTTCTTTCTACTGGTTCTCTATCATCTGGAACTCTGTGTTCATTTCCATAATCTTATTCAGTGAAAGTAGATTGGTTCTTATCCTGCCAGGTTGGCCGCAATGTTGTTGATGTAAGCTAACATAAAATACATTAGACCAGTAGATCAATTGCCTCCTCACTCAAATTTCCTCTAGGTTTTAGTGGACTATTTTTTCTGTAGACATTTTCTTGTAGTTACCATTCAGGTTCACATATCGACAATGCTTGATTTTAGCCAATATCATGAGCCTCTCATCTATCCTAACTGCGGTGTTCAGTTCATCAGCACCGTTCTCCAGGATTGGTAAATATCTAGGCTCTCAGGTGGCTTTGTACTCTGATACAGTCTTGTAATCTCAGTGTATTCCTGTCTTCATTTGTTTCAATACCCAATTAACCAGTAACTTTTTAGCAGAATGATTACCTGCATGCCTGAGCAAAAAACCTGAATAGCTTTTGATCAAACTGTTAGATGGAGTCTTGTTGACTCCTTCAGTTCCTGCAAGACTTCCGGGTAGAGATAGTCACAATAGCATGACAATTTCTTTTGGACGTTTCATAGTCTTAACAGTACTTTTGAAAAACAAAATGTAGTAGTCTCTCTGGCAAATCCTGCAAAGCAGATTGTAATTAAACAACTCTGTTATCTATGGTTGTTTTTCTAATATCTGCATATATTTTTAAAAAAGGGTAAATATTTAAGGTCGCTCCTCCAAACAAGACTGTCGTAATCCTGCACAATGCCATATGGAGCTTAAGTTGTTTCTTTCATTTCATCGCTCTATGTATTCACTTAGTCTTTTATCTGCTACTGTTTAACGGTCACAACCAGTGATTGAAATATTTCTAATCTACTTCTAAGCCAGCTTTGTCTAGTTATTACAAGTATTATGATTCATTCATAGGCAATGATTGATTCCACCTACTTTCATTTATGTGAGTGGCTCATTCAATGGCTTGAAAGTTGAGTTGTCTAAAATTTGTTTTTGGAACAAGAAGTTTCATTTAAAACTTGTATGTTTTTTCTTATTTTGCTGCGTCTAATTGACTTCCTTCTTATATTCATCATCTTATTTCGCCTTTTCGTTTTCACAACTTAATTGTGTAGGTTTATCTAAACACGGAAGCCGGGTCTCTCCTTATAAGAAGACCGCAGAGGATCCACCTTATAAGGAAGCAGAGTCTCCTATTTGCTACTTCCAATCGATTTCAGCAATGCCAGTTTACAGCAACAAGTCTCATGAGGAGCTTCGGCTTGAAGACTACCAGATACAGAACAAAGGCAAGTAACTGAAGCATTCTCTAAACTTTAGACTATTTCATTAAAACATTGGTCTACCAAAGATTTCAAGGGTGCTTGTTTTATGTTCTTAGTTACCCATTAGGCATGCTGCTATTTCAGTTTTCATTGGAAGCATCTTTACGCCTTATTAGCCCGTATGTTGAGTTCTGACTGGAGACATAGGTAAATAATCTGTAAAGATGATTATCATGTTATCCATATAGATGCTATGATTGCAATGGGTCCCTTAAGTATGCATATATTTAGTCTGAATTCTGAAGAATATTTGGCATGAATGAATTGTTGTTTCTTATATGTTGTCTCTAAATAGGCGGGCTCATTGAACTGCTAGTTTTGTTTACGGTAGATTGGACTGATAGTTGCATTATTTGCATAAACTATTTATGCATATATATTGATTGTTTAAAGAATTGTTCATTTGTGCATTTGTCCCTTTTTACTTTTCTTTGTTTTTGCTATAATCTTTCCAGGAGGTGTCAGCCTACAAAAACACCTGTTTAGTCCAGCTCCTATAGTTTCTTAATTCGATATGATGCCATATGGAGCCGAAGTTGTGTTTTCCACATGCATTGTTATCTGTAATCACTTAATTATATTAGCTGTTACTATTCAACGGTCACAAACAGGTAATAGTTGGAAACTAATTTTCCTAGCGTGGTCATTCATCTTTGTTTTAGTGTGGTGCGCATGTACGGGTTCCTTGTATGGTGGTGTGTGTTGTGTGAGTTGGACTGTTTTTTTTTTTTTTGTGACACCCTTTTAATTCCTGCTTAATGAAATGACAAGCAGCTCTCCTGCGTGTTCGAGGAAAAAAACAAGTATTAGGATTCATTCCTAGGCCATGATTCATTTCACCTACTTCCATATCTGTGAATGCCTGAATGGCTATCAAAATAAATAGTCTAATATTTTTTTCTCAAATAAATTGTCTTGTTTGTTTTTGCAACAACGAGTCCATTTAAAATTCGTATATTGTCCGTTATTTTGCTGCGTCTAATTGACTTCCTTCTCATATTTCATCATCTTATATCACTGTTTGTGTTTTCACAACTTAATTGTGTAGGGTTATCTGAAAAAGGGAGCAGGGTCTCTCCTTATAAGAAGACTGCAGATGATCCTCATAAAGAAGCAGGGTCTTCAACATCAAATAAAAAGGAAGCCGGGTCTCCTATTTGGTACTTCCAATCAATTTCAGCGATGCCAGTTTACAGTAGCAAGTCTCATGAGGAGCTTCGATATGAAGACTACCAGATACAGGACAAAGGTAAGCAACTGAATCAATCTCTGAACTTTAGACTTTTTGTCGTATGCTTTGATCTTGGTTGATATTTAAAAAGAAAGAAAGGAATTATATCTTGTGCTAAAAACAATGTAAAATCTTGGATATGAGAGCAACATTGGATAAACATGACATCTAGGATCAAGCTATATCAACTTAATTTTTATTGCTCTGCACGTTCATTTCAAATATTGGTCTGCCAAACGTTTCAATGGTGCTTTATGTTCGTAGTCACCCATTAAGTATGCGGCTATTTTAGTTTTTGTTGGAAGCATCTTTACAGCTTCTTGGCTAGCAAGTTGAGTTCTGAAATATTATCCAGGTTAAATTGTATGATTGCAGTGGACCTCTTAAGTATGCATCTATTTCATCAAAATTCTGGGGCATCAATAATTACTGTTTCTTATATGTTGTATCTAAATTGTGGGCTGACTGAACTGCTAGTTCTTTTAAGGTAGATTGAACTGTTAGTTGAAAAGAGTATTATTTGCATCATTTATTTATGCATTTATATTGATTCATTCATTGTAGCATTCTTCAGTTGTGCATTTGTCCTTTTTTACTTTTTATTTTATCACATTAATAAGTTTTGCATTCTTTCCAGGTGTCATGATGAGTCCAGCTCCCATAGTTCCTGTGTCCTCACCATCATCTATCAAGCAGCCATCTACAAAATTACAATTTCAACACTAGGTCCCAAGTGTAGTTCCAACCCATTGTGGCTGTCATCTGCGCGATTTCAGTCACCAATTTTATCTGCACATTTACAATCTTCAAAACAGGGTCCCTATGCTTCCACTTCCAGTCTGTCATTTTCTTTTCCCGGCGTACCCATGGAATTCCAAACTCCACCTTTCTTTCCTATCTTCTCCGATCAACAACACACCAAGTTTCCAATGAATATGTCCGCCCCACATAGTCCTAGATCACTTGCCATACCTTGCACTGCACATGGGAGAACTTTGATGGGCGCAGAAACACATACAGCTTCTGCAACACCACCATCGACTGTAAGTATCCCTAAAATAATTTAATTTATGAACAGAAGATTATAATTATTTGATTCATAAGCATTTTTTTGGTTGGTTGACAGGAGACTAAAGCAACATTCTGGCCCAATTCTTTAACCTTCACTTCTCCACCTACTGCACGTCAGGAAAATGTATTCAGCAACACAGCAGCAGCATATGCAACATCAGCAGAAGCAACTTCTACTGTAAGAGTCACTAAATAATCATTTTTTATGCTATCATTATTGCAGAAAGATTCATACTTGATATTCACTATCAATAGCAGGCTAGTACATTTGGTCAAAAGGTTTCCACAACATTTACTGAGTCTGGAAGCTCTTCAGATGCTCATTTAGAACCATCTCTATCTCCACATGCTCATTGTACGAGTGTAAGTATCTGGCTGTCCTGAATGAAATTTTTCTGAGTTGCTCCTTTTATATCTGATAGACTTTATTCTTGCAGGTAAAGGTTGATTATCCCAATAATACTGTAGAGCTGCTTGTCCCAACCGGCATCAGCCTAGTAAAGATTCGATTTTCTTCACAGGCATGTATACTAAATCACTAAATCAGAGAACAAAGTTACGTAGTGTAACTAAACTAAATTTTGTGCACGTGATTGTTTTGAATAAAATACTCTTATCCCTTGTCACAGGCTCACTCCAATCATGTTGCTAGAGCTTCAGAAATACCCATTTCTCTATCAATCTATCCTAGAGAGAATGAGGAGCTAATTATTCAAACAATTGAGCAGCCTCGCCTGCGAGCTGCTAAACCAACCGACCTGCTTGGTAAGTTCTTGCTTCCTCAACTCAATATTCAAGCAGAATTTCCTGGCCTTGCTGATTTAGAAAACTGTGCTGCTGCTGGTTCTACTTCTCCTGAAATTTCTGTCTTGGAAATCCAGAAAATTGCTGTGCACACATGTCAACTCTTTCCTTCGGAGGTGACGGCCGAGCTGCTCCTAGCGTTAACTGAAGAACAGCCTGCAGAAGGGAGCAGCCACCAGCAAGATCAGATGGTGCTCCATGGATAACAACTTTTGGATGACAACTACCTGCAGGGTATGCCCTGCAATTCTCTTCTGTAATAGTAGTAATTATAGCCATAAGACTCTTCTATGGTTTGGCTGGATGCACTGTGCTTTTGGTATGGGTTTGATATATTGTCGGACGATGAACAGTGATCAGGGTTCCCCTATGGTTTGTTTGTCTAACTGCTCCTGATTCTGCTATTTTATGGACCTTTAATTTCTGTTCGCATCTGGGAGTTACATCGAGTTTTCATGCCGTTTGGGGTTCTAATTTTCGCACGTTGTTGCTGTTGTGGATTTTGCTGACAATTTCTCGGTTCAGCTCAGAACTCACTGGTCTAACTTTCTGTCCTCCATTGCCTCGCTGGATATCTCTGGTTGTTTATCGTTTCTCAACATCACATGAACTCCGCATCCTGTGGACGTTCCGGAACGAAACAGCAGCTACTTGCCGTTGGCCTGTTACTAGCAACTACAACCGCTTACACATGGTGGGTCAATGGATACAAACAGATTGAACTGGAACATACGTGGGTTAAATTCTGACCACAAGTGCAACGCGATGAAAGAAAGAAGAAGGCTCTTGCTTGATTTTCTGTATTCAAGGAACCAAAAGGGACTGTTTTGATCACTCTTACGTTACGAAGCTGGCACAAAGATTTAACAACTACGCCTACTCACCCTCAGATGGAGCTATCTTAGTGGGCTGGAACAGTTCTTTCTTTACTGGAGAAGTGATACGCACTCTAAGTTTGCTCTCACGATCCAATTTGCCTCCGTGCATTAGGTGAAACCTGGACGCTCACCATTGTGTGCAGCCCATGCCATGGACAGGAAAGACAAGACTATGTAGAAAAGGGAAACTTTCATAACTCTTATGAGGGCAAGTACAAAGGTGTTGTCTCATAATCCGTCTCATAATTTTTTTTAGCGGTTTCATCAGACCACTTGTACAATGAGTGATTGATTTAGTTGTCTCGCAGTAATTGCATCCTTAATTTGTGGGTGAGCAAAGGAATATTTATGAGTTGCATAGCAATTATAACTCGTACAATGGTGTGTAAACTGTCTCATACTCCTAAATTTTAACGCATGAGGTGGTTGCTTTGCAAAACAACCACATCTTTCTCTCACCACCCTCTCTCTTCATCCCTATAAAAATAAGATGGCTCTCTTTCCTAAAATTTAGTCTTAAAAACAATAAAATAAAAGTGTGCAATCTTAGACACCCTAAAATTTACTCGAGTACTACCTCCGTTCTTAAAATGATGTCGTCGTTGACTTTTTGAGTTACGTTTGACCGCTCGTCTTATTCAAAAAAGTTTTAAAATTACAAATATTTTGTTATAATTTGTTTTATCACTAGAGAAATTTAAAACATAAATTATAATTTTACATATTTGAGCTAATATTTTGAATAATACGAAAATTCAAACATAACTTAAAAGTTATCGGCGATATCAATTGAAAACGGAAGGAGTAGAATCACAGTCAACCCCTCTCGTCAACTCCTGTGCATTTCGTGTTCACACAGTGGAGTGTGTCTGCCGTCGTGGTAGCGTCGCAACGACGCTGGCCGTGTGCCGCAACCGGTCATATTTTATACCGCCCCAAAAAACTGGCAGCTTTGCATGTAAGCCAAGCGTGGGACCCACGCGAAGACGCCTAGTTCTCTCCTCTTCCGCGGCGGCAGCGCATCCCAGTCCAGTCCCACCAGGCCACCACTCCAAAGGCCCGAGACACGCCGGAGACGCGGGAGCGGGAGTGCAGCTACTTCTTCCGGCTGGCCGTCCGCCGCCTCGACCTCCCCGATCGACTCTACTCGCCGCCGCCACACGGTGAGCACTTGCTTCGATCTCCCCCCTTCCACCTTTCTTCGATCGATGCGCGCGTCGCGAAGGGCGGCGGCGGCATTGGGTGGGTTTTCGGTTCCGTGCGCCCAAGCGTGCTTGTTTCCTGGCGGATCGAACCGGGCGACGTGATGGATCGTTGATTCTCTCGATCTGTACTGCAATGCTGCCGCGCGATTGCTAGTTCGACCTGGCCCTGCTAGTATAGTTCGTATCAAGGATGTCTAACTTCCCCAAATTTGTGCACGTTCCGGTGTTGACGACGCGTGCTTAATTCCAAAATCCAGCAGTATTTAGGGTTACTCGATTTGTGGCGGTTACTATTATTTTTTTTTGGTGTGTCTGTGTGATGGGGTTCTGGTGATACATCTGATATCATCGCGTGCTGTTAATCAGCTTAGGACCTGACTCCTGCACGCGTCACTTTCCTGATGTTATCTGCTATGTAGTTCTGCTCGACGGTTACCATTTTTTTTCGAAATGGGCCTTGCCCCTTTCCATTCATTGCAAACGGAAATAACTTGTTCAGAGATTGTTACAAGACCTCACTTAGCGGCAGAACCAGGGACCGGACTAGATAGAGTACAGCTTACATCAAAAGACTAGAGAAAAGAACAGAAGATCGACAGACTAAGATCGTTTGACATGATAGAGCACGGTTACCAATAAGTATTCGTTTTCACTCTACTAACCTTATCTTGTACAATTGACACAACCTTGTTATTAGGCATCGGTGAATATATCCTGATTCATCTGATTTTATTTGATCTTGTTTCTTACAGATATGTTTGGAGCTTTGTCTGCCCAAACTTCTGGGCCTTCTCCATCTTGTCCTGGTGCAGGCATTGGGCCACCCACGGGCCTTGCTCCATGGGGCTGTAAGCAACATTTCTTTCAACTAGTTTCCTATTCTCACGATTTCATTGTCAGATATTTATTTCTGGAAAAGCAGGTTTTTTAGTTGTTTTCTTTCAGTACCATGTCAGTATACTAGATGCGAGTGCAACTATGCGAGTTAGATTGGTTCTTGATGAGGATATGGTCACCTAATCTGGTTTGGTTGCTTGATATTCTGCCTGGATAGTTCGTGATGGTGTGCGCATGGCAGAGGATTCTAGGCCTTAAAGTTGATATTTTGAAAGTGACTCAAGTCAGTTTGCATTGGATCAAACTGCATGTGATTCAAATATTTCTCTTAGCAGCTATGGCAATTTTAATATAACATGCACAATTTGGCGCCTGAGGATTGCTTACAAAGGAAGTACGGGACATATACGGTATTATTTGAGCATACCCAACTCTAGATATTTAGAAGACTTTATATTGATGGCCTAAATGGATTCTAATAGTCTGTAACATGGAGTTTGAAATTTTAGGAGTATTTGAATTCAATTTAGGTTGATCTCGTGAGAGCCTGACATACCGAGATTTGAAGTCCATATCTCCCACATATGGAGTCCGTTTTGGGAGCACGAGTACTTGTGGAAACCTTATTTGATGGCCCACACAGTGGATCTGATCCCAATTCTTCATGACCTCCAGGCGGCGCAATATCAAGCACATACTACATACAGCAGAATTAGCATATTGCTCTCCTGCATGTTAGAGAAAAAAACCTGAATGGGTTTTGATCAAACTGTTTGATGGAGTCTTGTAGGCTTCCGTCAGGTCCTGCAGGACTTCTGGGTATAAAATAGACTACCAACTCTTTCCAGTACCCCCTGAAGTCACAATAGCATGACAATTTATTTTGGACGTTTAATAGTTTTGTTAGTAGATTTTACAAAAAAAAAAATGTAGTCTATCCGGAAAATCGTGCCAATCAGATTGAAATTAACTATTCTGTTATCTATGATTCTTTCTCTAATATTTCCATATAAAATTTAACAAGTTACATTTAAATTTGTCTATTATTTCTCTGCGTCTAATTGACTATGTTCTCTTTTTTTTTTTCATCATCTGATATTGCTGTTTGTGTTTTCATCTCTTAATTATGTAGGGTCATATGAAAAAGGCAGCAGGGTCTCTCCTTATATGAAGACTGCAGAAGATCCTCTGAATAAGGAAGCAGGTTTTTATAATGGCTACATTGAATCCATTTCGGCAATGCCAACTTATGGCAGCAAGTCCCATGAGGAACTTCGGTATGAAGATTACCAGATACGGGACAGAGGTAAGGAGCTGAGGCAATCTCTGAACTTTAGACTTTTTCTTCATACCTTCGATCCTGGTCGATATGTAAAAAAAAGGAAGTAACTATATCTTCACGTTGACAAGTTTTCTTTTATATATATAAAATCTTGGATATGACAGCAACATTGTATAAACATGATATCAAGGATCAAGCTATGTCAACTTAATTTATTTCTCTGGACATTGAAATATTGGTGTGCCAAGCATTTTAAGGGTGCTTGTTTTATGTTCTTAGTTACCCATTAAGCATGCGGCTACTTCAGTTTTCGTTGGAAGCATCTTTACGCCTTATTAGTCCGTAGAGTTCTGACTGGAGACGCATGTAAATAACCTGTAAAGATGATTAACAAGTTATCCATGTTAGATGCTATAATTGCAGTAGGCCTCTTAAGTATGCATCTATTTAGCCTGAATTCGGAAGAATCTTTGGCATCAATAAATTGCTGTTTCTTATAGTTATATGTCGTCTCTAAATAGGTGGGCTGATTGAACTGCTAGTTTCTTAGGGTAGATGGTGTTATTCGTGTCAATGCATTTATATTGATTTGTTGAATGCTGTATTCTTCAGTTGTGCATATGTCCTTTTTTACTTTTTTTTTGCGCTGATATATTTTACATGCTTTCCAGGAGATGTCAGCCTGTTTAATCCAGCTCCCATGGTTCCTGTGTCCTCACCACCATCTATGGAGCAGCCATCTACAGTATTACAATCTTCGACACAAGGTCCCAACTGTAGCCCCAACCCATTTTGGCTGCCTTCTGCGCGACTTCAGTCACCAATTTCATCTGGATGTTTACAATCTTCAAAACAGGGCCCCTGTGCTTCCAATTCCAGCCAGTCCTTTTTGTTTCCCGTCAGAGCCATGGGAGTCCAAACTCCACCTTTCGTTCCTGTCACCTCTAACCAACCACACACTGAGTTTCAAAAAAGTTCATTCAGCTATAGTCCTAGCTCACTTGCCATACCTTGTACTGCACATGGAGGTTCTCTGTTGGGAACAGAAACACATACAGGTTCTGCAACTACATCATCTACTGTAAGTGGCCCTAAAATAATTAATTCATGAACAGAAGATTAGGAGTTCTTTGATTTCTAAACATTTATCCTTCTGTTTGTGGGTTTACAGACGACTAAAGCAACATCCTGGCCCACTTCTGCAATCTTCACTTCTCCACCTACCGCACGGCAGGAAAATGTATTCAGCCACTCAGCAGCAGCATATGCGACACCAGCAGAAGCAACTTCCACTGTAAGTGTCACTAAACAGTCAGATTATTCATTTGTGATGGTGTCATTATACAGAGAGATTCATATTTGTTCTCTTTTAATGGCAGCCTATTAGATTTAGTCAAAAGGTTTCCACAACATCTACTCAATCAAAAAGTAGCTCTTCGGCTGCTCATTCAGAACCGTCTCTTTCTCCAGATGCTCATTGTACTAGTGTAAGTATCAACTATCCGTGAATGAGTTTTTCCCGCGATGCTCCTTCTATATCTGATAGATTTTATTCTTGCAGATAAATGTGGATTATCCCAATAATGCTATAGAGCTGCTTCTCCCAGCCGACATCAGCTTAGTAAAGATCCGATTTTCTTCACAGGCATGCATGCTAAATCTCAGTACAAAATTATGTAGTATGATAAAATGAAAGGCTGTCTCTGAATTGGTGTATGCTCACTTTCTTCTTTTCCTTTTTCACAGGTTCATTCTGGTCAGGTTGCTACAGCTTCAGAAACACCCATTTCTCTATCACTCTATCCTGGAGAGAATGAGGAGCTAATTATCCAATCAATTGAGCGTCCTCTTCAAAATCAAAGAGGGAAGCAGTGTAGATCAACAGCTGGATCTTGCCCAAATGACAAAAGTGGTAATGTTCTAAGACTAATATGACTCATTATACTTTCTTGAAAAGATATCCTTATTCTAAATTTTAGTTTGAATGGTGTTCTGAAATTTAGTGAATGTGGAATGTTTTCATACTGGGTCACTTTTTGTGTAAGGGGGGCAGATTACTCCGAGTTTTGTTTCATGCTCCAAAGGAAGTAGATTTATTTCTGCTTCTTGCGTTTTTGTCACCTTATCAAAAGAGCTCAACTGAGCTCTTTTCAACGTTCACGCCACCTGCCCTGAGAAGGCGTGGGCTACAGGTTGAATATAAGCCATCGGGTCGCATGACAGAAGAACACAACATAAAGATGCACACTCCTCCATGTGAAACAGAAAGATTCATATTCACTTTTTTGTAACCAAAACAACCCTGTGGGGTGAAGTCACATGAAGTCAGTGGATTCGAGTGAACTGACCGTACTACAAATCGACATACTTGAGGTAGATTCTTACTAAACCAAAGGAAGTGCTGCATCATAATTCTCATGAATCAAATTAGTTAACTCTGTTTAGGACTTTAGGTGATAGATTTGGCATGACATTCCTTCTGTGAGATACATCAGATACATTTTGTAAACAACACGACCACTGTCCGGCTAGTGTGTCTTGTGTATTGTAATCGTGCGCCCAGTGCCGCACTGTTTTTGCTATTGTACACCAGTCAGACGGAGTGGTCGTACACATAAGCGGTTTTTGATAATTTCCAAAAGAGAAAACATTTCTTACATCTTAATTGATTGTTTTCTTGTAATTGCAGATTGCAGCAAAGTTTGCAACACTGCTGCTTGTCCACAGAGCAGTAGTGATGTTCGCTTGACCCAGAAATCAGTAACTGCACCAGCATATGAAGTGATCTCCGGGAGTGTGCTACCTCGGCTCTACAATTCCGATTATTACACCGTGCCATCAATAATGGAGCTAGCCAAGAGAGAGAGTGATGAGCCTGGGTATTGCTCTCGTGTTCAGGACTTCACAGTGGGTAGGCATGGTTATGGCAGTGTGAAATTCTATGGTGAAACTGACGTTCGTAAGCTTGACATCTTGTCCATCCTGGAGTTCAAGGACCGTGAGATCCTTGTATACAGAGATGAGAGCAAGGCACCACCTGTTGGGCAGGAACTCAATAAGCCCGCTGAGGTCACTCTTCTGAATGTGAAATGTTTCGATCAGAAGACTGGGCAGCAGTTCACAGTGGGGCCGGCAGTGGACCGGTACACGGAGGGTCTTGTGAAGTGGACCAAGGAGCACGATGCAGAATTCATCTCCTTCGATGCAGTGAAGGGAGAATGGAAGTTCAAGGTCAAGAATTTCAGCCAGTAGATTTCTCTGGTTTCTCGAATAATAAAGCTGTGTAAAAATCTGATTATGTTCCTTGTTTGGTCTTTTGAGCATAGTCTTTTGTTCATGGGAGCAGTGAAATCAGTTGAGACTTGTGTAGAGTGGAATGTTAAATGCTTATATCTCACCCCGGGTGAGCTTTACGCCATTTAGGTAGTGTTTGGATGCTTGAATGATGTCGGACAATTGGACATGTATGGGTTGCTTCACCTGGATTGGATGGACACCCATTTGTTTGGTTGATCGTTCCCAGGCTTGAGAAGTTGGGAGCCTTGGAATTGGAAATAGGTTGGTTTTCCACCGCACGAAGAAAGCAAAGGAGAAATTGTTTTTCCACCGCACGAAAGCAGAAAAGGGAAAACAATTCCGAAATTGCTATCCAACGATTTGAGAATGATTTTTTTTATTGAAGGATGCAAATTGCAATTTATTGGAAGTCAATAGTGTGAGACAACACTTCCTGCTCTGTTTGGGTAGTGTAGTTTCTAAAAACCAAGGTATTATGTAACCATGGTTTTGAATGCTATTGTCAAGCAAAACCATGATTTGAAAAAAAAAAAGAATTGGGCGGGGTTTCTAATCTACAAAGACTACAAGTGCAAATTTGTTCCATCCAAACACCTCTTGCTTGTATAACACCAAAGTATTTTGTAATATTATAGTATTTGTCTAAAACTCCAAAAATATTTTGAATCCAAACTTTCCTAAACCTTACTATGCTCTTCCGCTGTGGTTTGCCCTAATGGCCTGTAAGGAAGAAACACCATAGTTCACTTTTGTCAAATCTTTGTCACGTCCTTGGCCTTGGCACTTGGAGTAACACAAAGTATTTTTGGAGTTTTGAAAGAATACCACGGTTTTGCAAAATACTTTGGTTTTGAGAGATATCAAAGTGTTTGGATGTAGCAAGTTTTGTAGTTTTAAAAACCATGGTTTTGCTAAAAGTGCAACTATTTTGGAGTTTTAGAAACTCCACTCATGACCTCTTTTTTCTAAACCATGGTTTTGCTTGACACTAGCTTCTAAAACCATGGTTTCTTCATACTTTGGTTTTGAGACTACAACACCCAAACAGGGAGTAAACTTTTTACTTTTCAAAGATCGGGCACACTGGCACTTGGACGCTTATTTTTTATTTTTATTTATTTGTTTTGCGAAGGACGCCTATTGCTACTAGCATAGTCTGTACATTGAAAACGGAAACCAAAGAGAAATATTGGGTTAATGGGTGCGTTTCATTTTCTTTGAAGTTTTTGGATTTTATTTTTAAACCAAAGAAATTGAAACATATTAACCGGATAGCTTAGGATCGGATATGTTTCTAGGTTTGAGCTTTCAAGCCCGGGTTCACATAGTAGAGCATTTTATAGCCCGACCTGATGTGCCCGCACTACACTCACAAAACTCAGAGATGACTGAATTTCGGTTACTATACAAATCAAGACCCTCTTATGCATTCCATTCGTTTCACAGTACTCTCTAGACACAGGAAACAAGGAGAAATGAAAAAAATGTAATGCGCAGAAAACAAAGAGGAGTGATATAGAGATAAATATGCATTGAAAAATGGAAGGGGTGATTTGCAAGCTCAGGGGAGGTGGAAGGAGTGATTTGCAAATTCAGGAGAGGTGAAAGGGGTGATTTGCAAGCTTAGGAGAGGTGGAAGGGGTGATTTGCAAAGGTGCTTTTGCAAATCACCCCTCCTACCTCGCCTGAACGTCCCTTTGGATCAATATCGTGTGACTCATATTAAAGTTTTCATGGTTTGCACGGAGAGGTTGGTTTCCACCTGATACATTCTCTTGAAAAATTAGGATGATGCATTGAAATTTGAGAATCTAAGTATTGTGACAAAATTTAAAGAGAGAGAGTATGACACAAATGCGTGATGCGAAGAAACGGGAGCCTTGAAAGGGACAAATTGATGGTGATGGCAGGAGATTTATTAGGGCTTCTTCATTTCCTTTTTCCCTTCTTTGGGGTTCATGAAAAACACGGAGAGAAATCACGGGTGCGTCTTTTGTTTAGTTTGGCAAAAGGATTCCATCAAACATCTCGTTGCTATCAGGTAGCTGCTCTGCTTGAGACTTTTTACTGAAAGGAAAGTCTGTCCGGTGGGTGAAAGATGCGACGGTCGA
The DNA here is from genome assembly GCA_012490785.1 of Eragrostis nindensis. Lineage (NCBI taxonomy): Eukaryota > Viridiplantae > Streptophyta > Magnoliopsida > Poales > Poaceae > Eragrostis > Eragrostis nindensis. Next base: position 100,206 of record JAAXCT010001470.1, read on the forward strand.
CTCTAAAGTGTGACCGATGTGCTAACATTTTTTATGGCTATTAAATAGTTAATCTGACATTAAGAGATACACCTTTTTTATACAAAAATCAACTAAATGAGGCACAAAGCTGTAAATAAAACAATTAGATATCTAATAATTACGAAAGAGCCTGTAGCCCAGTGGTTATAAGTGCCTCAGTAGCATCTCAGGTCTTGGGATCGACTCCCCGAATGAGCGAATTTTCTAAGATTTAACGGCATGAATTTTTAGGATTTAACGGCATTGTGCTTTCAGTGGTAGGCGACGTTCCCGTCGACAACGAGGCGACAGTGGTGATTTCGTCAATCTCGAGGATTTGTCGGCTAAGTGTTTTAATATATTTCAGGTAACATGAGCCTGAACTAGAAGAAATATCTTTGAATTGGAAGTGTCTCATGCATGGTGATGATAGAAGTATACCCTCTTAACTCACGGGATTAGTAAATCTCAGTGAAATTAAGCTGCGGTCACCAGTGTGGGATTCAGAGCACGAGGGAAAGTCACCAGGTAGATGACACCACCAAGTCATACGAAAACACCTATTTTGAACTCACCGACCTTTTTTCTTCCAGGTTCGTTACCAGTGATGGTGCTTGGATAATTTGAAGGGGGGCCGATAAGTTTACAAACTTAGCAAGAGGGGGGCCAGATTAGTAATTTTTTAACAATTATATGGCAGAATCAAGGGTTTTTTTGAGCAATTTTCCAAAGCCAGGAGGGCCATGGCCAAAGGTGGCATGTCCAGGAAATGGCATGATGTGATTCCGGGCATGTGAGCAATGAGCACGAGAGGAAAACGCGATGAACCAAACAAAAACTGGCAAAGACAATCAAATCTGGCTGGCAGAGGAATAGAAAATGGTGAAAATTCTTTTGGACAGCCATATTCCGTAAGAGGGCAACTTGGACCCGACAAGGGTTAGGTACATTTTTGAAGCTTAATTTTTATTTGTCCTTGAAAGAATGCTCAAGCCCAGGCGAGTGTCAGATACTTTCTACCAACCGAGTAAGCCCTTGCTCCAAGTTTTTTTTTTATGAGCATAAGTCCTTCCTCTAACTGAGAGACCCTCTTGGGCCCATAAGAAATTTTCAGATAGTTTAGTATTTGTGCAATTTGAAGAAGAAATATGAGGAAACATAGTACATGGAACATTGGTGCGACAACATTTCTGACCTTAACTTGCAGACTATAGTCAAGTATTTTGACCTTTATACACGTGCTGCGACAACAATTTTTTTTTAAAAAAAATAACCATAAGCAAGAAACTTACCACGGTCCTTTGTTTATTTATTCACTGCTTTTGATTGCTCGACCACATTTCAAAGGGAGGCCTGGATCTAGTGTTTGGGCAAATGTTTGCTGTTAAAAAAATCGTACTACTAGCTTATACAAGTTTATAAGCAACCCACTTGTAGCAATCATTAGTATACGTAAATATGTATTAAACTCAGCTTCTCTTGCAATGCTCCAGCTCCCTCGATCTCAGACGTGAAAATAGAAGCGGCGCACCGAAAAATACGATCATCAGAACTTAAAACCTTGGAAAGTGCGGTCCAGAACTCAAAGTCTGTGACTCAATACTATGTTAAGCTACTATGCACCAACCAATTGCACCAAAAAACCTAAGCTCATGAGAAAAGATGGAGAATCACTTATGGTACTCCATTATCCCTACTTATACTGGTTTATTTTTCTGATTCACCTTGGAAATGATAACAGCAGCTTCTATCCTTCAAGAACCACGGTGACACTTTATTAGTGCCTAATCTTCTTTTTATGATAAGGAAAAAGTGGATAGAGTATTTCTTTATATATTTCCAATTTTTTTTGAGTTGTTAAGATTGGCAAGCTACGTTTTGCCTGCGAAATTATTCTCGTATAACACCAATTTTACAAGAAGTGTGCCTAGGGTCTGGATTAGTTGTTTCTTGTGAAATCCTATTTATTTGCATAACATCACAATATCATAAGAAGTGGTCTATATAGATATGTATCATAAGAGGCGGTCTATAGCATATGAATATGTTAATCGCAAAAAAAAAAGAGAAAAGAATATGTTGTTTCTTGTGAAGTCCTATTTGCATAACACCACAGTATCACCATTACAAAATTGCTATAAACTTTACCAAATCAGCTCGCGTAGCTATTTTTTCCTCTCTTCTACTTTAGCAACCACATAGTAGTACCATGTTTGGTGGATCGGACCACATCGATCCAGATTCTAACACTAATGGTTTCGTTACGAGAAGTTGGTTGCAAAATGTGGCGATATATTCAGCCTGTTCGGCAGGCTGTTTTGCAGCCGTTTTACTGTAGCGGCTGCTGAAGAAATAACTGCAAACACTGTAGCGGCTGATAAGCAGCAGGTCAAGCGAACAGCCTGATTACTGCATTCTATCATATTTACAGTCTCAATGCGATGATGGTATTTGCCCTTATAAAATCACCCCACTCCCTTGCAAGATAAAATCTTAAATCAAACTTGGATGTTAATTATTGACTTTTAGAAGTCAGTATAGTGTAACAATATGTTAGTTATACATCATGGATCTAAAAACATAAGTAAGTTTTATATTGTTAAACTACACGGATTATAATATAAATTGATGGTCAAAGATGAAAAATTGAGTGATAAAACTATAATGACAAATAATTTGAAATAACGGAAGTATGTAGCGATAGAATTGTTATGAAAAAAATTATGATGATTATAATTTTAGGAACTTGAAAAATAGGTTCATGTTTCTTAGTTGAACTTCACCTTACGCTATTTTTATTTTTCCAAATGGTGAAAACCAGCCCGGTCAAAAAAGGTCTCCCTCCAGAGCATCCAGAGGGGCCAGTCGCGTGGCTGCGCAGCTTATCCAGCACACCATGGCCCCACATGCGCCCCTCTTCTCCTCCATCCCTGCCTGCTGCCGCCGGCCGGCCGCCGCTCCTCCTCCTCCCTCCCTCACTCTCCACACCCACCCCCACCTACCCTTCGCCTCCCATGTCCGGCCCCCGTCTCTTCCCCGCGCTGCTGCTGCTGCTCCTCCTTCTCCTCCTACCCATTCCGCTTCGCTCCCAGCCCGCCCCCGCTGCCTCGCCTCCGCCGCCGCCGGCGCAATGCGCGCTCAACTTCACCGCGCTGCGCCCCTTCCTCGTGCAGCCGCTCCCGTCCGACGACGCCTCCCGCTGCGCGCTGGCCACGCAGTCGGTCGCCTTCCTCCTCTCCCTCCACCTCGCCGCCACGGGCTCCTTCGTCCTCCCCTCCAACGCCTCCTCCTGCCTCGCCCCGCTCCGCGCCGCGCTCCCCTTCCCGCTCCCCGCTGCATCCTGCGGCGGCCTCTCGGGCGGGCTCGACGCCCTCCTCGCGGCGCCCGGCTGCGGCAACGTCTCCACGCTCGCCGACTTCGACGCGCTCGTCCCGCCCGCCGCGCGCGCCGACATGGACGCCAGCTGCGACCGCGACCTCTCCGCCGTCCCCGACTGCACCGCCTGCACCACCGCGCTCAGCAAGGCAGCCGCGGCATACCTCCTCCCGGGATCCCCTAACACCGGGAACAACACCAACAACGTCACCGGGTGCGTGCAGTACCCCTTCATCTACGCCGGCGCCAAGGCCAGCCCGCGCGGCCCCGCCGATCCGGCCACGGCCTACTGCCTCTACCTCCTCAAGGCCAACCCTCCCGCCGCCGCCCGCTCCGGCGCCGGCCCCTTGGTCTACGGTGTCGCGTTCGGGTGCCTCGGAGCGGTGCTGCTCGTCGCCGCGGCCGCGGCCACCTGCTTCCTCGTGCGGCGAAGGCGGAACCGCGCTGCAGCCGCGGCGCTGGCGGCGGCCGCGGCGGACAGCAGGAGCAAGCGCTCACAGGCCATGGAGTCCATCAGCGCCAGCACCACGCTTGTCAAGTTCACCTACGACGAGATCAAGGCCGCCACGGGGGGATTCGCCAGGGAGAGCATCATCGGCCGCGGCGGCTTCGGGAACGTCTACAGGGGGGTGCTAAGCGATGGCTCCGAGATCGCGGTGAAGAGATTCAAGAACTGCTCTGCAGCCGGGGACGCCGCCTTCGCGCACGAGGTGGAGGTCGTGGCCAGCGTGCGCCATGTCAACCTGGTCACGCTGCGCGGGTACTGCATTGCCACCACGCAGATGGAGGGCCACCAGCGGATGATCATCTGCGACCTGATGCACAATGGCAGCCTCCATGACCACTTGTTTGGCGCCGGGGAGTGCACGATGCCGTGGCCCGTGAGGCAGAGGATTGCCATCGGGATGGCGAGGGGGCTGGCCTACCTGCACCGTGGCGCGCAGCCGGCAATTATCCACAGGGATATCAAAGCGAGCAACATCTTGCTTGACGACGAATTTGAGGCCAAGGTGGCTGATTTTGGACTAGCCAAGTTTGCGCCAGAGGGGATGACACATGTCAGCACACGGGTTGCTGGAACGCTGGGCTATGTTGCCCCGGAGTATGCACTCTATGGCCAGTTGACTGAGAAGAGTGATGTCTACAGCTTCGGAGTCGTGCTTCTTGAGCTTCTGAGTGGGAAGAGAGCGTTCATCTCTCTGGGCGAGGGCCAGAGCTTCGTTCTCGCCGATTGGGCTTGGTCCTTGGTGCGGAGGGGAAAGACAGTAGATGTGATCCAAGAAGGAATGCTTGACCCTGGTCCTACTGAGGTAATGGAGAAGTATGTACTCGTTGGCGCGCTGTGCACACATCCCCAGCTTCATGCGAGGCCATCAATGGAGCAAGCGCTGAAGATACTTGAGGCAGATTCAGCGCCAAGTCCATTAATTATTCCAGAGAGGCCACTCCCTGTTGTTGCAAACCTTGGTGAGATTGAGAGGTCAGTGAGTGGCAGCACCTCAGGTCAGCTGTTTAGTCCCTCTGGTTTCAGGTCTTTTATTCACAGAACTGCAGATGATGTTCCGGCTTCTCCAAATGAAACATGATGGTTAGTGAAAGTATTTTCTTTTAGAATTACTGTGTATTTCTTTTTGTTAGCTTGATTTTGTTTTATAGGATTATGTACACTAGGCAACTGTTGTATATAGCAATTTTTAGTTCTACTCCCGCTGGAAAAGTAGAGTTTTTGTGTGACAGTTGAATTCATTGAAACATATTAATTCAATTTTCTCTGGCAGAACTGGCATTGAAATTTTTTATTTGGGGGATAAGAAATCCTGAAACTCAAAATATCTTCCCCAGATTTTATTTGGAGGATAAGTAATTCCGAAACTCAGAACATCTTCCCCAGATTTATTATATCTTGCTGCTCAGATATTAAGGCATACAATTTGGACAGAAGAACAAGGCGATCTTTTGGATACAAGAGCCATAGAATCCTATATATGTACTGTCTTTCTCAAGATGCTTTAAGAGAGGACGAAACATAATCTACAAACCTAATCTTTTGGATAAAAGAACCATAGAATCCTATATATGTACGGCCTGTATCATTATATTGTCCTTAGTTTTCTTAAGGTTAGGGCCAATTATTTGCCATCAAGGTAATTTATAATTTCCTAGAAAAGAAATTCTGTCCTTAGTTTTCTTAAGGTTAGGACCAATTATTTGCCATCAAGTTTATCTCAAAAACTCTGTCCATCGTAGATTTCTGAGGAAAACACCAATCAAACTTCTCGTGGGTACTTTTCTTCTGAAACTATTAGCTGAGCAACTATAGGAGTCATGGTAAACAACTCCATTAAACTCTGATGCAACTTTCTTAAAAATTTCCTGTGGCTTATGTTTACCAAGGTTAATTCATTGGCCAAACAAAAGTAGGAACAATGTCTTGGAGGTTCTGTATCAGTTCAAGCACTAGCTTAGCCACTACCTCCTACAATTTTGCTAAATACTCCCTCCGTCCCAAAAAGAGTCTACAGAGGTTTGGTTGACTGTGTATTGTAATTTTGTTCTTGTCTTTGACTAATGATTTCTATAAATTCGATCTGCTTTCATAAGATAAGATAGTAGTAAAATATCGCGGGTAATCATCAAAAGAATCTAACAATATATGAGTGATGATTACCGCTAATCAATTTGAGTTGCATATATATGACATCAAGATTATTTGCTTCTTTGATGCTGATGGTTCAATTCTTGTTTGTTGACACACTATGTCTGTTACCCAAACCTATCCCTGCAAATTAGGTTGTCACAGATGAGTTGTATATCACAAAGAGCTACATACTTTGTATATCACAAAGAAAGAGCTGCATACCTTTTTTTTTTTGCGAGTAGAATGAGCTGCATACCTCAGTGCGCACTCAGCATGACTTTTTAGACAAAGACCCTGCCTAACCCTACCAATCAGTTGGCTCACCAAATTTTTGGCGCAGGGATTCAGCGCCCTGAGTTTGCCCGCAGTTGACAAGTGAAATATCGCTGGTTGGCGATGGGAGGATTGGGCTCGCCAGTGTTTTGGCCTGATCCAAATGTCCTGATGCTACTTGAAGTCAATGCCAAAATTTTGGTAAGCAGAGCAGCGGCGTGATCGAAATGTGCCCCAAGTCTTCCTAGAGAACAGATCCTTCTGCTATAAGGTGTTAACTAACTCATTTCCTGCTTGTCTAACCCAATCCGAGTAATCCTGTTAGATGAGGTCTCATCCATGTATAGTACGGTATAGATCTTACTCACATCATGTCACCTACTCACGTAGCTTAACTAACCATGAAGTTCTTACGTTAATAAGGTCGAACCTCACAAGCAAGAGATTCACTGGGTCTTATTAGGATTATTTTTCAGCCGATGTAAAGACCTCATATTGATCTGGAGCAGTAAAAATGCTCTTCCATTTGCTAAGGGAGCCATCTTTGCTTGGTTTCAAGAATAATCAAAGAAACTATTTGGAAAGCCTGCAAACCTTGTCTTATTATATTCAACAACTTAACAATATCATCATTTATTCATAAGCTAAAGGAACACTACCGTGGCCTACAAGGATGGCAGTTCATCTTGATAAACAGATGCTCCTGGCTCTGGGTGTGAGCCAGTTGCATTGCTCTCTGGAAACTAGAGGAAGACCCAAGCTCTGCTTTAGGCTTTAGTTTTGCCTCCGCAATGCAGCAATGGCATATAGGTGTTCAAACTGCAGAAATGGATTTTTAAAAAATGTCCATATTCCCAGCAATTATGGTCATTTATTAATGAATCCAAAATTTGTAAGTTGGCTCAACTCTGACTGTAACAATGTTGAGACGGATGTCTTTATCTCGGAATCTGTTAGTGATGTATAGCGTTTGCCTCGTGATCACGTTTCAATGATCCACAGCTCCCAGCTGACAGAACTAGTACAATTATTCCTTTTCATTTCCCAGAGTGAGGCAAGGTGTTGTTACATGTTTCCAACATTTATGTAGCATTGTTTGGCACTCGTCTTTTTGTCACTATTGACCTCTAACTTCAAAACTAACCGAAAAAATATATTACCAATCTCATTGTAGTTCTCTGATATGGGAGCAACAGAGTGTAGTTTTCTGATGAAGTTTTTTGTAAATAGGTATGGCTTTAAACTTCCTCAGTTTTTTTGCGATGAAATGTGGAAATGGGAATTCTAAAAATTATTGAATACATGGAAATCTTAAATTTATGACTGTATCAAATTCACAAATGAACTTCCAGATTTTAACTTTTTGTGATTTTGCTTTCAAGTTTTTTGTTTACAATATATAAGTACTTAAATTCAAGATACAGGATAATCAGCTATCAAAAAAGGCATCCAGTATACGATTTCAAATCTTGGACAATGTTCAATCGACAGAAATATGAAAATTTAAATTGTTGTTTCATTAATATGTGGCCCCAATCATGCATTACCACATTTAATTTGTTTTCCAATCGATATCAGATTGTGCACAACATTAGTTTTGCACACTGAATGTTAGCTATTTTGAAGGTCTGCATTCTAAAATTATTGGATCTCAAGTAGGTAGAATCCGTTGAGAAAAAGGTCTGTTAATATTAATATAGGGCACTAATGTTTGGCGAAAAAAAAATATGGTGTCTTCCCTCTGAAACTCGAGGCACCAATTGTTTGTAATTGAGCTATTTTGGGATATGAATATAACTGTCTGGATGTAAGAGGCAATGATGATTCCTGGTCTTTCAAGTCCCCAGCAGTTCCGTCTATCAATTAGTGACAGTCCACAATATTTATTCATTATTCTCCGCATATTTTACATCCTGACAATGTTCTTGGTAATTTTTGCTCATATGCAAGTAGCTCATGTTTTTATTGCAAGATCATGTACAAAGGAATATTGCAGGATAATTTTCTTTTCATCAGCTCATTTTTTAGACATACTTCATTAATTGTCAAATGAAGAAAGGAATGTCCAACAGAATTTTGGGACCAATATTGGGTATTGTTCCCTTCAGTTTCTAAACACAACACCGAACGTTGGGTTCTGTTGTGCAACATGTTCCTAAACCTGAAGTAGACATTGTACTTGTCCTAGTGCCAGACAATATGCATGCCTTAGAGAGAGAATAGTTTTACAGACCTCTGCTCTATGGCGAGCATTCTGCATCTTTAAGCAGGTCGCACGCACGTTCCTTCTCTACATTTGACTCATTGCACGGTTCTGTTCTGCATTTCATTCTCAAACTTTGGCCTCGCATTTTCTTCCTTGATGTGTCGGCTCTGTGAAGAAGCTTTATCGAATTATTCCTTGCAATATACACAGCTGAGAATAAGTTGATGAAACCAGTGGGGTGTGGGATGCAGTGTACAGGTTCTTACATTTTCTTCTTCTTCTTAGGGTGTGTTCGTTTCCCTGTGCTAAATTTTAGAGGGTTTTTTCAACGAATATTGTGATTACAAATAAAGTTTAATTACGAAACTAATTTCAGGACTCCGCTCGAATTTGCGAGACGAATCTAATGAGGGTAATTAAGGCGTCATTAGACGATGGTTACTGTAGCATCACTGTAGCAAAACAGTGATTAATTAGGCTCATTAGATTCGTCTCGCGATTCAGAGGGGGGGTCGTGACATAGGTTTTGTCATTAAATTAATAAAATATTCTTAAATAGCAAGATTCTCTTTGATGTGATGGGTGCTAAAATTTATAGGGGGTTGCCGAACAGGGCCTTAATATAATGATGTAGTGGGGTGTGGGATGCATTGTACAACTCTCTTGTGTGTTCGAGAAACAAGTATCTCTAATTCTTTGCTTGGAAGCATGAGTGCTGTAGACATTATTCCTAAGCCATGCTTCTAGTTTATGCTAGTATGAGCTCATACCAATGATTTTTTGTTATATTATAGTTTATGCTAAAACCTTCAGATTTAAAGTCTACAATCCATTTGCACGAGCTTCAATGTTTTCCCTACACATAACATTATAATTGCCTGGTCAATCTTGTCAAGTTAGCATCCTTGAGAAACTGAATTCTACGAAGTTGGTCAAGTTTTTCTATGGCCATTTTATTCAGCATTGCCTAGTGTACACCGGAATTCAAATTTCACCAAATAGAAACCTATCACGGTATATATTTTCTATGGTCATTGCACATTCTTTTTGAAACATCGGAAGCTTCAGAGAAAGGAGGAAATTTAAGGAATGCAAATATAAGACCGAAATTCACTTAAGAAATTGAATGTTCAAATCGTGAATCAAAGAAGATTTGACAAGAAAAATATTACGAAACAAAAAAAATTCTCATGAATGGAGGTGGAGAATTCAGGGCATCGTACAAAGTTCACCAACTACATGTGCATCCCTTGAACCCTATCCATTTTTGTGCTCTGAATTCAAGACCGTCCGTTGATAAAAAAGATGCATTATTTCCATTGATCGACTACCAGTTTCCGATAGAAATTATGGTGAATAAAGAAGAAGGTTAGAAGAAGTATTGAGCGTCCAAGTGCTTAGTGAACCGGAAGCAGCAAACCAAGCTCAAGTCGATACCTAAGAAGAAGACTTGAGCGAATGGCGAAGGGGCACTCAGAGGAACATTTGAAGATTCTTGAAGTCTCGACCACAAGTGTCGAGAACTCTGTGTCATCAAGAATGTACCCGAATATAATAATACAGGTTACTTTCATTTTATTTTTATTTTGCTGTATATTAACTTGTCATTGTGAGCTACCACCAAACATAAGCAATTTTTGGTTTAGGCAAAATCAAACATAGTCAATTTTGATTGCCGGTGACAATCGGAAAATAAGAAGGATGTTACTAGATTCATTATAACAACAACAATCATAAGGGTAATCCCCTTCTATTTAAAATATATTATTATTGTTGTTGTTGTTGTTGTGACTCAAAATTGAACATTTTTTTTTACTTTTACCAAACTCATAAATGCTTTCTCAATGGAGGGGGTAGTATGTTAGCATGCATCAAGTTTATATAACTGAATGAGAAGTTAATTTTTTAATAAAAAATGTCTAACATTCTAAAGATAATAGTGAATTTGAGCTTGGAATGGTATAATTTATTCTCAAGTACATGAAGAAGTCGGATGCCTACTCGTCTCAGAGTACAGTTCCATAATAGCTCCATGAAAAGCCAGGTCTCTGGTGGCGGTACAATGAAGATGGGAGAAATGTTGTTGGGAGGAAATAAAAGAGGGCAATTTGGATCAATTGGAATTTCCTTTTATTTGGAGAGTTGACCAGCCAGTGGAACTCTCAAAGCCCTCCCAACATGTGACTAAGCAAGCACACAGTAAAGTCTCTAGCAGATGGTTGAGAGCAACTGTGATCCCTTTGGTATGATGGCGAACTGGAACTGGCTTCACATGGTCCTCTGAGTCTTTTTACCGTAATAGTTCCTATTTTAACTCGTGAAAAAAAACAAGATTCCAAATTTGTCATGAGAGACAAAGTAGTCCCTCATGTGAGTATTCTTTGGTAGTGTCAAAATTAAACTAAACATCAAGTAGTCTCTCGTGAGTTTTGGTAGCGTTAAAACTAAACATAGATTGCCTGGTAAATTCAAAACAATCAATACTGGATTGATGTATTTTTCCAACCAAGGAAATAAGTGGCTTTGGTTTTATTTATTAGCAAATCAATAAATCAATATTCCAGAAATAAATAGATACATATATTTGTGCTCAAAGAAATTTACTTAAATTTTTATTTTTGTCGTTTATCAACAACAACGAAATCTTCTTTTTTATTATATGAGCTATATCATTAATGTGATATAATATTTAATTTCATCATGTGTGAAGTGCTAACTTAGTATTCGAGCCACTACGGATTCCTACTAATTTACGACCCCAAATCAATGATGGAGAATCTGGGGTGTGACATGTGTGCGATGCTGCATATCAAAGTAACGATGTGGAAATTTCAAAATTATTATTATACACAATTTTGTAATCCCTATCTCTAGAAACTAATGATCATGGTTTATTTCCATATCTTTCTTATGTAGAAATTGATGATCAGATACGCACGTGAGAGAAAATCATATACTCCAGAGACCTTATAAATAGCCCTCAATAGTCCTTTGGAAGACTCATCCCAAGCCTTGGAGCAAACACGAACCTTCAATCCCCACTCATGGATCCAACTAGTTACCCAATCGAAGTTTTTCCAACGAACCAGGATCTAAGGGGCGCAACAACAATTCCAAATCCTTCAGGCAGTGTAGCCAATGTTCGTGCTCCCCTAGAAAACTACATGATGCCTACAAATATACAACCACCACCACAATTGTCCAACCGATTTCTCGCTCATGTACCACCAACGATCAATATGTCATCAACCGGGCCCGTGCAAATCTCGAAGAATGAGCATGAGAGGCTGCCAATGCAGCGAAACTTCCTTACAACACCTGTGAGTGACTACTTGAGCTTTACTGACAAAATGCAGATCATGTCCATGGAGCCCCCGTCAATTAAGTCACTTCTCCAAGGAGATCCAACTGCCGTTCATGCCCACCTTAGTGTTGTTGGACCGTTGGAGCCAGGCCCAATCTTCAACGGACCTGCCTTGCACAACCCTAAGGTTTCCTCGGTAACCCTAGCCTCATTTTATTTACCTCAATGTCAACAATCTCTCATATAAACTACTTGCAGGAAGAGGATATGCGCATGTCATTTGGGTCAAGCGAACCTCATGGAAAAAAACCATATATTGAACCAAAAAATTTTGGTCAAACCTCCATGTACACTTACGGACAAAAGGAACAATATGTGCCTGCTGCTGAAGTTCCAAGAATCCAGCATGTGTACACATGCCCATATTGTAATGTCATCTTCAACTCACTAGAAGAATATGGTTGTCACATGAACTTCCATACCCAAAAAAGAGTAACAATTAGAATGGTCGTCCTCCTCAATGCATATCAAATGAACTGTTGATGTGGGCTCAGTCAGCAATGAGGGTTTTTGCTGTGAAGTGGAATAAACTTTGTTTTTTGTTAGGAATAATTGCTAGCGTTATGGTCTAATAATTGCCAGGTGTCTTCCCCTTGTTTTCTTGTGGAAATTCATATCAAAGCCATATTGGTTGGATTTGGGTGAGTTCTTCAATTATCAAATGTAATGTTGGAACAAGTGTGTATCAATGTTTTTTATTCAAGTAAAGTCAGGGGAGGATTGTTTTATTTCGCTTTCTTTCTGTTATGTAGCCCAGGATGCAAATATGGCAGCTCACTTGCTGTGCAAAGTTTGCTAGCCCGGGTGGGTGCCACGCTCCGCTGTGCACATTTTGAACATATGACAACATTGAAGCAAAGAGAAACATGGTTGAGCTGGTTGGAACGTTGAACTTGTTTTGAGAAGTTAAAGGTTGGAATCTCATTTATCATTTTTTTCACACTTTTTTGAACCCCAATATATAAGAATAAACGTATGACGCCATTGAAGAAAAGAGAAACACATGGCTCAGTTGGTTGGAACTTTGAACTTGATTTGAGAGGTTACAGGTTCTCGAAGCCCATTCGTCGTTTTAATTTTTTTTCACTTTTTATGCGGGTAGGAGAAGCCCCATAGACGAACTCAATATATCATGTACCAGCCTCCGCAGACCATCACCGTTGCCATCAGCGTGGAAAGAATTGCACGAGCAACCCGGGCCAGCGCTCCAGCCAAAAGCAGGGGATAGCCTATACAACACCTAGGTCTGGCAGCGCCCCAGCAAAAGCAAAGCCCAGCACAGTCTTTCGTCTATACCTCCGGCCGAAAGGGCAATGCGAGAATTGCGTCAGGCAGGGCTCTACGCAGCTCAACCATTCCGCTTGCAGAGAAAAAGACATGCAGTTTCCTCTATCAATCATTTTGCCTCGCAATAATCCATCCCCGTGCCCGGAACATTTTCCTCTTTTATGTGGAACAAATCATCCTAATGTCTGGAACAAAAAATCCATTTGGCGGGAACATTTGTTCTGTTTGCCTGGAACAGTTGCTCTCAGGTGGTGTGGTGCTCGTCGGGGATTGGTGGCAAGTGGTCGAGACGTCCTTGGACACCGAAGCTTCTTGAGATTGTCCGCGCACAGGACGACGAGCAGGAATGGCAGTTTAGATCCTGGCCGTTGACGGTCGAGTTGAGTGATAACATGTGCACTAATGTTTCACTGCAGCCTGAATTCACCCAAATTTGCTAGCTCCAGAAGAGCACGGCGACTGTTCTTAGACTTAACGTGCTGCTGATGAACAATACAGGGACAATTAAGGGACTGATGAGCTGAAGCCTGAACAAGTAAAAACAATTAAAGGCGCCAATTAGCCACCCTTTCCTGGTGTTTGCCGACCAAATCAAACCTGAGACACGGGGGATAGCTTTGCGAGGACAAGAAATTAAAGCATGGGAAGTGGTATGAGAAAGGCGCTCCCCTAAAGCAAAAGCTTCCGTCAAGTATGGGCCCTTGAGTCTCGTGCGTTTGTTAGGCTGCCTCTTTAATTCTCTCGTGGGATTTCAGTTGCGTCACAAAAGTCACACGTGCTGTTTTGGCACAAATTCTGCCCTCGCATGTGCAGAAATAATGTTTAGGTAATATTCGACATACTCGCTTGGGAACCACCACAACTGCTACCATGATGCAAGTGTGACACATGTAAGTTGGAAGTTGGCACTTTCGTTTGAGCTGATTCCGGAGCTTCGTTACATGCGTGAGGTACTACTCTAGTGGCTTGTATCCAAACACAAGCCTAACCACAATACAAACTAGAAAGATGATTTCTTAATACGTTAAAATTTTATCACTGCAGGCCTTCGAAACACGGTACTTCGCCAAACTCGCGTACCGGTATCGGATACCTATTCGGATACTCGGATACTCAGACACTTCTCGGATACCATGCGGCAATCGGGGGATGAGAGGATGAGCCTTGACCGCCGAAAAGAGAGAGCACGAACGGAGAGAGAGGGTGCCGGATGAGCCGCGGCCGCCATAGAAAGAGAGAGAGTGCGGGATGGGAGGTCGGGAAAGGAGACGACCGGCATTCGTTCGTGGAACAGATAAAAAAAAGTCAGTTTCTTTTTATTTCGTCCTTTCTCTTTTTAAATAATTATACAACATATGAATATATAAATCTATGACGCATCTTAGTCTCTGAAACTTTTATTTCTCACATTTTAGTATCTATAAAACTCTTCTTTATTTTTATTTTATATATATATTGGCGTATCATCGTATCCTTGTTTTTAGAAAAATAAGGTATCGGAGTATCGCCGTATCGCGTACTTTGTATCCGCGTATCCGGGCAACATAGCTGCAGGCATATGCATTTACGTGTTATGATAATACAATGAACTGCCAAAATACATACTGACGTGCACTCGAGAAAAGAAAAGGATGGAAGCTACAAGAAACTGGAGGAACAGGTTTCACTTTATTTTCTTTTCAGAAATTGTTGACGCTATAAACGAGGGGAAGCTACAAGAAACTGGGGCAACGGTTTTTTTTTTCTTTTCAACAATTGTTGACGCTATACATTTTAGATTTTGGTATAGCATATAGGAGTATAATTCAGCAATGAATAGTAGTCGACGCTGCCGTGGTTACAAAAATCTCAGTGTGTAACGCGGTGACAACTCAAACTGAATGGGACCCTCAACAGACGCGGACACGGAGTTTTGTTTAGAGGCCGACCAACCCCACTTGCATTGCAGCCCGGCAGGTCCAGCTTGCTACACCTTGGAAGGAACATGCTAAGCGTACATAAACCGCATACCGCAAAGATCAAACTTTTGCCAGGTCGCTGCCTCTTTGAAGCATTGGAAGATCATGTTCACCTCGTATATATTTTACATTTAGAAGATAAATATACGTGCCTTCTTTGGATTTCCTGTATTCTCAATTGTATCGTGAAATATTTCAATGCCATATAGAAGAGAGTAACAATCCACTTAACAGTTTAGACATTATAACCAAACATGTTGATAATTCATTTAAAAAATGTTGCAAGTGAATATAATAACATAGTTTGAATTTATATACTAATACTGGCTGAAGTAGTAACAAAGGTTGACATTTCAGTGTAGGACGAGCATAGCTCAGCTGATTAGGTTATTTGTGGTGAAACCAATCCACCCGGGTACAATTCTCAGCCTTAGCACGAATGTTGCACCTTTACGGCTATATATTCTTTTAACGGGAGGCGGCGTTCCTGTCGACAGCGAGACGCATGGTGGCTTCGTGAATCTCAAGATCAGAAGCCCATGAAGCAACGATTAGGCAGTTGTTGTATGCTAAAACAGTGAAACCCTATAGCTAATTGTCTGGACAATGTTGTTTCTTAGGCTCTAGGCTCCACGCTGGATAACGGTTGAGTTTTTTAAATGGTTTCTCGATAAAGCACCTGCACTTTTGGGCGCACATGCTTATTAACGTTCCAAAAATTTCGTTGGGCGCAGAACAACTACACCGCTCATACAAATGCAGCAATACGAGAGAAGCTAGCTGAAATGCAAAATAAACCTCGTGTTGTCTCCAGGTGCACGAAATCTCGTGTACGCGAAGCAGGAGAGTCCCCCGCGAGAGCGACGGGAAGCTGCCTCGAACCGATCAACCCGCGAGACCGAAGCGGCGAGGAAGCCGTCGGTCAAAGTCCACGCCCCCCTCACCTCACCGGACGAGGACGCCGGAAGCCGGAAGGCAAAGCAGGAGGCCAGGCGACGCGTTACGCGTCGACCGAATCCATTCATTTTCCCCCGCCCTCCGCCAGCCTATAAAGAAACCTTCCCAACCCGCCCAAAATTCCATATCCAAACAGCGAGCAGCACCACCAGATTATAGCTTTCCCCTTCTCCTCCTCTCCTCTGCTTCTTGCTTCCATTCTCCGGCGATCTATGGCCACCCAGGTGCTGCGCGCTCACAACATCGTCCTGCCACCGTCGCACAAGATCCGTGCGGGGCACCAGAAGCCAAACCCGGCGGCGAGGAAGCCCGCCGCGGCCGGCCGGAGACACTCCGGCGGCCGGAAGGCGGCGGCTCCGGCGACGACGGAGGTGTACGCCGGGCCGGCGTTCTCGACGTCCCCCGAGCCCAGCGCGCTGCCGCTGCCGCAGTTCCCAGTCAAGAAGGCCGGCGTCGCCGTTGACGACGCCGCGACGCGCGACCTCAGGCGCATCCTGCGGCTGGAGTAGCAGAGCAGCACTAGTCAGCATCAGTGCTAACCCTGATCGCCTGCTGGAGTTGGGGTTGGTTAAAGAGCAGCATACGGTGGCTTCCGATTCTCTTTTAGTTCATGTCAATTAAGTTAGTTCTTCGTAGCATAGCGGTTGGGCGAGCTGTATGTCAGTTCTAGCTACCCTCGAGGTGAGCGCCGCGGCGCCGCGGCGAGGCCTCCGGCTCAGTTTTATTGTGTGGCCGGCGGCGAGGCACGCAGCGGCCGTGGACGGCTCAGACCACGACGGCGGTGTAGAATGAGCGCAGCGCAGTATGTAACCGTGACGTGTCATGATAATACTTATTAGTAGAAAGAGGTTCGTAATTAGGATATGAGGGCCACGTACGCTTTCTGGGGTCTGTTCTTCAATAACTCAATAGAAATTTCTTTGTTTCAATCATTTACTATAGTGTTGAATAAGTCAGAATTATGTCGATTTTAATCAGTCAAGCTCACACCAACCGGCAGCTCGCCGGCCGCCTATGACCCAATCAGCGACCTACCGCTATCCAGCAATCATCGCAACTGTAAAGTAGTATAAAATAAATCAGGCCTTCAAAACAATGTTTGTCCTCTTCATCGGGCCTAATTCTATGGTGAATGGTGATGCAATGTTACAAGCCACTCAACTCGTATTTGTCCTGCGAGATGCATGGATCATATTCACTACAGTACATATATGTGACTTTCTGTGATGAGTACTAAGTTTTAGAGGAAATTTAACATGGAATTGGGCTGCACTATTTATGTACCACCTGAAAATCAATTTGGAGGCTTAACGCAGATCAAGTCACAGTAAGACACATACGGCCTGACGCAGAGCCATCTCTCGTGGAATTGGACTCATCTGTCTATCTCACTCTTTCAGTTGTCGCAGTTTCTCTTATGTTGCAGGTAGGAGTATGTATTTAATCATATATTTAATTATCTATTTTTCCATACGTCATTAAAATAACCTCATCAACTATAAAGACGAACATTCTAGCTAAATCAACCCCCTCCCCGATTCTGAACCTGGCTTCGTGAGAGCACGTTATGAAGACGGTGGCGTAATATCGAGCCGCGTGTCATTCTTATCCCTTTTCTTTTTGTCTCTAAAGTCTACTTGTCACCTCTTTCTTCCTTTACCTTGCCAACTACGCCACCGTAGTAGTTAAGCAGACGAGCAGGATGGAAAAGGTCCACATCTAGAGGAAAAACATGCGGGGTACTGGTTGTCAATCTAAAGTGTGTTTTATTTATTTTTTGCTAAGTGATCAGCATGGGCTACCGAACATGACGAGCAGCGATTGATGAACGATGACACGTTATATTGTGCAATGGCGAACCATAGAGGCGCTACACCAATACACGATGCTATGGTGACCATGGACACAAATGCAGATCAGTTCGTTGCCATGCCAGCGTGTCTGCGTCGTCAAAACCACAATCCGCTCTAGGGAGTGGTTTAGAACGACGATGTTGATTGTCTCGGGGGTGTGGGTATATTATCGTTGATGGGTTAGCAGATGAATACAAAAAAGTCAAGGATCAACAAGTACTTATGGTTTTATTGCGTTGTTTAAATATTTCTCATCTTTAAATACTCTCTGGTTTTAAATATAGGTTTTAAATATATATTAAATACTCATCTTTAACCATTCATATTATATATTGAGGTTTTAATTTTATACTCTCTCCAGTTTTAAATACTTATGAAAATAGCTAATTTTAAGCTTAAAGTGGCTTTGATGATAGATCTAATGATACCCATTTCACCGAAAAATGAATTATTTAAATATATATTGTTGGCCAAAGTTTAACCAAAAAGTCAATGACATCATATATTTAAAACCGAAGAGAGTTGTAACATGAAAGTAACTATTAAACATTTATTCATGTAACAAACAATGTGAAAAATGTTATCTATAATAATAGTGGCAAATCATGTTGCAATCATGCAACTTAGCGCGCGCATGACGCTGAATGGATGACGCAGAACAAAATTCATGTTCATATGGATTCTACATCTATGCTGGAAAAAAAATACAGTTTTGTCCAAACAAAGAAATGACGTTTGTTGTTTGTCGGCGCCGTGAAAACTAGTGTGTACCTAGAGTGAAAACTCCAAACATACACAATATTAAGAGAGAAATGAAACAATAGCCCATTCTTAAAAAAAAATAAAAAATAAAATGAAACACTAGCCCGCCTGAACATTGAAATGGCATTTTAAAACTCGTATCATTTTTTGGCCTTGTCATAGAGCAATATATCAACTCGTGTAGGAAACATGCACAAATCTCTTTTCAGTTGCCATACCGCCGTGTATATATAATTCTTATTTTTCAAAGTAATCCATTTGAAAACATGGATACCTGTAAAAATAGAAAATACTATGATTTTACTTTACTACTGTAAGAAGATTTTTATTGGAAAAGAAAGACCGACACGAGCCCCTCCAAACCGGTGCGGACCAATCGAATCGCGCCTTCGTGAGCGATGGAGCCGAACACGCCCGTCCGTGGCGTAACGACGCTCAGGCGCTCGCTGTCGCAGAGGCCCACGTTCCAATCGATTTTCCCCACGCGAGCAAGCGATCAAAAGGGAAGGAAAAAAGACAAAAAAAAAAAAAACATCAGAAGAACTCGTCCCGTCGTCCACCCTACCCAGTGAGATCTTCTCCTCGACGCTGCAAATCCCCGCCAATCTCAGTCTCCGTCGCCGGCGCGGAGGACGAGCAGCGCTCTCGATCCGGTTAACGCTCGCGCCCGAGATGCCGCCCGCGTCGTCGGACTAGCCGAAAGGGAAGCGACAGCCGCCGCCGCAGACCTCCCGCGATGGCGCGGCGGACGGGCGGGTTCGCCGGCAGCTTCCTGCTGCCGCTGCTGCTCCTGGCAGGTGTGTTCCTTCTCCCCCTTCGATCACCGGACAATTTGCAAAATGCCTAGAGCCGTGCCTGCTGCGCTCTGTCAATTGGGGGAGAGTTTGCGGGCGATTAAAGCTGTCTACAATTTGCGGTTCCTTGAGGTTGCCATCGTGGTTCCTAGCTTCGTTTGGTTTCCTCTGCCACCTGCTCTGTGTGGCAGGGGGCTCCAATTGCGCTGCTAGGGAATCGCTGCTGCCGATAGGGCAAGATTGAATAGTTTAACAATGCCAAATGTGTTATGCTTGGGAACTCAGCAACAGCATGCTGGTGGTTCATATTAGTAGTATGGAGTCCTTAGTGCCTACTGGAGGGAGCAGAATTCTTATGTTTCAGCACCACTTATTCTGCAGCAACCGTTTTAGTACGCGGTCATGTTTGGCACCTTCTAAGACGTTATCATGTTCTTGGCATTTCGTATCCATCAATTGCTGCTATCTTGTATGTCTTCCGGAGCCCAAATAAGTGATTATCTTCTACAACTTCTAGTATGTTTGCCACCCTTCACCAGAGTCACAATGATGCACCTTTGCCATGACTCAACATTACTGTATTGAATTACTGTTGTGATGTTGTTACAGTGTTGATGCATCCTTTATCACCAGTGGAAAGTCAGAAATCTTGGTAGATCTTGAAACAAGAACTATACTACTGTAATGTAGCGATACTATAACGCTCCAAGAACATTATAGATGTGTTTAGCACCATCGCCAGTGTTCTTTTTTGCTTCACTGCTTGTGCTGTAGTTTTTGGTTTGATCAATTGAATCTGGATGCATGAATAGGATAGTTTTTCGCTGAATGGAACACACCAATAGGATTCTTTTTAGTTATGCGACTAAATAGGGAACATGGAACATTGAACCTTCATAGGGCAAGGACACTAATGAGTGTGGCTCTTGAAGCCTGATGGGAAGCATGATAAGTAGTATATGTTCAGTACGTTCACAAATATATGTCTGTTTCCATCTGGTCTGTGCTCTATTGACAAGGCTAGAGAGGGAAAAGTAGTATATGTTGAAAAGGTTCTCCTAATAAACTGTAGGGGTACTTTGCTATTTCCTATGAAACGTCTAGGTGGAAGTGGTTTCCTAGTGTGGTCAGCTGAGTGCACCAACCATAGACCTGGCAGGTAAATCCAATGAGCTCCAGCCTTCTTGGACCCGAGGTCCAGCATGCTAAAGGATAATGAAACCTTTGGCCATGTTGGCCATCATGTGTCACGACTCAGCATAGCTCACCTTGCTCATCTTGCCGTTGGATTGATGTTCTTTGTCCTTGTTTGTTTCCTGTTTCTTACTATAGCATAGCGATGGCAAGTTTGTTTGCCGGACTGTTTGAAGCTGTCCTTTTGGAATAACTAAAGTTGGACAGCTATATGGTCTAACTGTTCATTTTCACATTCGTTTTTGCAGCTTCTTTACTTGATTGGAGCTTGATTTGTCTAATTAATATGATCATCCTCTTTGCGATTCGATTTGTTACTCCAAGAAGAGGTATATCTGTGCTATCTTCCTATTTGTGCATTCTTTTCTGTTGGGTTGATATCGCATTTGAAGATGTTAATTGATTTTGTTAAACGGAAAGGGTTGACTGTGCTCATTAAAACATCATAAAGAAATTCTGATCCCATGGTATCAAATATTTAATTGGCCGAGTTCCCATCGTGAGATATTTCTTGATTGGCATGACTCTGATTTCTTATTGATATCTAGGGTTATTTAAACATATTACGGTGTGTTGCTGTGTGTCTGATGGCATAATAATTCATGTTTGAGAGTTGCACTGTCGAACTTTGATGTGTTTATGTTGTGTGGTCAAGACTTAACATTAGAGAGATATTGGAAAGCAAGGGTGAAATTGACAAGCACTAGGAGCCAGATGTACTTGCCTTCCTTTTTTCTATCTTAAATACAAAAATACGCAACTCTCCTGCTTGTTCGAGAAAATAAAACAAGCGTTAGGAGGATGGAGGCGTGACAGCTGAGTAGTGTTTGCCCTTTTAATTATTTGCTTGCTCTTCATTGAATCCTTCTCTCTTTTGATAGGGAAGATTATTTGACTCCTAAGCTAACTAACACATTGGATGCAATCTTAACAGTCTGGAATAATCTAATAACCCTCCTAATATAATCACATGTACATGTATGCCATGCATATCCGACTTTTGATGTGGATGAAGTTTGTATATGTAATGCCCCTAGTGGCAAACTCGGAAGCCGCGGAATCATTCCAGAAGAGTTTATGGATTATAGTATTTAAGGCATCTTGATTCTCGTAATCGATTTTTAGGAGCAAACTGTTCCCCTGAAACAAACAGGACCTTAGCTGTGGCCTTTTCCAAAAATCAAAATCTGGATTGTGGCTTTGGAGAAGCTGATTCTTCAAAAACCGATTCTCTTAATCTGTGACCCTTTGTCATCCTAGATTTTGGATTAGATTTTGATGTTGAAGTGTGTGATTTTTTTAATACCTCTAGCCCCCTACATTCCTAACAATCTTCAGAAGCTCATTCAGGGCAGTGTGGATTCTAGTAGTAGAGGTGCTTGCGGTTCTAGATTGGATTCCATGAATCTGACTCTTTGTTTCAGCTTTGGCTTTCCCTGGTAGAATCCAGAATCAGAACCTGGAACAAACAAACATGTAACCTTTTCATAGGGTCAAATGCCTATTACTAAGGGCTTGTTTGCTTCGTGCCCTTACACTGCTCTGCCAAGAAGCTCTGCCCAGGAGCCAACCAAGCAGTCCCTAAAATCTTGAAACTAAAGAAGTTCATGCAAATTTATTGATAGTTATTATTGTGAACTTTGCCTTTAATGATGAAATAAATTTTGTTGCAACTTATACATGAAAGTTGTTCCAGTTCTTGAAACTAAAAGTTCATGCAAATTTATTGATAGTTATTATTGTAAACTTTGCCTTTAATGATGAAATAAATTATGTTGCAACTTATACATGAAAGTTGTTTCCTTAGTTGTACTACTCCCTCCGTCCCTAATAAGTGACATTCTAGAGCTGGGCACAAGAATTAAGGAGTAGAAAAGTAGATAGTGGACATTAAATTAGACGGGTGGAAGAGGAGAGAAACAGAGAGATGTATTGGAAGGCGAGAATGACACTTATTTTGGGACAAATTTTGAATGCTAAGGCGTCACTTATTTTGGGACAGAGGGAGTACTAAATATTTGTGCAAAATATTTATCTGATAATTTTTATGGATCCCATATGACTAATGCTCTGTTATCATTTGGAAGGGTTTCGCTCTTGGAGGCTCTACCTTTTGTTGTGGGGTACCATTATTTACTCTGTGCTTGCTATTTTAGCACAAGTAACATTTCACATAATGTGGTGCATTGAAGGAAAAGGATGGTCAGTGGCTCATTCTTGGTGGGCGAAGCTGGTAGGCTTAGCAAGGTATTTAAATTTATGCATCAGTTTCTTTGCTTCAGGTTGATTCTATGTCCTCATGTTTATGCACATATCCATGCGTCCACCTGTTTGTAGATGCTGTTAAGCAGGCACTTCTGGATTGTCACTAATAATGGCAGTTGATGCAGGGCCCAGCCTTGGGAATCACCATCTGTTATCTATTTTATCGTCATACAACTATCTTGCGCTGTTGTTGCTTTGGTTGAAGTCCTTGGAAACAGGCTTCATCAAGATTCATGTTGGCTCAACTTCTCCTTTGGGGTTGAGCAAATAGGTCAGTTTGCTGTTCCTTCCATTATTTTCATAAGATTTGTCTCCTTCACTGCCCATTAAGTTATTTGTCTCCCTATACTGCCGATTCTGACCAACGAGTTAAGAGATTTTGTCCTACAAAATACTTGACTTAGGGGCCCTTTTGGTATCTTTGGATATCACTTGTTTTAGGGAAACCTAAAATATCTAAGAAATTAATGAGGCAGTAGTGGATGCAAACTTGTGTCATAATTAGTTCAGACTTCTGAGACTGCAAAACCAGTTATGGATGACATGTTTGGTAAAACGGACACTGGGACATGATATTTATAAAGATTCCTAAATTCGCTTGATAAGAACTGTTGGCACATTAGTTCAGAATTTACTTGCACTGTACCATTATGAAGATATTTTTCTCTATGCAGGTTACCATTTGCGGGTAGCATGCTGTTTGTTACTGCCTGCTGCCCAGTTAGTTGTCAGTATTAGCCATCCTTCGTGGATTTCATTACCATTCTTTGTATTTAGCTGCATTGGCCTTGTGGATTGGTCCTTAACAAGCAACTTTCTTGGTCTTTTCCGGTAACCTCCTCTCTGTGAACAATCAGTTTATTATCCTAGGAAATGTGCTTTTTACTGATATTGCTAATTTTATTTTGATTCTTGTGAAGATGGTGGAGGTTACTTGAGATATATTCTGTGTTCAGTATTCTTCTGCTATATATATACCAGTTGCCTGTGAAGTTTCCCTATGTTGTGGTAGCATTTGCTGACTTCATTGGACTATTCAAATTTTGTTCGAAATCAGAATGGCCTGAGCTGTCTTCTGGTATTTCGCTTCTGGTGTATTACTTCATGGTAATTAACTAAAGCTTCAATCTTTAGCATGCACAGTGTGATGTCGTCTAGCACTCATTCGGTTAAAATCCGTGTGACATGTGTTTTTTTTGGTTCCTTTTTTCTGCATAACTATGCTTATCAAAATTGATCGTGGCAGGTTGTTGTTGAGTCTTGATGTTTTCATGGGTAGTAACCCCTCATCTTCATAGCTTTGCAGTAGGATCTTTAGATACTATGGATGAAGGGGTCTAGTAGCTCAGCTGACTTTTGGATATTGGGATCATTATTTTCAAATAACTTAATTATCACTGCTCCGTCCAGAGCTCATTATGTTGGAGATTTATGTAGAAGAGTGCCCACAGGCAATTTGACAGCAATGCCATTGTCTCCACTTATTTTCGAAATCCAGTTGCATAAGGAATAAAATACTACGGCAAGTCTGAATTGAGATCTCTAGGCATTGCATATTAGGCAGCTGTTTTTTTTTTCTCGAAAACGCAGGAGAGCTGCGTTTCATTATATTAAGAAGAAAAACGGGACAAGAACCCGAGTACAACACACCCCACACACACGTATCACTTAGTTTACATTCGCGCCTTTGACATATGAAAGAAACGACCTCTAGAAGCTACACTAGTCTCCTGGTAGGGGAGCAGTCAAGAGGGAGAGCCCTCGAGCTCCAGCCATGGACCAGAGGCGGCGTTCCTCTGCTGCCAAGGTCAGAGCACTCGCCATGCTAGGTGACATTCCATCAAAAACACAACGGTTCCTGTGGTTCCACACAATCCAAGCTCCAATGGCTAATAGAGAATCCAATCCATGTCGAAGTAATCCATTAGTGGCTCCCTGAATCTTATCCCACCACGCAAAGAAAGAGTTATTAGGCAGCTGTTAAAGCAATAATTAGAATGGTACAAGTTCGGATCCACTGCAAGTGTTGGCTATGGTTGTAATATGTGAAGGGTATAAAGCATTGCTTCTGAATGTAATGTTAGTTACTCCAAACAATAGCATTTGTGTTCAGCCAAATAAAGCTGTGGTGTGTATGTTTTAGGTGGACTAAACGGATTGATCAGTTGACGAAATTATACTGAAGTAACAGGGAATACAATATAATACACGTCATTAGAAATATTTTTGCTGACCAACAATCCATTAGTTCAATTTCAGAATCAGTGGCAGTCAACTTGTCATCCCATTGCTGCCTATAGTAGGAAACATTTCTGAATTCTGGCTTTTCAATGGACAAAAGATCGTTACCTTCTAATACTAGCTCATTTGCACTTACTGTAGTTGTCATCAGCCAAACAAGACATACAGGAAATGGATTCACTTATGTCTGTGGAAAATGATAGCTTAACAGAAGATCTTCTACCTTCGAGTAATGCATTTTTGGTTCGCCAATCTGGGTAGGCAAATGATTCTTTACTCTTCTGGCGATTCTTCTCTATCGATTCTGAATTATTGAGATGACTAACATAATGTTACTGTGGAATTATTATCTGTTTTTTGTTATGCTATTTAGCAGTTGTGTGCTCCTTTGCAAATTGTAATCTTATTTATATTACTATCTTTTCTGTGATAAAACGTACAAGTTTAGTGCTTTCAGTCCCTCTAATCATAGGCTCAGTTTGGTCCTTAAACTGTTAGTATGCTGTATTACATGTGGAACAAGGTATGAAAAACGGTCGGGATCTGGCTTCTTTTGTTGCCATTTGATTTGAATTTTAGATAAGCAGAGTCACAGACTATCCCATTCGTTTTTGCTATCTTCCTTTCAACCTGTACCCTATTAGATGGCTCAGTTATATGCTTAGCTTTTTCACATGGATAACAATCTTTTCGATGTTATTGGTGCCAGTGATTTGAAAGCAATGAAGAAATGCAAGGCTAGTAACGGAATAAGGGAGATTAATTTTTAATTTCTGTATCGCACATGTCTGCATAACAGAATCGCCTGGAAATGACAATACAAGGTTCATATTTGCTGTTTTGAATGTAGAGTAACCAACGTGAATGCATTTGGAGAACTAGGGATGCAAAAGTACCTTTTAGTTAGCAAATTTGATGCTGAGTCATTAATTTATTGTTTTGTAAAGCTACTTGAGTTCCTGACATAATTTACTCAGTTTCTCAATCTTGATGCAGTGAGTGATCTACTTAGGTTTTTATTTTTTTCTTGCCAAATGAATCATGCCTCTGCAAAATATTCTGGAGTCTGGACTAAAAATATTTATTAACAAGCTTCTGACACCTCTTTGTTTATCCGTAACTGCTACTAATCAAGATTGCTGCTTTTAATTTTATTTATTTCTGACTAACTTCTTCTACATCAGATCTGGCAGAAGGCATGCTAACATCTTACTTCGAGGATCAGTTTTCAGAACATTCAGCATTAACTTCTTCACTTATGGCTTCCCGGTATTTTTCTTGACTTTTTTTTTTGGCTCACTCTATACGTTTTCATATCCTTGTTGCTAGAGTTTGACATGTTTCATATCATTGCTGAGACAAGAACAGCCATTTATACCTGGATTATAATAAAGAAAGGGAAGGTATTTGATAGGATCGTAATATGGTGATATTTTTTAAGGGTATACTCCCTCCGGTTTTAAATTGTTGACGTTTGACTATTTTTGAGTTACGTTTGACCATTCGTCTTATTCAAAATATTTAAAAGATTATCATAGATTTTGTTATGGTTAATTTCATCACTAAATGAAATTGAAATATAACTTATAATTTTGCATATTTAAGCTAATATTTTGAATAAGACGAACGGTCAAACGAAACTAAAAAATAGTCAAACATCAACAATTTAAAACCGGAGGGAGTATGTTTAAATTTGCATCATATATATTGTGTTTGTGTCATAAAGAATTTGTTCGATTATTGTTTGTGCATCTCTTTGAGAGAAACAGTAGAATGCTTCAATCTTACAGGCTTAAAAGGTAACAAAAGCTTGAATTATTTTGCAGGTCCTACTGCTTGCCCTTTCTTTCTGGAGTTTCAACTTCACTAGTATTTGTGCTTTTGGTCTCCTCGCGTATGTTGGATACATCCTATACGCTTTTCCATCTTTGTTCCAAATGCATCGGTTGAACGGATCACTTCTAGTGTTCATTTTGCTCTGGGCAGCTAGTACATACGTCTTCAATGTGGCATTCACCTTATTCAATAAAAGATTTCAAAAGGTATCGTTAAGCTACGCAAATCCATAAGAAGTAATTTTATCTTCAGTATTTATAACAAGTATCTTATCAATTTTCAGGATATGATGATTTGGGAAACTATCGGGCTGTGGCACTATTCCATTCCTGGATTGTTTTTACTTGCCCAATTCTGCCTTGGAGTCTTTGTAGCACTGTGCAATCTTGTAAACAATTCTGTTTTCCTTTATTTGACTTCCGAGGAGGGTCCATCATCAAGTGATGATCACTTCATTGATGGTACGTGTATCATACTATCATGAAGAAGAATTTTCATTTTACATTCATGAAGGCACATGAAAAAAACGCAAAAAGAAACTGGTGCATCGAACTCTGATGGTTTCTACTTTTTGTTTTTGACGCGAAAACAGTCGAAGAGTCTCCCACTGTGCTTCATAGAAGTAACTTATGAACAAAAAACAAAATATGTACAGGGCAAAGTCCCAAGAGCACTATAAGGAACAATATAAACAAGGAAAAGAAAGGAACTTAAGGGAGGACTGTATGTCAGTCCAAGCAACTACTGCTTCCCTTGTGCAGCAGGCACTCTATGAAACCGCAGGTTAACTTCATCAATAAAATCTTTTCTCCATCTCCATCAATACTTTTTTTTTTGGATATAGCCAAAAAAAGGTTTGGCTATGGGTTGTGAAAGGCCCTTTAGCCTAGCGGTTAAGGTGCCGCAGTAGCAAGGTCCCAGGTTTGATTCCCAGTGGGAGCGAACCGGGCTCCAGTTGACCTTTCTTACCGTGGGTCCGGTCTTTCCCCCACCGGCCAAGTTTTTTTGAAAGGGCCCTTTACCACCCCAACTTTCACCTATTTAATTTCCCCCGTCTTGAACGAAACATCTGACGTAACCACGTCGAGCTATCACTGGTAGATATGCCCACATTTTTTTAGCACCAGGAGGAACAGTTTCTGGCAAATTATCTTATCACATTTTACTATTTGATTTTAGAAACTTTACTTCGAACAGCTTGCGTATGATCTCTGGTGCCTTATGTTTCACATTGCAAACACTTTATTATTGTATGATGTTACTGACAGGCTGACTTTGTTCTAATTAGCTTATGGCCTGCTCTTTGCAGAGAAGGAAGATACAATGGTCCTTATTGTAGCGACATTGGCATGGGGTCTACGGAAACTTTCACGTGCAATCACTTTGACTTTACTCTTTCTTCTTGTGATGAAACGAGGATTTATTCATGCTGTTTACAGTATGGTGAAACTTTCCTTCTCTATGTTGTCTCTCTTGATTCTTGGGCTTTCTTATATGTTGTCCTATAAATTGTGAGGCATATATAAGTTCTGTACTTCATCTTAAATGGTTTTCATTAGACTCCTCAAGGCTATGCACTTCATTAGTCGTTCATCTATAATCATGTTCCGTTTTGAATGATTACTGGCATGAATACAATATAGTTGTGTCCATTCCTTTTTCTCAAACCCGTAGGAGAGCTGCATTCCATTTCATTATAGAAGAAGAAAAGTACAACTTCGTGCCCACCCACTTACATACATCACTGCAAAAATTATTTGTTGTTCTCAGCCCTTTACTGCGACTTGTAACAGGTTTTGAGCATGAAAATTATCCCTACTCTTCTAAGTTTTCTGCCCAAATGCGGTTGGAAGGGAGAGAGATCACTTCCAACAAACTGTTACAAGGGAGGAGTCAAATCTGGGTTGGCTAGCTCACCACCCATGATCTTAACCAACTCTACCTACAAGTCTCCTCAAAACTCGACCAACATAGGAAGAACTGGGTGGCTTTTAGTGAAGAAATAGGTAGCCAAATTCGCATTGAAGAGGACTCGAACATGAGTGGTCAGGGTGTACACCCACACCCTTGACCAACTGAGCCAGGCTCAGTTCCTTTCTTATCCTGTCTTTGATTTTCTATTCTATATGCGTGTCCTTTTTGTGTGAACTTAACTGCAAAAAGGAGCAAATGATCTGATTTATGATCTCTTTGTTTTTATTTTGGTTCCTTGATTCTTCTAAATCAGTTTCTAGCATTTAAAGTTTGTTCCTTTCTCCCTTTTTTCCTAGGTCTGACCTTTTCTAACAAACACTATTTCTGTCTCAGTGTGCTTTTTCCTGGTGTTTTTGGTGAATCATTCAATCAACAAGAGATTGCGCCAGATCTTAGTGTTATTCTGCGAGGTGCATTTTTCAATATTGTACATTCTTCAGCTTGATTTAGTTGCCAGTGCTCTGGAGCGCAGTGGTTCAATAACAATGGAGGTACTCTCACAGTTAGGTGCGCACTCTTTTGTTTGTGTTGTCTCCAGTTCTTTGTTAAGGTATCCTTTTTTGTTGTTTGTTATATAACTGACAACTGCGAGCTAGTAAAGTGTGAAAAACTGTTCTGCTTGGCCCTTGGACGAGGGCCACGAGGCACACAGAAAGACTGTTACACTAACCTTGAGATTAGAGAAAGATGATTAGGGATTATCCTTGGTCAGTACATACATGAGTATGGGCCAATACGGGCCTTAACAAAGATAATGCACCTTGGCTTATTAGTAGAGAGTGTTGCGTTTCCTGCTCCAGAGCAAATCTGTGGAATGCATCTCCAGCCAAGCACGGTTCTATACAGGGGAAGAGAATTCAAAAAAGGGCTTACTAAACTTGTTGAAGAGATGAAATAGAACCAAGGTCTATCTTTTTGATCAGAGGTTAAATCGATCATCAGAAGAAGAATTAGGCCAAAAATTAGGATACATTCTGGGAAAAAATGAAACTTCCATTGAAGAGAAGCAAATGAAACGCTTTCATAAAAATTCTCGTAGAATCGAGAATGAAGTTTTCATTCTGTACATGCCAGATCATGAATTAAGCTTATAACATGTGCTAGGTGTAATTGAAGCTCTTTAACATATTGCTCGTGAATCTCATGATCTTGGTTTCAATCTATTGTGCCTACAAACTTTACCATGATATTGAAGGCTGAAGATGCTGAAACAAGAAGTCCAGAATGGTTTTAAATCAGGGCCCTGGCCTGAATAAATAAAACTATACCATGTTCTAGATTTTCTTTTTAAACTGTCCCTGCAGACCACGGTTATCGGGAATTTAGGACTAAAAGCCTGAATAAAACTTAATAACTCAACTATCATGTTTTAGTTTCTTTTTCTACTGTCCCTGCAAACCAAGGTTATCCGGAACTGAGCATATAGATGTTGAATCGAGGCAGAGGTGCTCTGACACGATTGCATGGTAGGGTTGAATCATAGGTGGAGATGCAGCTTTGAGACCACCGTAAATGGTTCCAAGGAGCTAAACTGGCCATGCCTACGAAGAAAGCCTTGTAAGCTGACTTCAACGAGAACTTTCCCTGAGGCTGAGCATATCCAGATCTGTTGGCTTGCTCTGGCTCTGGGGACAAAACTTGTGACATGTCCCCAAGATGTAGATATTCTGCTTGAACAGCCAGCGGTGATCTTGTAAATCCTATGGACTGTTATTTTCTTGGAGGGTACTTAGGAAAATGGTGACTAATGATGGCGCGACCTCCAAGATTGCCATACAACAACCTATCAGTCCCATGGTATTTTGATCATTGCCCACTTGAGTTGTGCTGAAGTTGTGACTGAAATTGCTACGTCCGACCGTTCTGTACGCCCGGGCTGTCCGACTGCTTTTTGCAGCGCATGCAGTGACGGCAAATGGATCACGACATGAACATTCAATGGTCTCAGCATGCATGGACTCACTCATCTGTTTGGTCGTACACAGAAGCCGGACACCGGTCAGTGTGCATAGCTTTTTTCAAATTGCAAACAAAGCCGTAGTATGGTAACACACCAAGCTTGATTGACCCTTACATCGAAAAGCCTAATGTCTTTTGTCATTGGCTCTTATAGCCTGCTCGGGAGATCCATAGCGATCAATTGATTGATGGGAATCACTGCATGCTATTTCTTTCTCCTCTTGTAGTAAGGCTTATCCATGTTCAATGATGAAATATGGACATAAAAATTGACATCCTAAGTGTTTTTTTTTTTTTTTTTTTTTTTTTTTGCGAATGGACATCCTAAGTGATTTGAAGCACCATCCTTCTTGTATCATCCTAATCTGCTATCTGATTTATCTTGCAGGTCTCTCAGATAATGCTACAGCAAAGGACTTCATAGAGATAGGCTCAATAATCTGCTTCTGTGCTGTGCATAGTCATGGTTTTAAGATGCTTTTTTCACTCTCAGCTGTTCTTCGGCATACGCCTTGTCCTCCTGTTGGATTCACTATTCTAAAGGCTGGTTTGAACAAGTCAGTTCTACTGTCGGTGTATAGTTCACAAAATTCACGAGATGGTGAAGCCCGCCGTAATTCACATGGTATAGCCTCGTCATTATGTGAATTTGTTTTGATTGATTAAATTAGAACATGAGCTCCAGCAAGCGTAGTTGACTTAGGATTGAAATATCACTGTCATCCTTTGCCAGTTAGGTACATAATGATTGGATGTCCGTTCGTCAATGATAATTTAGCATCACCATATCCCTGTCTTAGGGTGAATATTTTGATAAAAAAGGTCAATCGACAATGACCAATGCCGGATTGCTGCATCCATGATTTTATCCATGTGGCGGTGGTCTTGTGCCGTGTCAAACTTTTCAAACCAAGGATTTTGTGGTGGTAGGATGTACTGTGCTACCTGAGCACACTCGCCTAGGTGCTGCCGCTTTATGATATACATGATAAATTAGGTTTGTTGTGAGGCTGCAATGTTTTCAACAAGCATGCAATGTTTTCAATATAATCTCCATTTGATTGTTAGACATTGTAACATGTATGTCTCTATAAGGGTCTTCCTGTGTTTTTTTTTTCTTTTGCTTTTTTGGCGGACCTGTTTGCCCTCTGATATGCAAGCAGTAGTTAAAATGAAATGTGCATGGGAGAACCTGGGCTATCTGCCTTTTAAGTTCCTGCTGGGGAGGCCTGATTCTGTACATAATTTGAATCACGCAAACTTGAATATAAGGAAAGAAAACTTGAATATAAAGAAAGTAAGCAATATTTATAGAAAATCCATAATTTTCTATTTCCCTTTTTGATGTTTGCAGAGAAAAAAATTGCATCGTATCTCAGTAAGATAGGTCAGAAGTTTCTGTCAGTGTATCGTTCATATGGAACTTATGTGGCTTTTCTCACAATTCTTTTGACTCTATACCTGGTGACCCCCAATTATATATCATTTGGTTACCTGTTTTTCCTTCTATTTTGGATAATTGGAAGGCAGCTTGTGGAAAAGACAAAGAGGCGACTGTGGTTTCCACTAAAAGTATATGCCACGATGATTTTTGTCTTTACCTACAGCCTCAGTGTTTCACCGATCTTTGCGGAGTCAGTCTCTAGGTTTATCAAACTGTATCCTGATCTTGGATTTGATCCTGAAGCTTCTTTGTTGGAAAACGTTTGGCAGTCCTTGGCTGTTTTAATAGTAATGCAACTTTACAGCTATGAAAGAAGACAAAATAGCAACAAGAACTTTGGTGTGTCTGATGCTTCAGAATCTGGGCTTCTGGGGTTCTTGAGAAGGTTTCTAATTTGGCACAGTGAGAAAATATTGTCAGTTAGCGTCTTCTATGCTTGCCTGGCATCAATCAGTTTTTCTGGCCTAATTTACCTGATAGGCCTCATTGTGTTTTCTACTTTACCAAAAGTTTCTCGGATTCCTTCAAAGGTGTACCTTGTCTACACAGGTTTACTTGCTGCTTCTGAATATCTGTTTCAGATGGTGTGCAAACCTGCACAAATGTGCCCTGGTCAGCAGTTCCATGGTTGGTCTGTGTTTCTTGGTCTAAAATATTATGATTCTGGGTTTTGGGGTGTGGAATCTGGGCTTAGGGGAAAAGTTTTGGTGATTGTGGCTTGTACCATTCAGTATAATGTTTTCCATTGGTTAGAATTGATGCCAACATATCTGGTACATAAGGATAAATGGGAAGAACCCTGCCAGTTGTTTTTCTCGTCCAATCCACCCTATAGCCCTGTGAGAAGTAATGAAGAAAATCATTCGTCGAATAGGTTTACTTCATTTATTTCTAAAGTTCAAGGTCTTATTGGTAGCAGCTCAAGTTTGTCGCTTGGATCAGGCAACAGTCATCTGACGTCAGAATATGTCGATAATGCTGCCAAAAACTCAGATGAGGACAAAAGATATTCATTTGCAAAAGTTTGGGGATTGTCAAAAGAAAGTCACAAGTGGGACAAGAAAAGGATTATATCTCTGAAAAGAGAGAGATTTGAGACTCAGAAGACAACGTTCAAATGTTACATGAAATTTTGGGTGGAAAATCTTTTCAAACTGAGAGGTCTGGAAATTAACATGATTGTGTTACTTGTGGCAAGCTTTACATTGTTGAATGTTCTTTCGATCTTCTATATCATGTGCCTCGTAGTATGCATTCTTATGAACAGAGATCTAATCCAAAAACTATGGCCTCTTTTTGTATTTCTATTTGCCTCCATTTTGATACTTGAATATTTTGCTCTTTGGAATGATCGGATGCCCTGGTTTCATGAAATTAATGACATCGAAGTCCATTGCCGTGAGTGCTGGAAGAACTCAAGGATTTTCTTTGATTATTGCTCAAAATGCTGGCTTGGTATGTTCTGCATTTTTTTTCTATTCTATAACTCATTTACATTCAATGTCGTATTGTAGTTCAACTGAAATCAGAACATTTACACGCAATTTCTACATGCAGGGCTAATTGCTGATGACCCTCGAATGCTGATTAGCTACTACGTTGTGTTTATATTTTCCTCTTTCAAGCTACGCTCTGATCGCTTATCTGGTTTCTCGGACTCAGATACATTCCGTCAGATGATTTCCCAAAGGAAAAATGCATTAGTTTGGAGGGACCTCTCGCTGGAAACAAAGAGCTTTTGGACATTCCTTGACTATGTTCGGCTTTATGCTTATTGCCATTTATTAGACATAGTTTTGGCATTAATTGCTATTACTGGTACTCTGGAGTATGAT
This sequence comes from Eragrostis nindensis, assembly GCA_012490785.1. Taxonomy (NCBI): domain Eukaryota; kingdom Viridiplantae; phylum Streptophyta; class Magnoliopsida; order Poales; family Poaceae; genus Eragrostis; species Eragrostis nindensis. The sequence goes on from JAAXCT010001470.1 coordinate 134,421, forward strand.
GTTCTACACCTTGGTTATCTCGGATTTGCTCTGGTTTTCTTCAGGATGAGACTTGAAATATTGAAGAAGAAGAATAAGATTTTCAGGTATCTGCGGATGTACAATTTTGCTCTTATTGTCTTGTCACTTGCCTATCAATCTCCTTATGTTGGGCAGTTTAGCTCTGGCAAGTGCGATCAAATTGACTACCTGTATGAAATAATTGGATTCTACAAGTATGACTATGGTTTTAAGATAACATCACGATCAGCTTTTGTTGAGATAGTGATATTCCTATTGGTATCTATTCAATCATACATCTTTAGCTCTGGCGAGTTTGATTATGTGTCAAGATACCTTGAAGCAGAGCAAATTGGTGCGATGGTCCGTGAACAGGAAAAAAAAGCATTGAAGAAGACTGAGCAGCTTCAGCATCTTCGAAGGTCTGAGGAGCATAAACGTCAGCGCAACATGCAAGTGGAAAGGATGAAATCTGAGGTGTACAATTTACAAAGTCAGCTTAAGAGAATGAACTCCTTCACACCAATTAATGATGCGCCTCACAATGAGGGCTTAAGACGCAGGAGGAAGACCAAGTTGTACAGCGATACTGATACACCTCACAAAGATAATGAGATTGGATCACCATCCAAGCAAGATAAAATTGGAAACACAGAATCATCACAGTCCTTCGAATTTTCTGTAACAGATGCACAGAAAAATATGGCAGATTTGATGTTCCAGGGGTCACCTGATACTTTGAGATCACCAATTAGGGGCAGAAGTGAAGAACTGCTGGCTGATAATATTAGAAAATCACTAGATTCGACACCAGAGATCACTGAGCTTGAGGAGAGTGATGACAGAGTTCATTATAATTTATCCAAAGGGGAGAAGGCAAAAGGACATTCTAAGGAAAACCCACTAAAATCAGCTGCACAATTGATTGGTGATGGTGTTTCTCAAGTTCAGTCGTTTGGAAACCAAGCGGTGACAAACATTGTGAGCTTCTTAAACATTGACCCTGACGAACCACATTCCACTGTGCATCCCGCAGGTGACATTTATGATGATGAAAATCATGAGGAACCCCAAGACAGGCAGTTGTTGAGAACACATTCAGTTTCAGATACCTTGGGGAATAAAGTGAAATCAAGTGTGCCAATTGGCGTGATCTTTCGGTATATATGGTATCTGATGCGAAGTAATTATGATTATGTTTGCTATTGCTGTTTTGTTCTAGTTTTTCTGTGGAATTTTAGTTTGCTATCCATGGTCTATGTTGGGGCTCTTTTCTTGTATGCCCTTTGTGTGAACTATGGACCAAGTTACTTGTTTTGGGTCGTCATTCTGATCTACACGGAGCTCAACATTCTATCGCAGTACATATATCAGATTATCATTCAGCACTGTGGTTTGAACATACATTTGCCTCTTCTCCAGAGATTAGGTTTCCCTGATGACAAAATAAAGGCATCTTTTGTTGTCAGCATATTGCCTCTCTTTTTAGTATATATATCTACTCTCTTGCAGAGCTCTATCACTGCCAAAGATGGTGAATGGGTTCCTGTGACAGAATTCAGCTTTCTTATTAGTGCAAGAAACAACATTGAAGATAAACACTGCACGCCCTATAGATGGAGAGATTGGATAAACAATTTGCACTTGCCTGTAATGAATATCATAAAGATGATTGGTAGAGGCTTATGTAGATACTGGATGTCATTAACACAGGGAGCAGAATCTCCTCCCTATTTTGTGCAAGTTACGATGGAAGTAAACCATTGGCCAGAAGATGGAATCCAACCAGAGAGGATAGAATCAGCAATAAATAGGGTGCTTGCTATTGCACATGAAGAAAGATGTCAGGCTAACTTGCCTTCCTCTTGCAACTGTTGTAGTAAAGTCCGGATTCAAAGTATTGAAAGAAGCAAAGAAAATTCTAATATGGCTCTTGCTGTCTTAGAAGTTGTCTATGCTTCTCCTGTAGAATGCCAATCAGCAGAATGGTACAAATCACTCACTCCTGCAGCTGACGTTGAAAGGGAGATTCATGAATCACAAAAAGCAGGACTTTTTGAAGAAATAAATTTTCCCTATCCGATTGTTTCAGTGATTGGTGGTGGTAAAAGAGAGATTGATCTTTACGCATATTATTTTGGTGCTGATTTGGCAGTTTTTTTCCTTGTTTTAATGTTCTATCAGTCTGTCCTAAAAAATAAAAGTCAGTTTTTGGAAGTTTATCAGCTCGAGGATCAGTTTCCCAAGGAGTTTGTTTTCATTCTAATGGTGAGTTTACCTTCCTATTGACTTTGTTTTGTTGTACTTACAGGCTAATATATTATTTTAGTTTGGTGTTTATTATATGTTTGGTTTACAAGCCTTTTGGCCTCCTTGCTGATGTATCTCCTTTGCAGGCTCTCTTTTTCTTGATAGTGGTTGACCGCATTATATACTTATGGTCCTTTGCCACCGGAAAAGTTGTTTTCTATCTTTTTAATCTTGTGCTTTTCACATATTCGGTCACTGAATATGCTTGGGGAATGGAGCTAGCTCACAAGGATGTCGGCGGACTTGTTCTACGTGCTATCTACCTTACAAAATCTGTTTCCCTAGCACTGCAGGCACTACAGATCAGATATGGTATTCCTAACAAGAGCAACTTATATAGACAGTTTTTGACTAGCAAAGTAACTCAAGTAAATTACTTGGGCTTCCGGCTGTATCGCGCATTACCATTCTTATATGAACTGCGGTGTGTGCTTGATTGGTCTTGCACAACCACATCATTAACAATGTATGATTGGCTTAAGGTATGTATTGGTTCCCAATATTCTTTTGCTAGCAAAGGATTAGTTGTTACTCTCTCTCTCTCTCTCTCTCTCTCTCTCTCTCTCTCTCTCTCTCGGGCATATAGGTCCTGAAGGCAACCTTTAACTATAGTAAACCACAAGCATGATGTGCAGCTAACTACACTGAGTGAAATGAATTGGTCCAGTAGGGAAATTGCTATGGGGTTTCTTTATCAGAGAGAATGTGGTGGCCAAGGGTCTAGAGGCTGGCAGCGGCGGCTTTTGCTTCGCTAGCTACTTCTGCTGATTGCCTTAAGCCTGTAACTCAAACTTTATAACCCAGTACGAAAATCCTAGTTTTATTTGGCTTTGATCACTACCACAGAATTGTACTACTGACTTTTAGGTTCTATCATTTATAATATTCAGATTCGTCATATGGTTTTGGAAATTTTGAAGGAAAAAGAAAATAGTGCTACTTACCTTAAAAAATTGTGTTAGGGCAACTCCAGCCGAGGTATAATACAGGGAGCAATAAGAACAGTAGCAAGCCACAAGTCTTTTTGGTTGGGCTGTTCACTCACGGTGTTAGCAAACGTTCAAAACCCTGACAGTACCGACGACAAACAGTAATCACTGTTCATGCGAACTTCCTTGTAAGCCTTGCCGGTTTGAGATGTTTTCTCTCCAAATCGTTTTGAACATCTGTGGAATTGTTTCTTGATGCATTCTGCTGCATTCTAGGTGAGGGTTCAGACATGCCCAGAGTGCTGAGGGAGAGTCTGGTGGGCGGAGGAAAAATATAAGGTTAGACTTAGTTTCTAGGTATTAATAAAAATAAAGGTGAGTGGAATATAGGGAAGCAGATACGAGGGGTCCGTCAGGATGGAATTCGGATGAGGGATCCCATGTTTGGAAGAATAGGAGGTGAAATATAAGGGTTCAGTTGCAGTTGTCTTAGTGGCCAAAGAGAAAATGAGCCTTTTGTAGTTTTATACATGCTGTATTTTTACTCGCTTTCATACAGTTTTATTTTTCTCCATGGGTAAGCTGAATCCATATACCAGTCTGGACTTCTGGAGCTTTAGTGAGCAATACTTTGAGCCCTGATTTGCTAATCCTCCCATAATGCGTCGGATGTTTCATATCATAATACAGCAGAAGTTCCAAAAGTTCCTTGACGAACTTTCAACTTTTGTAGGAATCCCAGTGAAAGGCATGTTTAGCTTACCGGATTATGCCGTAACACTAGTAGTTTCTCTAACATGTGATATGTGCACATTTAGCTTTCTATTACCCTAAAAAAGCAAATGTACCCCTAACACCTTGTACATATTTACTTAATAAAATCACAGTCGGACCTACCCTCTTGTTTCACTTTCCAAAGAGAAATTAGGATCTTTTTTTAGTCATAATCAAGTATTTTATGTCTGTCTTTTACGTATTTTATTGTGGCATGAAGCAACTTTTGCAATTTGATGATTCTATTGATCTAAACAGTTGGAGGACATATATGCAAGCTTGTTCCTTGTGAAGTGCGATGCAATTTTGAATAGGGCGAATCATCGACAAGGAGAAAAGCAAACAAAAATGACAAAATTCTGCAGTGGGATATGCCTATTCTTCGTGCTTATTTGTGTTATTTGGGCTCCTATGTTGGTATGTGAATAACATCAATCTACCACAATTGCTACATTTATGTGTTTTGTGAGCTGCTTTTCTGCAGATCCTAAAGTGCTAGGCACCTTGCTCGAACGAATAAATTACTCCAGTTTATTATTTTCTATTTGTTTGGTAGATTTCCACTCCCTATCATTTTTTGAAACTTCTCAACTAATTAATGTGGTTAATAATTTTGAAAAGGCATCATTGGGAGGAAAATCCTCAGTTGTCCTCTTTTCAGTGGACAGGCTGTTGTTTTTAGTGTTTGCTCGTGATCCTGGCGGGCACTAGATTTAATTTGTTTTTAGTGTTTGCTCCGCCACTGGTTATGAGTTAATAAACTATAGAATCAGCCCACATTATATTACTCAAATCTGCTTCCCCTTTTGGTATAAATAACATGCTTTTTCGTCTGACACAAAAGACCCACTATTGCTTTGTGACATGCTTTATTTTTCATGTGGTTGCATTCGTGGCTTTTCCTTTCCATTTAGTTCAAATGCTTACTATACTTTTGTTGGTTTAATATTTGTTCTTACATCTCAAACCCAAACTTTACAAAATAGGATCAAGATTGAGAAGTTTTTCCTGTCTCAAGGCTTTTCCTTTCCTTTTAGACATGCTCTTGCGATGTCTAATGACATTTTTCTTCTTTCCGAAATTTCAGATTTACAGTAGTGGCAACCCTACAAATATTGCCAACCCCATTATTGATGTGAGTGTTAAGATTGATATAAAGGCTCTTGGTGGAAGGTTAACTTTCTTTAAGACCACTGCTTGTGAAAAGATACCTTGGAAGTACTTGAAAGCTTATAATGATATTGATCCGCTAGATTACCTAGGGGCTTATAATGTTGATGACATTCAGCTGATTTGCTGCCAACCTGATGCGTCGACTATGTGGTTGATACCTCCTCCAGTCCAAAGCAGATTTATCCAATCCCTTGATGAGACAGAAATGCTCTTTGGTAAGATGGAACTTATTTTAAATTGGGATTTTCTTAGAGCTAGACCAAAAGGAAAGGAATTGGTGAAATATGAATCCTCTATTGAACACTGCCCCAGTGTGGATGATGTTAAGCAAGTGCTTAATGGAACTGCAAACAGCTTCAGTATTATTGATGCATATCCGCGGTACTTTAGGGTTACTGGATCAGGTGAAGTTCGACGGCTAGAAGCAGCGGTATGCAGTAAATTTATTGACTTATAAGTATTCTTTTTTTGCGACCATATATAATTTTGATTACCTGTTGTGAACAGAAACTAAATTGTTTAATCTATACATAAATGCAGATAGATTCAGTAAGTGGTGAACTGCTCTTGAATAATGGCACTCCACCATGGTGGTCATTCAACAATACAAACCCATCTGATTTGGCAGGCTGTCAAGGGCTGAATGGTCCCATGGCGATTGTCGTGTCCGAGGAGACACCTCGTATGTATCTATTCAAGGCTTCAAATTCAACAAGTTTCCTGTCAAATCTCACATGAGTTTTGAATTCTGATGTAGAAAATAATAATAATTTTATATTGTTTGAAGATGCTGTTCGTTCAGTAAACACAAATATTTAGTAATGCTTGACCAGCACTAGTTTTTGGCATCGTCTGGGGCTTGTGTCTGATATACCGAAAACTGCATTTATTTTACTGTACTATTTCAATACATTAATTTTTTATGATGAAATTGACTTCTACCTCCTGATTTTTATTCTTGATGTTTAGGGCAACCCAGCTAGTACTTTTTTTTTTTGCGAGAACCAGCTAGTACTAATTAGTAATAAGTGGCTTCTCCTAAACGGCAAGAAATATGGATCTCAAAAAAAAAAAGTCAAGAAATATGGAGGTAGTATTTTTTTTTTAAAAAAAAAGACTAGCAAAACGTCTGAACTTTGTTAGTTACGATGGCTTTGTAAGTGTGCCCTGGCACTAATGAATTTCCCAACTCCCAAATATATGCAAAATATTTTGGTTTTAGTTCTAGCTAGAGCGATCCCTTGATTGGAATTATTCTTCTATTACATGAGTATTCATGCCACAGTTTTATTTACAATAGTAAAATTTAGTATCTGCTGCTATTTTGTTTTGTCTAATTTTTTTTTTGGTTAATGTTCAGAGGGTATTATTGGTGAAACACTCAGCAAATTTAGCATTTGGAGCTTGTACATTACTTTTGTCTTAGCTGTTGCAAGATTTATTAGGCTGCAATGTTCAGACTTGCGAATGAGAATACCTTATGAGAACCTTCCATCTTGTGACAGGTATGTCAGTTATGTAACTGTAAGCACTCATGTTGTGGAGTGTGGACTTACTAACATAGTTTTTAAGGTGATGAGGTATCCAGGCGGAGCCTGGGGGTACGCCTTTTGACCTAGGCCATGCCTAGGCCCTTGTGGTGATCCTGCCGCACCTTGTTCTGTAGTTGAAGCCGTAAAAACTGTGCTTATTGTTGTAGGAATTGATAAAAATTGGAGCCAAATAATTTGAATATTTTGTGGGTACATTCAACCTGATGTTTTTTTTTTTGTTAAGAATCTATCACTAATTCGAGAATAATTACTCTAGAATAGCTGGTGCCACTGCTTCCAAAATTACTCTGAATAGAAACAGTGTGGCTCGTTCGAGAATAAAAATGGTGAACATAGTGATACATTTTTTATGTCAATGTTTTTATCTGTCGTCTGTAGGTTACTCGACATCTGCGAAGGCATTTATGCAGCGAGAGCTGAAGGCGAGTTAGAAGTGGAAGAAGTTCTGTATTGGACATTAGTAAACATTTACAGGTCACCACATATGCTGCTTGAGTACACAAAGCCAGACTAGAGTGCGCCAATCTGCAAATATTTTCGAAGTGCTGTACAAGGAGACTAACCACCCCCTCTCTCGAACCAGAGGGAGGCTAACCTCATAGTTCGTTCTCGTAACTTGTATAGAACAAGATCATTCAATTAGGCATCATCATTACTTGTAGCTAGTCATTTTTTTCTTCTAACTTGTATAGAACGTTGATAGTAATTCCTTTTGACAATTGTATATATAAGTTTTATTATGAATGTTGTGTCAAGCTACTAATATGTGTTAAAAAAATAGTATGCAAAAAGTGTAAGCTCAGCCAAAATGCAGAATGCAGTGGCCTTCTTTTTTCCTGTTTAGCTCCTAGCCTGGAAATCCGACCTAGGTATGTCCTCAATTTGAAAATTATCTTCTACCTGCCTTCTAACTTTGCACTCATAATCTTGCTGTATGTTCTTTACAAGTGCAGGATTTTCGTTGCTCAATACTATCAGCAACAGTGGTTGGTAGTAAATGGACTCAAGGCACGAAGTGGTTTCAGCAAATTTGCAATATTAACCTCATACTTAGAATTCAGGTTAATTAATTGATGGAAGTTTTGCCCCTGTGGTGCCCTGTATTTATACTGAATGGAAGTTAACAAATGTTGATTCACTACTAATGTGTATTGTTGGATGTAGAACTGTTCTGAAAACTTGATTCATATGTACTGAAGGAAGGTTTTCATGTTAAAGTCGTGTGGAAAAGTTATTTACACTGTCGTAACATCCCCTGATTGATATGTTAATTATAAAGGCTCGTAAGTTGGTTTTGAATTGTGAATCCCCTCTTTTGTTTGTAACGAAATATTACCTTCTTGGGAGCAACTCCGTTTCAATTTTGTACTCATTAGTTGTCGTTCAGGCAATATACCAAGTAAATAGCACATTCTAATGCACCTGGACTAATTTGAAATGGAGAGAATAGTAGCAATAGGTACAAAAATAGGCGCAGGTGGAGCACTCATGCAAGCATATGCTCAAATCAAACAACTGCTCAATGGGCAATTCTTTTGTCACTGGAAATCACTGGAAAGTTTTGCAGTCCAAGAATGAGTTCAATGACAAGTACATTAAAATAATAGAACTTTGCGAAATGTACAAACTAAATTCCTTAACTTTCCTCAAATCTAAAACAAGACATACTTTTTTTTAAAAAAAAATCCAGCGGAGCTCCTTGTAGCAGCAAGCACTAGGCGCCAGTGGTGACTTCGTTAATCTCAACGATTTGCCGGCTCAATCTTTGAAGATGCTTATAGGGATAGGGTTTGCGTATATGCGTTCATAGAGGTGAGTGTGCGTGCGTTGTGAGTGTCTGAGTTGTACTGTGTAATCGAAAAAAAAAATCCAGCCGTCACCTTCGAGTGGACACGACACACCAATAAGCGCTGACGTATTCGTTAGACACGCAGTCCCGACCGTTTTCTTCGCCACGACGACACCTTGCCCGCCAACTAGGGTTATGGGTGTCACTTTGAGCAAGGAGAAGGTAGATAAGGCTATTCCAATGACAGAGGAAACCCAAAACCCCTTCAACATACAAGATCTGAAAACATGTATCTCTAATCGGAGTCCCAAATTCCTCTTTCCAATTTCATTCTGTCGCACATCGTGCGGGAGGACCACGTCTGGCGCCGCATGCATCTCGGCGTTGGCCGTCAGCATCGCCTTCGAGAACGCCGCGGCCGGGTCCGTCGCCAGGAGCAGTCGTCGCCTGTTGCTGCTATGCTTCACCTTCACAACAAACACGAGCTCGTGGTGGAGGGGCCACACGCAGGCGCGAGGGCGATGGAGGCAGACCTGGCTGGAGGAGGAGAGGGATCGCGCCCGGGCATCGGAGGTGAGGAAGAGGAGGGGAAGATGCGGTCGTTGAGAAAGAAGCAGAGGTTCTTGTGCTGCGGACGAACGGATCGTAGCGTGTGCTGCTCCATTTCTGGGTCACGACCTCCACAAGTCCTAGAATGGGTTTTCTGTTTGGATCACCAGTTGGAGGCTTTTTTTACAGTTTACAACCCTATTTTAGATATGAGTCACCATATAAATCAACCACCGGAGATAGCTTAACTCGGTCTGTTTGTGTGTGGCTCATATATACAACATCAAGCCATACAAGCAAACAAGATAGAAGCCATCCATTCATCGGAAGAATAGGCGCAAGTTCTCCTTTTCTAGACATCCCTGGTCGCATGCATCTTCTTCAAAACTCAGCGGACCTATCCAAGGCGCAGACAAAGCTTGCGCACCTGGCCGTGACCTTGGGACTCATCAAATTTATTGGTGAGCCCGTTCTTTTAAGAACAAATTGCTATTTAATTTTATTTTTTTTGTTGAGATTACACAGTACAATTCAGACACTCACAACGCACGCACACTCATCTCTATGAATACACGTACGCAAATTGTACTCCTATGAGTATCTTCGAAGACTGAGCCGGTAAATCCTAAAGATTGACGAAGTCACCACTGGCGCCTCGCTGTCGATTGGAGCGTCGCCTACCACTGAAAGCACAAATACAGTTAAATCCTTAAATATTTAATTATTGTTAAGAACTATGAGGATGACCAAGAGATAGCAAGAGAGTTGAGGCGTGGAGGGCTAGTAAAGGCGTCCAAGTCAAGTTAGAGGCCCAAACCGTCGACTTCGAGTCTGTTTTAAAGTCTAGAAGCCGTCTGCACTAAAACCGTCACCCCGGCTGCATATAGGCTCAATTCTAGACGTTCTTCATAGACACGGAAAGCAAAGAATATTACCTTCGCAATAGCACCGGTCTAATGTCCAAAGTCATCATGAATCGTCAAAATAACTGGATGTTCAGAATCTGTCTCAGTGTTGCGACACCATATTTTGGCCTTTGAGCCGTGTATCGTGCTTGAGTCCATTAGGGGTGCATCCAGAGGTCCTTGCACGAACTCACACCATTTGAGCTTGTGTTTTGCTTAGATTTTTCTGTGACGAATAACTTCATCGTTTATTGATTTGTGATACCCAATTTGTGATTTTAATCATAAATCTGCAATTTAGTTGTATTTTTTCTTGTTCTTTCTTGTGTTCTTTGATATGCTAGCAAGGATTAACCTTCTTGGCGAGGTCGACCGTCCAATGGCGCCAGTCGATAACCCGAAGAGATGTGGTGCTACGATTATAGGGTTTATAATGTGTTATTCAGAAGCCGGATCGACGTGTGTGAAGTCTCTACCAAATTTATAGTTATCAGAATCTTTCGGAGCATCGAGAACCCTTGTTCACATCAACCACTACCCACAAGCCGCCCCAGCCTCAGACTCACTTCTGTAACATTAAGAGGTAGTATTACCATTTTTATGTTTTCTTTTGGAGTGAAACTTTTTTTCAGACCTGCACTTTTTTCTCTTAAATTGAACCTTTTTATTTGCGACAACAATAAAGTAACCTACCATGCAACATCCGAGTCAGAATTATTTGTTTTCCATCTTGTAACTATTTCTTGACTTGACTTGCTTTTGGTATATTTGAGTTGAAAATTGTTCAAATAGATTTTTTGCTTCTAATAATTTAACCTGAATTTTTTTTTGTTTTATTTCATTTCTTATGGTTTGAATGATGAGAAAATAAAAATGGATGAAGGACGGACGAGGTTATAGAAGATGGTCAGAAATCAGCAGAGCGAGCATAGTCAGCTTGTTTGGTTTTTTTGGTGGAGCAACCCACCTGAGTTTAGTCTCAGACTTGGCACATGTGTTGCACCTTTACGACTATTTATTCTTTCAGTGGGAGTCGATAACGAGACACCTGTGGTGTTGGGAAATGAAGCCCACAACACAATATATGATATCAGATGAGTACAGTCGAAGCCCTCGTCAATCGGCCAAAGCCCTCAAAGTGAAGTTGTTCGTCGTCTTGATCATTCCGAAGCCCTCATGTTGAGCCGGTCGCTAGACAAATATATTGCCAATCTTTCGAAGCCTTGTCATGGACGGCAGAGCTGATGGCGATGTTAGTGCGTCGAAGTATAGAAATCCAATGAAGGCCCGCTGTGCTGGACTGATTATGCTAAGGGTATCTTTTTCTCCCGGTCACCCGTGGTGCTGGGCGAAGGGTCTTGTTCGTTGTCTCGTGCTTTGAGTCCAATCAGAATGATAAGCTCGTGGCCTGAAATCCGTTTTCGTTACAGAGATTCTTCCCACTACTTATAGGGGGAGAAAAAGGTTACTTTTTACACGTAAGCCCCTGGTCAATCCTGTTATGTCGCTTGGTTGTTCTATTTCCTCTGTAGGCTTCGGTTGTTCCCCGGCATGTCGATCCCTGCCTTCGCTACCATGGCTAGTACCTCCGTTAGAGCTTCGGCATTATCCCCAACATGTGGTGACTTTATGAATCTCGACCCAGTCTTTCGAATGCGCTCATAGAGATAAAGGTTGTCATAGAGGTGACTACTCCTACGTGTTTGTGAGTGTCTGCACCTGTACTGTGTTTCACAAAGGACAGAGTACACCACAAATGGAATGACAATTTCCCACAAGCTCGTCTCCCTGAGGTGCGTTCTCGTATTATGATATATTTTTTTTCTCGAATACGCAGGAGAGCTGCGTATCTTTGTATTGATAGAGAGGGAAAAACGGTTCCTTACAAACACCGCCGCCTCACTCGAACCGAGCTGTGAGGGGCTGAACAAAACAACAAATGAAAAAATTGAAACCGAAACTACAAAGAGGTGAGGCCAGACCACTCTTATCACCTAACCTATGTAGGTAACACCACCTGGACAGGACCTAAATCACGCAGGCCGCGAGCTCCAGCAAAGCACCAAAGATGATGTTCCTCACTGAAAGCTCTAAGCAGCTCGCGCATGCATGGATTGTTACCTTCAAAAACACAAGAATTACGATGTTTCCACAAAATCCAAGACCCTAATACAATCATGGAGTTCAGGCCCTTCTTCTTGTCTTTCGACACCTTCTTTACCGCCTTGTTCCACCAACTAGCAAGAGAGACCTCATGCCGACCAGAAGCACAGTGTTGCAAGTTCAGATGTTGCAGCACCTTGAACCAAAATTCCCGAGCAAAAACGCAGGTGGTGAGCAAGTGTTGGATGTCCTCATCAGTTTGATCGCAGAATGGACATTGTTCGGGGTGAGGCATGCCTCTCTTAGCTAGCCGGTCCGCAGTCCAACATCTATTTCGAACAGCCAACCAGAGAAAGACTTTGCATTTGGCCGGCGCCCATGACTTCCATATTCTCCTCCATGGTTCAAAAATTACCTTCCCGTTAAAGAAAGCACGGTAGGCAGATTCTGAAGTGTACTGTCCTGAACCATCAAATCTCCATTTATGGAAGTCTTCATCATCATTGAGAGCTATATCTTGTATGATATCCCAGAGTTGAAAATACTCAAAAAAATCAATCAAGGAGAGGCCTCCCTGAATATCACGACTCCATGTATGATTTGTCATAGCTTCGCTTACCAGTCGCTGTTTCCGGGTTTCCATAGGGACAGCAGATAAACAGAAGGTGCAAGTTCAGATATAGAGCAGCCGAATAACCATTTGTCAGACCAAAAAAGAGTACCAGATCCATTTCCCACTGTTGTTTCCACAGCAATAGAGAAGAAGGCCGCTGCATTACGATTAACATTGATCTGCATAGCAGACCAAGGCTTACCAGTCGTGTTATGATATTAGCCCCAACTCATATGAAAAGGCTATTCTTTCTTTTGTATCATTATTAGTTATTTAAATGTTAAATATGTAATCATGGATCATGTTTCTAATAAATTAGGTGTACTATTTTCTTTCCAAAAAGTAACTATTCAAATGTTAATTAACAGTTCCAAAACATACGTGGTGCTTTCAGAGTAGGCTCGATTTTCTTCATATTTCATTACTTATTCTGTGTCAAATTGTAATACCAAGATTCAGAAACGTTTCCATTAATCAAGTTTACAAGAACAAAACCTTATAGATATGTTATTAAGAAGAAGAGATATACATGAGAAAATAGTTTAGTCTAAAATTAACGAATTGGTTGTATTTGTTTCCAAAGTTGAATTGGTGGTGGTGGGGCGGGTGAACGCACGCGGGGGAGGATAGAGTTTTGCCTTACCATATCCGTCCGCTCTTGCAAATAGAGCTAATCCTCATTGTTAATAGGCTGCATGCAGTAATCCTCTCGGTGGTGCACACCAATCGGTATGGTTTTATCGATGGGAACCATTCAAGATTTGCCTAGTCTGGTTATTTGAAAAGGTTTTTGATAAAGTTGAGCATAAGGTTAATTTGGATATGAAAAATGCGTCAGCTGGATTTAATAATCGTGACATCTTATTCCTGTTCGGTTATTCTTAATGGTATCCCAGGAAAGCCGTTTAAATGTAAAAGAGATGTCAAGCTACCTCCTCACCCCCCCCCCCCCCCCCCCCTCCTCTTTTTGTCATGGCTGCTAGTCATCTTCATACTGTCATTATTAGAGATGCTAGCATGAACCTTTTAAAGAACCCTCTGTGACAATTTTTGTGGTGATTTCCTCTAATCAATATGCAGATGGGTCCTTTTAGACAGAGAAGTTTAGCCAATTCATGCACCTCAACTTCTCTGTCTAAAAGTTTTACTAAGAAGCTTTGCTAATTCAACTTTCTTGAAAGTGAATTCTTTTGACAAATATTTTCTTGTGCCCATTAATATAAATGACGATGAAGCTCTGCACCTGGTTAGGACTTTTGGCTGTCGAGCCATGCCTTTTACCTACTTAGGCCTTGCCATGGGCACTACTCGGCCTTTGGTAGATGACTTGCCCATCCTGAATAGGATTCAGAAAAAGAATGATGGGACTGACATATTCTGAGAATATTTTGGTTAATTCAGTAATGTCTCCACGCCAATTTTAGTGAAGAATCACTTGAATGTTAACTAGCAATTGGTGGTTTCAAATTAGGATATATTACCTTGGATACTTCTAGGCTTGGAAGTTTGTTATAATTTGAAAATAATTAGTTGTGAAGAAATCTTGTAAGATTTAATAACTAATATTAATGTGCACAACTCTAGAATTGTATATCTTCTCCAACAAATAGTAGAAGTTCATACAATGTAATAATTAATGAAAAATTTCGTGGATTTTTTTGTTGACCCCACAAATATTCTTATGTGCTTCTCGTGAAAACGATCCAATATCTTCAAATGCAATATAACCCAACCATCCATTAGTAGTGGATCCTAATAGGTCCACCCTGTAGGATATACAAGTTGGCATAGGCAGAGTCTTACATTTCCCTTTTGCACCAAGCACTAAGGGGTATACAACAACAACTCCGGCACTTTCAAGTCATATGCCTAATGTCTATGCACACAACCAAATATGACCCAAAGTAGTTATCCCTCGTCTCCAAAATAACATAATGATATGGAACCTCTACCACCTATTACTGGTATGCAACCATCTAGCAACTTTGAACCAGCAGAAAGCACATAAAAGCTCATTAAATAATGATGACCAAAACATTTTTCTAGCGCAACAGTTCCAAACCACCCCTGTGAGTGATTACTTAAACTTAATTATCCAATCGAGAGCAAATCTTTTATATGGAGCCTGGCCCCCATAAATCAGATTGTGGCTCCAGGGAGAACCAACTGCCATTCTACATACTCACTTTAGCATCAACAGAAGTGTTGTGTGGTGATCCAATAATTGAGAACCAATTGCCGTTCTACATACTCACTTTAGCATCAAACGATATATTGCGCATTTTCAAGGTTCGTTCACTGTTGCTTGGCCCCTTTATCAATCTTTTAATATATATAAAACCCAAGGCTTCACATCAATTAATATGAAGTTTGGCATCTGGGTCATAATCCAACCTAAACTTCAACACTCTCACATCAACATTGAGGAAGTGGAGTTAAATTGGGTCACCATCCAAAATTATTCCTTATGGCCAGATGCCATAGGGTAAATCAACATAGTGTTGGATCCCAATGTGCTCTTATGTCCAAAGGCAACAACAAGATATCCCAACTAACACATTTGAAAGGACAATTATTGCATGTCTAAATCATAAGTTACAATTTTAGTACTCTTAAGGGTAGAACGAAACACCATGTTGTTGCCTTGGACATAAGAGGACATTGGGATGCGATTGACAAAAAAATTTTGGTCCACCATATGGTATTTTCCCATAAGGATGAATGTTGAATGGTGACCCATATGCCTCCCTGCATGTAGTCAGATGTGAGAGTGCTGAATTTTATATTAGAAGATAAAGGGGCCAAGTAATAGGGAATGAGACGTAAAAACATGCAAGATAGGGTTCTCAAATTTGGGACCATGATCAACGCTGCCTTGATGCTAAATTGGGCATGGAAAATGAACATTGGGTCATCTTGGAGCAACGGTGTGATTGATGATATGGGTAAGATTAACTCTATATTGTTTAAGTTTAATTAATCAGTCACATAGATGGTTAGGAACTCATGCTGTGATAGCATAATTTTGTTGTGCATAATTGTTGAACTTTGCATGCTTCCTAATGATATAAACGTGCTAGCTAGGGGGTTGCACAACAGTAATAAGATCTGGTTGGAGCTTGGTGGTGGAGCTTCCATACCCATATGGTATTTTGGTGAGGAAGCTTTAATTATTTGGGTCACAATTGTTTTTTTAGCATAGATATTAGGCATGCTACTTGGAAGGTGCAAGCTTTCCTGTTTTGCACCCCCTTAGGCTATCTCCAACGGAGGACCCATTTTCCACTTAAAACGGAAAATGGGTCTTCAAACCTTAGAAAACACTCTCCAACAGACGACCCAAAGACGGTACCCATTTTTCTCCCTCCTCCCCCCGCGACGCACAATTGAGTCTCCTCCTCCCGCGACCCAATCCTCCATCGAATCGATCGTTCTCTTCCTCCTCTCTCTCGCCAAACAGAAGACCTCGCCGCCGCCGCCCCCCATCCCGGCGCGCCGTCGCCCCAGGGCGGCGCCCCCATCCCGGCGCAGCGAGCTCCCTCGCCTCGCCGCCGGCCGCCCTCCTCCTCCTCCTCCTCCTCCCGCGCCCCGCCGCCGGCCGCCCTCCTCCCCATCCTCCCGTGCCCCGCCGCTGGCCGCCCTCCTCCTCCTCCTCCCGCGCCTCGCCGCCGGCCGTCCAAGATCCAGAAGCTCCCGCGCCTCGCCGCCGGTCGTCCAAGATCCAGAAGCTCTCCGACACGGTCTTCGCCGTGGGGCAGCAGCTCCTCCGCGCGCGGCGCGCGGGCGTGCTCAACGCGCGCATCGCCGCGGGGTCGACGCCCAAGTCGTTCCACTGCCTCTCCATGCGCCTCCTCAAGGCCCGCCTCGCCAATGCCTCCGCCGTCCCCGACGACCCGCCCGCGCCGCCGCCGGAGCTCGCCGACCGGTCGATTTGAGTTTCGATTTGGGTACTATCGTTGGAGATGCTCATGGTTTGTAGTCCTATTTTCACTCTCTTCAACACCTATTTGGTGATTTGGGTCCTTCTCACCGTTGGAGATAGTCTTAGTATTGGTTCAAAGGAAAGAGTTACCTAAGCCAGCCAAATTGGGTGTCCATGGTGGGATCTATTAGGATCCATTACTTATGGATGGAAGGATCATACTACGTTTGAAGCTATTGGATGATTCTCAAAAGGAGTACTCATGAATATTTAATGGGTGAGTGGACAAATCCGTGAAATATATATTTTTTCATTAATTACCACATTGTGCAAACATTTCTTTGCAGAAGGAGAAGGATACAATTCCTGAGTTGAATATATTGTTATTAATTAGAAGCTTATAAGATTTATACAAAAAAATTAATGTAAACTTATAATACACTACCAAGCCTAGCATTATCCGACATGGTTCAGGCAACACCCTAATCTTAAACCACCAATTACTCCTCTGTTCTTTTTACTATTCTGCTCTACATAAAAATTATCCTAGCATATTTTGTAACCTGAACATGTGTGTTTCTTTATTTTCGTTTTCCTTTTGCTTTGAGAACGGGTTGTTTCGTTCCCTATCCATCCCTTATTCTCTTGCTTCCCCATCCCCATAACTCCTCCAACTCAACTCCGTTAAACCATCAAAAGAAAATATAATCAATTCATTGATTTTGTAGTATATGTTTACATGTATGTCTTCTCAGTAATACCATATCTATAATATTTTGTTCTAATGCATGATCATTGATTAGTTGCATCAATGGAAACATTTTTTAATATTTGTATTGCACATTGATACACATTAATTATACATGATGAAAGTCAGGCCTATTCCAAAAGCACCATGTTTGTTTTAGAATTTCTGATTAGTAACATTATTTAAAATATTATTTTTTTGGGAAAACAATTAAAACTAATTTCTTAACAAATAATATCAATTTTTATAATATAAACATGATTTGTATATCTTGATATACAACATTTAATAAACATATAATCTCAATTCACAAGGAAGGATACCTTCTTGGTATCAGATGGGGCAACTCACCTCAAGGAGAGGAGCATGCATGTGGGCAATGGTGTTTCCTTTGGTGGTGCTTGGATGTTTTTAGCTTCGAATCCTGGCCATCTCCAACATCCTCATCCATCCTTCATCCCTTTTCTATGTTTTGATCACTCAAATCATCGGAAATGGAAACAAAGGAAAAGCATGACAATACTCAATAGATCAACTTGACAAAGAAGAAGAAGAAGAAGATTGTTTAATGTGCAACTATTAGAAACAAATATCTAGTTGAAAAGGTCTAAGCTCCGATATCCTTGAAAAAAAATCAAGCCAAGAAATAGTTACAAGACGGAAAATGTATCATTCTGACTCATATGTTGCAAGGAAGGGGGCTTGAGTAATTTTGGTTCCAAATCAAAAGATTCAATTTGAGAAAAAGAGTACATGTTTGGAAAAAAAGATTCACATAGAAAGAAATGCAGGCCCTTACAGGCCCTTACTCCACCCCTACACTACTGAGCACCCCCCCCCCCCCCCCCCCCCCCCGATCTTTCCCTCCGGCCCTTCTCCTATGAGCCCCTACTCCGCCATTCAATAGGTCGAGCGCGCGCGCACAAAAATCATCCACGTTGACCTTCTATCAGACCCGGCCAAACTCACCGCAGATCTAGTTGCCCTCACCTTGAGCCCAGCCATCCCCACCATGGATCTGGCCACCCCTACCTCGAATCTAGCTCCTGCAGGCGAGGCCAGCTCGAAAGGGTGTGTGGCTCGCGCTAGTCGGTGGTGGGGCTTAGGGGGTGGGCGCCGGCCTGAAGGGTAGTGAGAGAGGGAGAGAGGAGAAGCTCACGGGCAGAGATGGCGGAAGGGTGGCGATAGAGAGGAGAAGCGACGACCGGGGCGAGAGGGAGATGGGGGAGAAGCCTAGGGTGGAATTGTGGAGAGCACGGAGCTGAAGCAGTGCGGGAGAGTGAGAAGAGAAAGTGAAAGGAGCGGTTGGCGTGCGGCGAAATAAAAAAAGGAAAAGGAAAGTGAATATGAGAGCCTGATGGGTGGGACCTACATGTCAGAAGGAGAGTAGGAGCTGGGAATTGTGGGGCTTCTCTTGGAGTTGAAGTTGTAAAATGGGACCCTAAAAACAAGAGGCAGCTGGTAGGGTCTCCCATTGATGGTGGTTTGATGCACCATGCTCACCTCTTCCTTCCTCATGTGTAAGATTTGAGGGGAAAGAAAGTTGTCTCTTTCATCAGTAACGAACATTTTCCTTCCAACATAGGAGTGTAATTAAAACACCCGGAATAATTGAGCTCGTGTATCTATCCGTCCTTGTCTACAACAAGTGTTACCGATCGATCGATCAGGCCCAGCTAGCTAGGCATATATGTCACTGCTGGGCGTGTGGCGCGGTGTCCGAGTAGCCGATGCTCTTCCTGGTGGTGGGGAAGATCATGAAGACGACGCTGGCCAAGAAGCCCGCCCCCAGCGGCAGGTTGACCAGCAGCTCCCTGACGTCCGGGCCGGCGTCCGGGAAGAGGCAGCCCTGTATGCTGGCGTCGGCGAGCGCCACGGCCAGGAACACGACCGCCGAGAAGAAAGCGTGCACGAAGTCGAGCGCCGTGACCCGGAACCTGGACAGGTCCTTGAACGTGGCGTCGCGCTCGGCGCGCGTCCCGGAGAAGTTGAACGGGTAGAGGCCCCGGAACGTTGCCACGCCGTGGTACAGCCTGCCGTCGCGGCCGACGAGGCTGTCGGTGAAGGAGAGCAGCACGCAGGAGGCGGCGCAGCCGGCGATGAGCGCCGCCACCAGGTACCGGTTGGCGTCGTAGCACACGCCGTGGTTGGTGAAGGACGGCGCCAGCGCCTGGAACGCCAGCACCGTGCCCGACGGCAGCAGCTTCAGCAGGTCCGACGCGCTCGACAGCGTCGACGTCGTCTTGTCCACCGGCATCGTAGCGGCGGCGCCGGCGACGACTGGCGGCCGTGCCTGCTGCGTGTCCTCCTCCGCACCGGCTGCTGCTTGGGTTGTTGTCACCGTTGCTGGAATCTGAATGTGCGTTGCGTCGGGATCCATGGCGAAGCTGATCCGGTTGATGTCCGACCGGGGATTGTTCACGTCGAGCAGGGGATGAGAGGAATGCGTTGTGTTGCGTGGGATAGGGTGTGGTGCTGAATCTGCTGATGTCTCTGGGAGTGGTGGCTATGCCTTTTATAGCTAGCTAGCGCTCCATGTGTTTCAGCATGCAAAGATTGCGGGGATCTGCACGGAAGGCCGAGAATATGACGCAGGCGCGCCAGAAAAGATTCCAGATCGGTCGCGGGCGTGGCGCAACCCACGTCCGGTTGGTCACGGCAACAAGAAAGTTGCGCCAGACACCGGCCGAACCGTAACTAACTCCAGTTGGCGTGCAGGACGCCGAGCTTGCTGACGACAGGTCATGCTGATGAATACGCCCATGTGACCAAAGCGTTCACCGATTTTAGGCTATTGATCGAACGCTCAACACGGAAAATGTGCTCCACAAGGGACAATACAGCAAAGCAAACCTGCCTAAAAAGTAGCCCCCCCCTCCCATGTTCACAAAGTTTGCATAAATTGGACTTTCATAAATTCAAGCAAAGCTTTTTTTGGCGGATCAACTTTTTTCGAACGGTTGCCATGATCCTAGCTAACAAACCCGAGCAACTCAAACCTTGTAATTATTTTCTAGCGTTTTGAGTCATGTGCCTGACAAAAACTGTCTTCTTATAGAGTGGCTAGAACCTTATCAAAAACTAATTTATTTATGGTGGGATTTTGTCCCCAATACCTGATATGCCTCCTACTATGCCCGTTTGCAGTGGGACGTTTTCGCTCGCTCGGTGGAGCTAAACAATCGAATGCCTGCAAGAAGATTCAAGACTTCCATTTGACCAGCCAGTGGTTAAACGATACATATGTTGGGCAACTAATAAGGTAGAAACGAGGGCCAATTCCTACAATGCGGCCAACACAAGGTATAGTACAGAGTAACAGCTCTGAAAATCAATTAAACCCTTGCTTAGACAGTCGTGGCTAGCAAGTTGAAATATTCGTATATGCTACAGAACACAATTCAATAGAATTCCATGCTGCAATACCTTCCTGCTATAATAATCATGCAAAATCCAAATGGGCGTGCAAATGAAATCTAAAAAGCTATATGTATGAACAATCACATGTTTCTTTGCCCATAACTCATCAGAGAAGATTAAAAACTTATTCAGTCATATAGGAATGGTCATGTATTGCATTACAAATTAGTGCACTTGTTATCCTTTGTTCAGTGGTCAACAGGAAGGAAAACATAGTAGAGAAATTATGCAGCGACTACACTTATATGCGAGAGTGCTCTTGGACGTAGAAGTTTTGAAGAGCAGAGAAAATATTGACGATACACAGCATTAACAGGACAGCAGGAAGTCGTGTTCAACTGAACTAATGTCAGATCAATAATTGTAAACCCACCCTTCCCATAAATATAAATGTACCCCTATTTCAATGAAGTCTTTGTAAAACAAATAAATAAATCAAGTCCTATACCGAAAGGAAATAAAACTAAAAGAACCATGGTAGCAAAATAGAGCAGGGGTTAACATGAAAAAGACTATGCTAAGATTACCAATGTTCTTGCCTATTTACACTCATCTGGTGACTTGAGAACCCAACCAGATTCTTGATGTGGTTGAGTTTATATTCATGCTAACCACTGAAAGGATGTTCACCAGCAAGGGAGCAGAGCACAACAATATATGTACTAGATGTTATTTATTTAAAGTGCATCACTGGAAATTTTACCTTTTATTGGCTACTCGAAAACACATCCATTGCAATCAAAACTTGTTGATATAGAAGTCATCTACATGTACATGTTATTTGGAACGAAACAATTTGTACTTCAGCAAGTCCATGACACGAAATTTTTTTCACCTTCTGAAAGGCGTCCAATACGACACTCTCAGGACTCTTTGTGCTCTTCTTATTTTTGCAATAGCACTCTTTATGTCCTCTATTGGACCTTTGTTGAAGCTATTCTATGTTCAGCTTGTGACTATTTGCCTTTCAGCCTTTCCTGATTCACCTCAATTTCAGTTGCCAATCAACTAGGATCATACTAGATTAAACCCCACATTCTAGGAGAATAGAAAAGCATTGGTAATCGTCATCCATCCCTTATAACTTATGCTTTAGTTATTGGATGGGCCTGGTGTTCTATCGCTGTATGTAAATCACATAAGCAGCCACCAGCACTCACCCTGCTTTGTCTCCTCCTTGACAGGGAACTTGCACATTGGCTTTACAAATCTGTCAAGAGTATTGACAAGAAGATATGACTGATCAGGCTCACCAGTGAGACTGAAACCATGTTCCTTGTTTTCAGGGGCAGGATTGATCTTAACAGTCATCTCATCTGCATACGATTCAGCAGAGCTCCCACCACCTCTATGTGAGGCATCTTGTGCTATCTCAATGACTGGGCCTCTGGTTTCTGCCATGGACAGGACACACTGGATTGGTGAATCCTTCATGGTTGCCAAGGAAGCAGACTTCTGAACAGTACTGGTTGGTTCCTGATCTTCTACGATTCCTGACAATGATCCATTAGGATGCACAATTGTTCAGCAAAATGTTCACCAAAGCACATCATTCTGAAACTAATAAAATGGACGTAATATGAGGGAAAGAACAAATCGATGGATTTGGTGATGGATCTCACCTTCTTGGAAATTTGTGGCCCCTACCTCAGCCGCCTCCCCTTTCTCCTCTTTATCGCAGCTGTTATCTGAAACAACTGCAGGTCCAATGTCCCCATTAGAAGAATCAGCTGTGTATTCAGAAATCAGCATCAGTAAATGCTTACAACAGCACTGAAATAACAATTTCAGGTTACAGCAAACATAGAACAGGAACCTGCATCACAATCTGCATCCAAGCAACCCAACAATATGTTAGTGGGGGAAAAAGGAAAACTTATCCTCACCTATCAGCTCCTTCCTTACTGTCGCTGCCACCTCCTCTTTATTGTCCAAAGCCATCTTAACCTTCTGTCTCCTAGACCTCCTCTTCTGTCTCTTTCCTGAACAAATCGGTGGATTTTCGTAACGCATCTCACCATCCTGGTGCTTTTCGGCCTCTTCATCCACCAATGCCTCCTCTTTTGGATCATTGCATATCTTCTCTGAACTTATTGCAGGTCCAATTGCCGCATCAGAAGAATCAGCTGCACATTCAGAAGTACATTATCAATGGCATCTAGCAAACAGTATCGGTTCTACAACTTGAAATTACATCAAACAAAGAAGTGAACACCAGCATCGTATCCTGCATTAAAGCAATCAAAAGAAAAACAAATTCATCAGGGAAAGGGGAAAAAAATCTCTACTCACCTATTGGTTCCTTATGTGCCGCTGCCGCTGCCTCCTCTTTCTTGACCAAAGCCACCTGAACCTTTGATCTCCTAGACTTCCTCGTCCTTCTCTTTCCAGTGGACACCTCTTCCATCTCCATAGGTGCCGCAGCCTCTCGTGCTGCTGTCTTCTGGGTCCTCTGTAAGGTGTCGGGGACCGGCGTTGTATCTTCTGTCTTATGCGCTGCGGCTCCTGATCTTGTGGCCCGCCCACGGCCACCGCGTGGGAGCGGGCACCCCTGGTGATGCTCCTTATCAACCGTCAAATTCTCCTCAAACAATGTCGGCTCTACAATTTGAATTCACAGCACACAAAGAACTAATAGCTAGCATCAAAAGCTTCTTTGAAGCAAGCAAACAATTCAGAAATTAATCAGGGAAAGGATGAAAATCTCTACTCACCGGTAGGTTCTGTCTGTGCTGCCACCTCCTCCTCATTGTGGTCAGAAACGATCTTCGCCTTGGACCTCTTGGACCTCCTTGTCCTTCTCTTTCCAGCAGAAACCGCCTCTGCATCCACAGGCACAGAGGCATCTTGTGCCACTGCGTTCTGCTGGCTCCTCTGCAAGGTGTCCACTGTTAGGGCCGCCTCATCTGCCTTATTAGCCACGGCCCTCTTCGTCGCGGCCTGGGAACGGCCACGCCGGGGAAGCGGGCAACCGTGCCGTGGCTCCTCCCCTCCCACCTCCTCCGCCAGCTTCATCTCTAACAATGTAGGTTCCACAACTTCAATTGAGAGAAAACGAAGGACTCATGACCAGCATCAAAAGGTACATTGAAGCAATCGAACAATTCACAAGTTAATCAGGGAAATGGCAGAAATCTCTCCTCACCTACTGGCTCTTTCTGTTCCGCAGCTGCCGCCTCCTCTTTGTGGTCAAAAGCCTCCTTCACGTTCGACCTCCTGGATCTCCTCGTTCTTCTCTTTCCTTCGGAAACTGCTTCCGCCTCCACAGGAACAGTGGCATCCCGTGGCGCCGTGTTTTGGCTCATCTGCTGCAAGGTCTCTGGAACCGGCGCCCCCTCTTCCGTCTTGTTCGCCGCGGCCTGGGAACGGCTACCGCGGGGGAGCGGGCACCCGTGCCGCTGCTCCTCCCCTGCCACCTCCTCCGCCGCAGACTTCACCGCAGACATCTCCGGCGGCGCCGCTGTCCGGATCTCGTCGATCCCCTTCACCTAAACCACAAGAAACGACAACCATGCCCATCAATCCGGTATCCCCACTCGCCCCAAAACGAATCACTAGCGCACAAGAGAACTGCACCCCACAGCGAGTCATCGGGAACGGAGAGGAAACCGAGGAGGAGGAGGACGCTCACCGATTGGAGGGACCGGAGCGCATCCGCCATGGCGGCGTTGCTCATGTTGGCGCGGATGGCGTTCCGCTTGCACAGCGCCTGGAGATCACGGCGCGGCAGCGCGTGGAAGTCCATGGCCGCCGCCGCCGCCGCCGCAATCCCTCTCGCGACTCGCCGGCTCGCGATGCGCCGGGATTTCGAATATTTGAACGTTGAAAGGATACGCTGCTCGGTTAAAACGGGTTCTGTGATGGGTGTGGAGTCAGGCGGCGGGTCGCTGCGTGTGGGTCCTTATTTGTTTCTGAGACGTGGGGCCAGATTCGTTTATTTGACGTTCTTAATTACGCCGCAAATTCCTGAAACTCGCCGCATCGAGTTCAAAATCCCGGCTTTGTCATCCGGGCGCAGAATTAACGGTTGGTTGCAACGGGAGCTCAACGGGCATTTTGCCTAGGTTGCGAAGAGATAATGATTTTTCCTTTATATGGAGAGAGTTGTCCGGTAACACTGGGCGCGTTTGGTACGCCGCACCATCCTCTGGCCAGCACTCACAGATGCAAACTGTGGAAGGATTACCGACGAGTAAAGAGAGGGAGTAGGCAGGAGATCAGAAATGCCATCGAAAACACAACAAAATTTAGATAGGCTCCCAGAAGATAATAACCGTCGTGGTGTCGAGGGTGAATGAGAGATAATATTTTGAGAGGGTCCCTGCTCCCTCATATGTATCATAAGAGCTAGGGTTGCACGGTGATCCTCCGAGTCAGCAGACTACTTCCTGTTTTATGGAGGTACATATCCGAATGAGTTATGGAAATGCGGGATCCTCCTTAGCCGAGTACTAGGGTTGATTCAGCCATCTGGATGACGACAAATACTTACCAATCATGACACTGAAAGTAAGCCATGATGAAAGCTGACTATATGTGGTTCGCAAAAAAAATAAAGATATACCTTTTTTTGCGAGAAGGGAAATTTGTTAATATTAAAGCATATTACATACCCTGATTACAAAAGCATCCCAATCAACACCAACTCCGATTGATCGGAGACAACTTTAAAGAGTCGTAAATTCCACCATCTAGGATCACCGTTTCAGACGGATATACCACGGACGAAAACTCCGATATGAATGGACAAGGCCATTTCATCATTCACCACGGTCATTATCATCTCCGATGGAAGAAAACTGAAACATAACCCTCTCGTAAAAAAAGAAATAGAGTGACATTTTACATGCAAATACTTAGTGTTGTTTTTTCTCCCTAATTCACTGCAGGTAGCACACTGTTGTTCTTGGTTTGACCTCGCCTGGAGCGAGGGAAATTTGGTCACCATTTGGGCTGCTGTCACACACAAGTGATCCTCCCTCTTCTCTCCTGTGGTGTTTTATTTCCCTGCCGCAAATTGACCAAAATCAGATTTTCTCCAAGCAAGGTCCCACGTGTTCCCCGTGGCCGGCGGGCACCATGGATCCTCCTCCTCTTTCTTTTTGTGAGTGAGACCAGTATCCTGCGTGGCACTGCCCTTCCCTTAGCTGCGCCAAAGTTTAATTCCGATACTACTTGTAAGACCGGCCGCAACCGATATGTCTGGTTTTTCGGAAAACTGGTCTAAAAGCCAGACAAAATTCAAATTTTGAATCTGAAAATAAAAAACCGATCAATAAATCGGACCGGTTTACTGGAAAACCGGTGAGAGGAAAAAAGGAAAAAGTGCACAAAATAAAAATTTGGAAAAATTGAAACAAAAATATGTAAAAAAAATAGATGCAATTTGCAGCATAATGGTGCAACAACACCATGAAAATTCGATCATTTAGTCGGTCAAAAAACTCGAGAAAGCTTGTTGGTTCAAAAAAAAGGAAACTGTTTTTTTTCTTCTTCTTTTTTCAACACAGAAAGCTTGCGTGATTTTTTTTTGACCCATCAACGATCGAATTTTCATGTTCTTGTTTCACCATCGCGCAGCAAATTCTATAAGTTTTTTTAACATATTTTTTGTTTC
This sequence comes from Eragrostis nindensis, assembly GCA_012490785.1. Taxonomy (NCBI): domain Eukaryota; kingdom Viridiplantae; phylum Streptophyta; class Magnoliopsida; order Poales; family Poaceae; genus Eragrostis; species Eragrostis nindensis. The sequence continues at coordinate 160,826 of JAAXCT010001470.1, forward strand.
TTTTTTTTTGAAACTTTAAAATGAAAACCGGCGAACCGGTAAACTGGACCGGACCAGACCGTTTTTTTCCTTTTTTAAAAAAAATCTGTCCGTACCGCGGGATTGAAAACCGTTCGCTGCGCAACCTTCCTCCTTGCACGTCGACGTCCTCCTCATGGCAGAGAAGCCAGGCCCAGCCACAAGTTGGGAAAAAAATTCCCTGCGGCCGGTTCGCAAACGGGCTCCATGCGGCCCCGATCCGGATGACGGACGCGTGGACTCCTCCACACAATCGACGCATGTCCGTATTGTACGCATGGACTTCTGCCGTGGGGAAGGAGCCGAAAGAAAATCCATCCAGCCATCGATCGATCAAGCCGATCGATGGGGCATCTGGCTGAACCATCGAGCGATCAAGCCGAATCGAATAAACACAAGCCATCGAACAACAAGGACGTCGTCGATAAAAGGCGCCGCAACTCTGCCCTAATTCATTGCGGACGACGAAGCTGACGAGATCACGCCATTGATACTCCCTTTCGAGGCCTCCAGCCGCATTCAAGCTCATGGAGCAGCCGCTTGGTCCGTCCATGCTTGCTGCCGAGGCATCCACTGTCAAGGACATGCACCTGCCGTCCAACTTTGCTGATGCGGCCGGACAGGTCATCGCCGAACACGAGTACGACGCAGCCACTCGGCATGAGTACGATGGGGTTGACGTGCTTGCAGATGCCGAGAATCATGGAACCGAATTTGAGTTCATGTTGAATCTAGTCGAGTGTTGAAACTGAATCATTTCAATTTAAATGTATTTTGGGTCCAGTTTGATGAATACCAATGTGTAACAATCCTTTTAATAGAGCCCAGTAAATTCCTGTTTCACACTTTGATGATTTCAGAACATCCATATTTTGTATTGAATTTCAATGCATTGTTTTAGAAAATCGGTACAATGATACTCTCAGTACATTCAGAGTTTCAGACTGGTTACATTGTACACTCTCAATACATTCAAACTGAGGACAATATGTCACCGCCGCCTCTGCCATCTGCATCCTCCTTGACGATAAAGCAGCTCCCTGGTAGCAATGTGCAAGATCCGATATGTGAAGGTTTGTCGAGCTGCACTAGTGAGTCTTGGCGGCGATCAGCTTTGACAAAACTGTATATTGACGACTATTTCAATCTCTACCAACGGATGTAAAATTATTTCTTGTTTTGTATATACTCGATGATGGTGCCTGGCACTCTGGCAGCGCTACCTGTTCAGGACCATAGCTTCCTCATTCTGGTGTAGCATGGCATCACTTATATGAGTTTCTTAGCAATCTGACATAAGGTCCAATATGTTGAAACTGTTCTCAGTTACCTTTCCCTGATACTTCTGCTAGCATGTCGCAGTTGTCAAATATACTTCAGATAATCAACAACCTGGAGTTGTGGTGACAGGGTTAGAAAAACAACTTAATCTCAATACGCTCACATAAGCAACCAATGTGTCAACACTCTATGTGATCGTATGATATTCACCTAAGATTTAATCAAGTTCTCCAGCATGTCCTTGTCCTGCAGAGTATGCTATATTCCTGTTTGTCCACCACGAGTCAATGCTCTTCCTGGGCACTTCGTCAAACAGTTGTTGTGCTTGCCAATGTGTGTGAACTCGTCGGATGTGGATGGCAGGACATGCTTGCTTGCGTGCTTCCCGCATCGCACCTTCCCCTTGCGCTTGCGAAGACGACGGTGGTGGATGAGGGAGTTGGAACCGGCGGCCGACGGCGGTGGCGGCGTCTGCGACGACAGTTTTGTGCGTCCTTGTTTCGTCTCTAGCCGCGCGGAATTGCATCTGTGTTTAGTCGAGCCGAGCTCGCTGGGAGCCGAGAGCTGTGCGGGAGTCGAGCACCACGCGATGCGTCGGATGGAAAAAGTTTCCACGTGGCAGGAATCTGGCTCGGGTTCGCACAGGAGGCCTTTTGCGGACGGTTCTCAGAGAATTTTTTTCCACAAGTTGACCCACTCCGTCATCGTCGGATATGACCATGGTCAACGTCGCGGCCCACTATAGAGGCACGAGAAAATAATTTACATGGCCCAACATGAGTATGCAGGGAAACGAAAGAGAAACAGATGGGAAGGAGCAGAGTGGGGGCACATGCGTGGACGTAGGCGTCGAGATATGGACCAGCCACGATAGGCCAAATGCAATGGGTTGAGGGAATCCTTCTGCTTTCAGCATATAATATATTATTAAATTATGTTGCTGGATTAAACTGTGATGTTGGATACTTATCCAAGGTTGGCCTGTTTTTATGCAGGTATATGTGGGGAAAATATTAAGTGAAAACCGAATCGTGAAAACCCTCTCGAAAAACACATTTAGATGTTTCGACAAATTATGAAACTTGGCATAAATCTAGAAGGCATGGTGGGAAACATGCACACAAAATTTCATATCCAACTTCAACTTCTTTGAAAAGATATAAAAATAATAGATCACGAAGAAAGAGGAGGATCGAAAAGGACAAAACAATGACACTGCAATATGGATCTTTATCCTCTTCCATCATAATTTGCTATTTTTGTATCTTTTAACAGAGAACGAGTTTGGTTCTGAAATTTTTATGCATGTTTCTCATCATGTCCTTTAGACATATGTTAACTCATTATTTTTCGAAACTTCCAAATGGGTTTCTCGAAAAGGTTTCATGATTCCAGTTTCCACTGAATAATTTCCCCCTCTTCCTTGCAAAAAAAAAAAAAAAAAGAGAATAATTTCCCCCTCTGCAAAGGCTTCAATTTCAAACATTTGCATCTATATCGTAAATTTATCAGTGGTAAATATTCTGCAAGCCTTGTCAGTCAGGTAACTAAAAAAAATATGACAACAGCGCCTATAAACACATCTGGAGACGCCCTGCTCTACTACGAAGCTCCAGCGTCTACAATTCAAAGGCTTGTTGTATAATCTTGGTCGTCAGCTGCGTGCTCGTCATCTTCTCTTCCCCGAAAAGCCTTGCATTCCGTTCCAACCAGAGATGCCTAACGATCAACAACACCAGTGTGTCCATCCCTTCCCTTTTGTCTTTGGCTACCGACGAACGCAAGTGCTTCCACCAAACAGCAACAGACGGAACTGCCGGCGGGAGGATGACAGGAATACCTGCCAAGGACAGGATATTCTTCCAAATCTCCTTGGAGTAGCAGCAGTTGAAAGAGATATGAGCTGCCGATTCCTGCACGAGGTCACAGAACGGGCACTCGCTTTGCAGTTCTTGTTGATCCGCTTTCCATAGCCTTTCGTTGAGAGCAGCAGGTAAGGACCCGACATTGTGTCGGATCCACCTCATGTTATGCCCAGCTGCGGCTGTTCCGCTGGTGTTAGTAACCAAACCCCTGACAAAGCTTCCGCAGCGAAGGAACCGAAACTCGTTGTTGCAGCCAATGATTTATCCAAAAAGACCGATGGAAAGAAGGAACATCAAACCTGCAGAACCTAGAGGTTCAGTTCCTTTGCCGGAGCTAAGTGCTCGTCGGTGTAGCTCAAGCGCATCGTCCATGACCTTAGTTCTCGATAACAGCTGTGCTCTTTGCATGTCCGGAGGATGAGTGGCGCCCACGTCGTAATCATCTTCCGAAGTGCCGCAGAGGCGGAGGAAATTCCAAAACAATCCGGGGACTATGCGTGGATGGTAACCAGCGGCAGCGACTAGCTCGAGGCTGATACGATCCGCCTCTAACTCACTCCTGCGTTCGTTCATGGTATCGTTACTCAGCAATATGCGACCAGGTGGTTAAAGAACACAAACTAATTAATTATTACAAGGATAATATATAGTAGTAATTTTGAAGAATACTAGTTGTTACCTGTGCAGTTCCGGGCGCAAGAAGAGGGATTCCCAGGAGTCGGACGCGATCTTGTCGCCCGGCACGTCGAGGAGTTCGCCTATGAAGTTGACAAGGACGCATACCAACAAGTACTTGCTCAGCCATTGATCCGTGTGCCTGGCGATCACGTGCCCGATTTCGTGCCCAAGCACCGCGAGGATCTCGGCGTCGTTGCGGAACGCTCTCAGCATGCCCAAGCAGACCTTGATCTCGCCGTCGTATCGGCAGAACGCGTTGACTTGGTCGTCGTCTATGACGTCCACCCTCCAGTCGATGTCACCCGCCGCCACGGAGAGCTTCCGCTGCGTGGATGGTCGATGATGTGTTCTCCCGAGGAGGCGGATGCAGCGCATGGAAGCACAACGGCGGCTTCTCTGCTGCTGTGCAGGCGCGCGCGGTGCTGCCGAGACCAGTGAAGGAGACGAGAAAGCAAGTGCTTGGAAGCCTTCATGTTTCCTTCCTTGATTTGTCAATGTAATTATTACTACTACTCTGATACGTATTGCTCGATCGTGGGTTGTCCGCGAGCAAACACTGGCGCGCCGAAGGAAAACAAGGTATCTCGGTGGTGTTTATATGGGAAGAACCCCGGCCGTTTTTGAACAAAATACGATCGGATACGGACTCGGCACAGAAGCACCTGACTTAGCTTGGAGAAACATGCTGGGACTAGATTACGAGACAGAGTTGAACTCCAATCGCAACTGGCATTCGCTGGGCTCTAACAGTGGCAAACGCACTTTAGTTCAACGTCACCTATCTGTAGTACTAAGTACTACTACTTAATAAGCTTCAAGTGGGTTGTCAGGCTAAGATTTGATTTCAGACATCTGCCATCCGAGTTCACCTCGAACTTGAATTGAGTTCGGTTCAAATTCAAATGTCCGAGTTCCTCCTTATAGTATAAAGTTTTAATGTGTTGCATGGTAAGAAAATTTTTCCTTTCTGATAGCATTTCCCTCCATTACTCTTATTGTATATATTTTTCCACACAAAAGCAGAAATCCATCCAACTTCAAACAACTTAGCCTACCATCCACACAAAAGCAGAACTCGGATGGCAGATGTTCAACCAACTTCAAACCTCCTTACTATGACGAAGCAGCTAGGTTCATCACAGAAGTGATCTTTACTGTGACGTAAAAATAAAACGTCTTAAAAACTCAATTCCGGTCAACGTCCACCCTTTTACTGGTGGAAGCAGCCCTATCCCTACCATCCACCACCACCCCCCTCCCCCCGCACCCCCATCATCCCCACATCAGAGAAGGCGATCTCGTTTGGAAGCATTATGATCCTGTTGGATCTTTTTTAATTTTTGGTTGAAATGTTTGGATTTGACACAGAATTGTTTTTGTTTCAGTTGGCTGTTTTTGGCTGACTTGAAACATTTTTTTGGCTTACTTTAAAGTTTCTTTGGCTGACTTGAACCCTTTTTAGCTGACCTGAAACTCTTCTATTTTGACTTGAAATTGCTTGATATGCCTTGGAACTTTTTCTGACATATCTCATTTCAGGAATTCCCGGGACTCCCCATTTTCATCCCAAAGTTTAGCATCATGAAAATTGGACATCCTATTCAGATGATACCTGATACTCGTGGCAGATCTATTGTTACATTCCACATACAGATAAAAAATAGTGCTTTAGGGTCAAATATTGTACACATGGAGTTAGTTAATTATTATTTATGGTCTACAATTTCTTTAGTTCACAAGATCACCCAAGGATTAATTAAGCATCTGAATAAAATAACTATGATAGGCAAAAATATGGTTGATTTAGCAGTATCTCCATAGATATAATATTAAGTATCTCTATATATATCATCTGTAGATATAATATTAATAGCGTATCTCTATAGATATATAGCATATCTGTTGAAGATATAATATTAAATATAATGTTAATATATATTTGTTACTGCAGATATATATCATATCTGCTGTAGATATAATTTAATAGCGTATCTCTGTAGATATATAGCATATCCGTTTTAGATATAATATTAAATTAATAGCGGTATATTAATTAATGGACCCATTAATTAATAGTGTATCTCTATTGATATATTTGGTACCCTCTGTTAAAATGACCCCATTTTTGTGCAAAAAAAACACCTATAAAAAACACCTATAGTTATTTGGTTTAGGTTAACTATCGTAGCTATGCATTCTCATGGTTCCACCTCTAGGGACCTTGTACCAAGAAACAATGAGCCATATGTCTCACCGTTGCATGAAGCTCTCAGAGGCACAACAAAAATGCCAGTGATGCAAGAGCCACCTCCAAATTCACCGTCGTTGTCAAACCATCAGCAAATCATCCATGCACCTCAAGAACAACCATATCATGCCCATGAATGATCATGACATAATGCCGCACCACATGGATGTTGATCCATTGATGTCATCGCCATTCCTTCCATATGAAACCCCTTTGCCTTCCCTACCCCATCCTACAATAGTGCAAACTTGCCTCAATGCTACTTCAGAGAGCCAGCAACTTGAGTTCTTAGAGAATGAAGATTTACTTACATTCCCGGTAAGTCAATATACAAACTCCAGCAATCAATTGAATATATTACCTATGCAGCCACCATCAGTCGCATCCTTGCTTCAACAAGATCCTGTTGGACTTGTTGATGCTCACCCTGCTTCTGATCCAAACCATACACAACTCAGTCCTTTTGTCCAACCACCACCCCTAAGCTTACATTTTTCACCTAAAAACTTTGATTCCTCCCACAATATACAGGAGCATGGGCAGAAAGCACCACACGTAACATTACCATATGACAATCTTTATGGTACTATACCTATTCTAGTGGTAACTCATTTGCTGGGTACACTATGTTCCCGCATGTCTCAAGTGAACCATAATTGCCAAGAGGTGGTCAAACTGGTTATAGTGATCATATGTTGCAGCCTAATATGAGTCCCATAGTATCCCGTGAAAGAAGGATGCATACCTACGAATGTAGAATTTGCAATGCGCAGTTTAGTTCACCGCAAGCATATGGTGGTCACATGAGCGGCCATAGCAAATCAAAGAAGAAGGTGGACAAGACAGCAAGTTCTAGTTGCACTAAATAGACTGCTAGCATGCAAAACATCTGCCAGGACTATTTGATGAGAACTGGCGGAAGAAGGCAAGATGACTATTTCAATGGAAAATCATGATAAGATGTATCCAAAAATTGTTGAATGTAAACAAGTGGCATGGAAGTTTATTCCATTAATTTTCTTCTATTCTACTAGACTCACTATACTTTGTTATGTACTCAGATTCTCATTTTCAATAAAAGCATTGTCTATTTGCGAATTATTTAGCCACCTCAGTTTGTGTGCAATGATTTTTTTTTTCGGTTGAGTTTGTGCAATGAATATTCTATATTATATGGAACTTACACGCTTCAGAGTACAATTTTTTACATAGCTTGCTTTAAATCTTTCAAGGATAAGAAGAGCACCCCCACTATTGCTTTTTAATATAGTTTACTGCCTCATCGCAAACAAAAACAATAGTTTACTGCCTCGAGTACTTCCTAGATCACTTATCCATGATTCCCACTAATTTATTCCTAGCTAGCAAACTGCTTTCACTTTTCTATATATATATGATGTACAGAGCAATAGGGAATGAATCACCCCCACTATTTACAATTCGGTATCTTACTTTTGTTTTGTGATGTCTGTATAGCATTGAAATAATGGCCCGCGTGTGGCAGAGCGTATGGAAAAATGCAAAAACTTAAAATGTATTGCTATGAACTAATTCTTCTTATTATTTAGGCCAGGGCTTCAATTCTAGTCATATTATACATATATTGTCATGTGGAAATAGTTTTATTGGTTGTCGATCTGGAAGCTTGTTGGTGCGAGAGCGGCATAGCATATGGAATGATTATGATATGGATTCAAAATAATCTGTTATATCATGATAAATTCGTGATTCCAGCAGAAAACCATTCATCACCATCAGCTTGAATAACTCTACACAAGTTACA
>JAAXCT010001471.1:0-168638 GCA_012490785.1 Eragrostis nindensis
TCTGCCTCATTTTTTCAGTTGACACTTATTGATATTAGAATTCTGCAAATTCAGTTGTTTGTTGCTGCTGTACTATAAACTTATATCAGTTATCAATCTGAGGAACCATGTTGAGATGTGCCATGGTTCATGATGTGATGAGTAATTGACAACGAATGAGTTTAAATTGACTTGAGGTTCGGGTTTGAATTGCGGGGACTTTGAGGTTTGCATAAGCATGTTGTTGATTATGTTTATGGCTAACCGGAATTGGTGAAGGTGTTGGGAAGAATGGAGGAGATGGAGAAATGTGTTTGCTTGTCTAATGATGTGTAGGTCAATAGAGTCAACTTGATGGTCAACGGCGAGAGGATCAGGAGGAACAAGCGGGAGGCTCGGGTCCGGGCGATCGAGAGGCCAGGTGAGGTCAAGGGTGATCCACACCGTACATGTGGCGGACAAGAAGCACGGAGGGTTTCGCAGTTTGGCCTTAAAACCGTGGAGGTGATGAAAACGGCGGGTTGACCAAGTCAAGGCGAACGGGAGGCCGAGTCAAGTGAAGGGTCCCGACGGGCAGGGACGAGAAGACTTGGCGGCGAGATTCGCGGGACGAGGTGACACGCGTCGACATCGAGGTGGTTTCCTAGTTTATGCCTCAAAACCAGCGGGCGGACGGTTTCCTGGTTTGGGCCTCAAAACCGGCGGCGGCGGATGGTGGTGCACGTGGCGCCATCGTGAAGGTTGCGTCGAGGCGAAGCGAAGTCGTGAAGGGCCCGATGGCGTTCGGGCGAAGGATAAATAGTTGGACGGGTTTGCCCCTAGTGGTAGGTGAGAGTGTGTTATGCCTTGAGGGCATTTTGGGAAAGAAAAGAGGAGATAAGAAGGGGAGGGGGCAAGAGATGGCTGCCAACTCTTGCCACTCTTCATCCCATCCATTTGCTTCTAGGAGATAGGACTAGCTAGGGATGAGCTAGAGAGAGATGAGAGGAGGGGAAACAAGGTGAGAGCTTGTATCTTCAACTTTCAACAAGAGAGGGAGGAAGTGGGCGGCGCCCTAGCCTTGTACCTATGGATTTCGTGGTTGAATCAATGGAATGAAGTTTGTTTGAATCAATTTCATGCTCTTGTTCTTCCTCCCCATCTAATTCCCGAATTTATCTTTTTCACCATTTTCGGAGCTATTTTCGTGCGAATTTTCGATCTCCTTTTTGGCTGTGATTCCGGGTGGATTTCTTGGATGGATTCGGTGCTAGGACGTGGGGGAACATGCCTTGATTGATCTTTTACAAGATCCCCCCACGAGCACTTCGAATTTGGAGATTTTGTCCAAGAACACCTAAACCCTAGTTCTTCACTTCGATTCAAAATCCAAGGAGATTTTGTTGGGTTTTTGGTATGGATCGACTTGGATGAGGTTCCCCATCTTGTCACGCACCTAGGGTTCAAATTTCATGATTTTTGGAGGTCGTTTGGTCGGGTTTCGAGATTTTTTTTGATCTTGCGCGCGTGCTGTTTTTGGGACTCGGACTAGTCCGCCCCGACAGCCGGACTAGTCCGCCCCGAGCCGGATAAGTCCCAAAAACCAAGTCTGTAGTCCGCCTCGAAGCCGGACTAGTCCGCCTCGGACCAGACTAGTCCGCCCCGAAGTCGACTAGTCCGCCTGGAGCCAGACAAGTACGAAAAACCAATTCTGTAGTCCGACCCGAAGCCGGACTAGTCCGCCTCGGACCAGACTAGTCCGCCTTGGACCAGACTAGTCCGGCTCTGGATCAATTTGGTTCATCTCCTTGAGTGTGTCTTTGCTTGATTTGCTTCCGCAAGTGCTTATATCTCATCTACAATCATTCGTAGGGTCAACACGACGCTTTTCATGTGTGTGTGTGATCTTGGTGATTGTTCATGAGGTGAGTTGGGACATAGCCCAAGTTCTTTGCAAGAATTTTTATTGGCTCCCATTCACCCCCCTCTGGCCGCCTTCTCGGTCATTCAATTGGTATCAGAGCCGGTGTGATCACGTGTTGAGCTTAACCAGCTTTGTGATCCGAAGGCGACATGGAGAAATGTGCGATCACGCTCTTGGTCTTCGATGGGGAAGATTTTCCTTATTGGAAGTCTCACACTCAAGCTTATCTCATGAGTCAGGGCATTGGATATGGAGCATTGTGCAAACCAACTACAAGATTCCGGAGAACATGGAGACGGCGCAACAAGGTGCGATCACTCATTTCGATAACAATTCTAAGGCTGTTAACATCTTGCTTTCCGCTATCGGTAGAAAGGAGTACGATCACATTGCTCACCTTAAGACTGCTCATGCCATATGGGAGACGCTTTGCTCCTATTATGAAGGCACTAACCAAGTTAAAACCAAGCATAGAGATTCGTACAACAGGCAGTACCAGACTTTTGCACAGCTGCCTGGCGAGTCACTAGATGCTACGTTTGCTAGATTCGAGTCCATAGTGTGTCATCTCAGGGCTTGTGGTGATTTTGTTTACACTGACAATGAGCGTGCTAAGCAATTGCTTTACTCACTAGACGAGAACACTTGGGGTGTGAAGATCTCCGCTCTGGAGGAATCCCCGACTTTGCCAGCAGCTCCATAGCAAGCTCAAGTCTCACGAGCTCTCTAGGAAGTCACGTCCGAACCACAATGCATCCACTAGTATGGCCTTGATGACTGACTCTCATGGTAATGCATCTTATGGGACTAACCCCTCTCACAAATCTACTTTGGAGTTTGCTCTTTCTTCCTTGGTTGCGGCTTCAGATGAACAGGTGGAATCCCTTCCAGAGGAGGATCTTGCCTTGCTAATCAGGAAGTTCAAGCGCTCCTTCAACAACAGAAGAGATAGGAGAGCTGGTGATCCACGTGGCTGCTACGAGTGCGGCGATCCCCGTCACTTCATCGCCGACCGCCCCAAGCGGAAGAAGAAGTTCGACTACACCGACCGCCAAGAAGAAGAACCCAAGAAGAAGAACAACTTCTCCAAGAAGGGCAAGAGCACCAAGAAGAAGATGGCGAAGGTGTTCGCAAGGGCACTCGTGGTTTCCTTCAGCGAAGTCGACTACTCTACGGGCGACGACATCTCAAGCGCTGAGGAGGAGACGGAGAAGCCGGAGAAGCCAAAGGACAAGAAGAGGACTCCTGACTTCACCGGGCTCTGCTTCATGGCAAAAGATGATCCCTACTCCGACTTCGACTCCGAGACAAGCAAGGTATCACAAACTCGTGAGGAGCTCATCTTTCGAAATGAATACTTGCGTAATGCCTTGTTTGAGCAAGATAAGAAGTTAGTTGAGGCTGTGCGCAAAAATGGTAAGCTAAAGTCCGAGCTTGAAAGTACCAGTGTGGATCTTGCTTTTCTCAAGTCTTGTGTTGATGAGGATAGGGTGGTAGAGTGTGAGTCTTGTGAGGTTGTCATGAATGATCTAGTCTCGTTGAAAGATGTGCATGCTCAAGTTGCCGGTCAGCTGAGAGTGCTTTGAAAGAGCTAGAGGAGCTCAAGGCTCGACCTCTACTCTTGGGTGCTTGTAAGACTTGCCCTAAGCTCACACAGGACTTGGATGGTCAATTGTCCAAGGTCAAAGAGCTAGAGGCTAAATTACAAGTTGGTGCACATGCTACATCTCCACCATGTGTTGTGTGTGCTTCTCTCAAAAGTGAACTTGTCTTTGCCCAAGATGAGAACCGAAAGCTAACCCAAGAAGTTGAGTACCTCACAACTTGCCTCACTAGAACCAAGGAGAGTGAAAAGAAAATCGAGAGTGACTTGTTGAGGGTTAAGGAAAGTTCAACTCAAGGATACAACTTGGGGTTGGGTTATGAGAGGTGTGAGAAGGAGAGTGACAATGTGGGTAAATTTGTACCAAGCTCCAACCTCCAAGATGAGAGTGAGAAACTTAAACCCACCGGCACCTACTACCCATCAAACCCAAAGCCATCCTTTAACCCAAGAGAGATCAAGAAGCAAAAGCAACAATTCAAACCACCTACACAACCAAAACCTAAACACAAGGATGTTTACACTTGCATGTTTTGTGGTAGGGATGGTCATTTGGATGAGTTTTGCTTTAGAAGGAAGAGAATTGAAAGGAGGCAAGCTGAGTTGGCTAGGAATGCAATCTATCATTCCTATGTTGACTATCCGCCTCACACTCCTTCTCGTGCTTACAGTGGACTTGGTCATCGCTCATATGACTTTGGTTCACGAAACAGAGGATTTGAGTCACGACGCTTTGATGGCCCACGTTTTCCCTTTCGTGGTGTCCATCCCCAGCGTGGATATGGTCATCCCTCATATGACTTGTATCCCCGTGACATGAGGAGTGAGTCTAGACGCTTTGACGGTCCACGTCGTCCCTATCGTGGTACTCGTCCCGTGCGTTCAAATGATCAGGTGCATAGAAATGTTGTAACATCTGCAGGTCGTGTTGTTAGGTGCATTCCTAAAGCTTATCTCTCTAACCCCAGCTGAGCCCTCGATCTTTTCTTCTCGTTCTATGTAGGTAGCTGATGGAGGCCTGGAGGACAAGTGGTTGATGGACTCCGGTTGTTCGCGCCATATGACCGATGATACTAGACGGTTCTCCAGCCTCACCCCCGTGAAGCAAATTGACTATGTGACATTCGGGGACAACAAAAAAGGTACAGTAAAAGCAATTGGCGCTGTCAAGGTAAATGACTCCTTCACTCTCAAGGAAGTAGCCTTAGTAGAGAATCTCAAGTACAATCTGTTTTCTGTTTCTCAATTGTTAGATGATGGCAATGAAGTGATCTTTAAGAGGAATGCATCTCGTGTTGTTGATTCTTGTGGTTCTTTGGTTTGCAGTATCACTCGAATTGACAGAGTTTTTCGTGCTGACTTTGTTTCCTCTTCTGGTTCTCACAAGTGTTTATTTGCTCAACCTTCTTCTGAGCTTTGGACATGGCATAGGAGACTAGGTCACATGAGCTTTGACTTGTTGTGTCGCTTAAGTGGCCTAGGCCTTATCCGAGGATTGCCTAAGCTCAAATTTGAGAAAAATCTTGTTTGTGCACCTTGTCGTCATGGCAAAATGGTTGCCGCTTCTCATCCACCAATCAATTTGGTGATGACTGAGCAGCCTGGGCAATTGCTTCACATGGACACTGTTGGTCCTGCTCGGGTTCGTTCAGCTGGTGGGAAGTGGTATGTTCTTGTTGTCGTTGACGACTTTTCTCGCTACTCTTGGGTCTTCTTTCTTGAGAGCAAGGATGAAGTGTTTCATCACTTTTGGAGCTTGGCTTTGAGGTTGTTATAGGAACTCCCTTGTGCATTACGAGCTATCCGCAGTGATAATGGCACCGAGTTCAAGAACCCCTCGTTCAGTGCTTTCTGTCTTGAGAATGCCCTTGAGCACCAATTTTCTACACCTCGTGTTCCCCAGCAAAATGGCATAGTTGAAAAAAGGATAGAACCCTTGTTGACATGGCCCGGACGATGCTTGATGAGCATAGGACTCCGAGGCGGTTCTGGGCTGAAGCCATTAGCACCGCTTGCTATGTTTCCAATCGGGTTTTCTTGCGCTCAATTCTTAATGTGACTTCTTATGAGCTACGTTATGGGAGGAAGCCAAATGTTTCTCATTTGCGTGCTTTTGGTTGCAAGTGCTTTATCCTCAAGCGTGGCAATCTGAATAAGTTTGAGTCAAGATCATCCGATGGCATCTTTCTTGGTTACACCCCACATGGTCATGCTTACAGAGTTTTGAACTTGAAAACTAACACCATCGTGGAGTCCTGCGTTGTAACCTTTGATGAATCTATGCCTTGTACAAGTGGTGTTGTTGAGTGTGCAGGTGACAGGGAAATGGAAGAGAGCATCTTTGTAGACGGTGATCTACCGGCTCCAGGTGAAGATGAGGATGAACCACTACTTCCTACTACTTCGCCTGCTCCTAAGCCGGTCCCTGCTTCCACAGTTCAAGCAGAGGGTCCCCTAGCATCTACATCCTCTTCGGCGGCCATCGATCCAGCTCCAGCCGTCGTCGAACCAGCTCCAGCTGTTGCTGAGGGGGAGGTACACTCCGAGAGAGAGGCCCCTCGACACATCCAAAGTCGACATCCTCCTCACCAAATGATCGGTAATCTAAATGAAAGGACAACAAGGTCGACGTCTGCTCATCTCACATGCTTTACAAATTCTGCATTTGTTGCCCCCTTTGAACCTCGAGATGTTGGACACGCTCTTTCTGATTCCGATTGGGTCAATGCCATGCATGAGGTGCTAGAAAACTTTGAGAGAAACAAAGTCTGGACCCTTGTTGAGCCTCCTCCCAATGTGAATGTGATAGGAACCAAGTGGGTGTTCAAGAACAAACAGGGTGAGGCTGGTCTAGTTGTGAGAAACAAAGCTAGGCTTGTGGCTCAGGGGTTTAGCCAGGTTGAGGGCTTAGACTTTGGAGAAACCTTTGCTCCTGTAGCGCGTCTAGAAGCCTTTAGAATCTTGTTAGCCTTTGCTGCGTCTAAGGGCTTTAAGCTTTACCAGATGGATGTCAAGAGTGCTTTCCTAAATGGCTACAAAGAGGAAGAGGTTTATGTCAGGCAACCCCCAGGCTTTGAAAATCCTAAGTACCCAAACCGAGTGTACAAGCTTCAGAAGGCTTTGTACGGGCTAAAGCAAGCACCCAGGGCATGGTATGCTAGGCTGAAAACCTTCTTGCTAGAGCGCGGGTTTGAGATGGGGTGTGTGGACAAAACCTTGTTTACTCTCAAGCATGGCACTGACTTTCTATTGGTTCAGATATATGTGGATGATATCATCTTTGGTGGTTCATCTCATGCTCTTGTGTCTAAGTTTCAGGCAATGATGGAGAATGAGTTCATGATGTCCATGATGGGCGAGCTGACATACTTCCTTGGTTTACAAATCAAGCAATGCAAGCAGGGTACCTTCATTCATCAAGCCAAGTACACAAAGGACTTGATGAAGAAGTTCGACATGTCGGATGCTAAGCCCATGTCGACCCCGATGGCCACTTCCACCGTGCTTGATCCGGATCTTGATGGTGAAGCGATGGACCAGCGGGAGTACCGGAGCATGATCGGCTCCCTTTTGTACCTCACGGCGACAAGGCCTGATATACACGTCGCGGTGTGTCTTTGTGCTTGCTTCCAATCTTCACCAAGGGAGTCTCATCGTCAAGCGGTGAAGCGCATTTTCAGGTATCTTAAGTACTCCCTTGAATTCGGCATTTGGTACTCTGCATCATCTACTCTCTCTCTTTGTGGTTATTCGGATGCGGATTTTGCTGGGTGTCAAGTTGATTGGAAGAGCACTTCGGGTACTTGCCATTTTCTTGGATCTTCTCTTGTTTGTTGGTCTTCACGCAAGCAATCTGGCGTAGCCCAATCCACAACCGAAGCTGAGTATGTTGCTGCTGCTAGTTGCTTATCCCAAATCCTATGGATGACTTATGGGTTAACCTACAAGAGTGTTCCACTTATGTGCGACAACACTAGTGCCATATGCTTATCCAAACACCCAATCCTACACGGGAGAGTCAAACACATAGAGGTGAGATACCACTGTTGACGGCCATTAAATCATAAAATGACCGTCAACTTATCGGCGAATAACAGGGATGCACCAATGTTTCTTGCATTAAACTAATAAAGTTCCACAAGTTTTGGATGTGATCTTGTTTTGCAAGGTACATAGGAATACTGGTGCAATTGTGCTTACAATCATGGAGAAATATCCAAAAGCACATGTTAAAGCAAGACTATGCTCCGACATCTCGACGACATTCGACGGAAGAAATAAGGGATGACTTGGACATCAAGAAATAATATTTCAAATGACAAATTTGATCCCTCCATGTCAAAGGCCTCGTCAAGATAGTCGAAATGGGCTTTTGGATCACCCAATTCGGATTCGGGAGCAGGAGTTATGCCTCGCGCAAGATTGGAGGAAAAGCAGGAAAAAGCAGGCCGGCCGGCCCAAACACCAGGCCGGCCGGCCCAACCCAATCTCCAACCGCCTCAATCTTGCTCCAGTCGGTTCCAGAGGCGGTCACAAGCCACTTGACGCACCCGCCAAGCCAAGGGGACGTCGGCAAGAAGGAATATTCCACGAAATGCTCCAAGACCTTCTCCACTCTCCCAAAGCAACTCCACTATAAATAGAGGACCCCTCCCCTCACTCCAACCCGCACCATCACACATGAGAAGAGAAGACCCAATGTAGGGTCACGCTCAGCTCATGGAAGATCATTCCACTTGTGTAGTTTAGAGTAGGCTAGTTGGTCATGGGAGTTAGAGTAGAAGTGAGAGCTTCGCTCGGAGCTCCGGAGTTCTCTTCGGAGTTTGGGTAAAGTTCTCGTGTATCTTTTCTTTTATACTTTCTTTAATATAATTATTTTCTTATTTATTTTCTTATTTATTTGTTTTAGTTTTCCTTTTAGTTTACATTTATTTATTTAAGTAATAATTATAGAGAAATTCTTGTGTTGGTTCCACGTCTGTGTATGGTAGGTCTATCTGCATGGGTTGTTTGCACCGCAAATGCTTACACAATCCACATAGATTTGTTATGCATGGTTGGCTTGCTCTTACGCGAAGAGTAAGTTATCTAGGATATTTGCTTGTATGGCTCAAGGAACTATTCTAGACGTGAGTTTGCTCTACACCCCACGGAGGATGGTAGCCGTGAGTACGTGTGACAGGCGTACCGGTCTCTGTAATCCACAACGTCCGGGTGATGGTTTTAGTAGGGAGGTCAATAGCACGTAGTTCCCCAAGGTAGTTGAACCTAATTCTCGGGTTGCTACCTTGGCATGCGTGTGCCCCGATATGCAGGAACGAATCTATAATGAAAGCTTAAGTAGATATTTGTAACCCCTAGGCAGATACCCTTCTTCTCGTTGTCCTCCCAGTTGACTAGTTCTATCTCTTTATCTTCATATGGAATCCTTGTGTGTGTTGGCTTGCCACCCATCATATCTTTCAATGTCTACCCATGCTTTGGTCTAGTTTGCAAGTTATAAATAATAGATGTTTCCTTGTTGATTCATGATATTCTTAGCCCTGCTTCCCTGAGGAAAATATAAATACGATACCCTTGGAATACTCCTGGGTGAAATGCTACAACGGTGTTCCGTGCGCTTGCGGAGTTGATATTTATCTCTGTGCGTAAGAAACGCCAACAAGCATTTCTGGCACCGTTGCCGGGGAAGCAATGGTTTAAGATATCTATGATTGGCTTTGATTATCTGTTATGATTAATTTGCTGCTAGACTAAGCATCCAGCTCATTTTGTTTGATCATATCACCATCGCATCTGCATTGTTTTCTTTCCAATCCATCTGCATATTTAATTCCCCTCCATCCCCACCCCGCTGCATTTAAAAAAAAAAGAACCCGAGTGCCCAATCATAGGCCGCGGGCAAATAAAAAATTAAAAATATATATATATAAAAAACTCCGAGTGCCCAATCATATGCCGCGGGTAAATAAAAAATTAAATAAAAAAAATCCGAGTGCCCAATCATAGGCTAGGGATTTTGCAAGAAAGGTTGGATTTTTATGACAGGAAGAAGGAAACATGTGTGGCGGATCCAAGATATTCGATGAAGAAATCTATAGCTTAGCCTTGCATTCGACTGCAAAGGCTAACCTTGGGGAGGAACCGCCAGGTAAGCACCATATTTATTTCTTGTTTTCCTTGTCATATACACTCTCCTTTCGACAAAAAATAATAATAATAAAAAAATAATAGAATAAAATGCTGCCTGAATCATTTCATGCTTTATGAATGCAAAAGTACTTTGACTTGCTCTCTGATGAAAATAAGCTGCAAATCTTTTTGACCATACCCTTGCTCTTAAAATTCCTTTTTATACATGGGTATTGGTTGAGATGTTAGTCATCAATC
Source organism: Eragrostis nindensis (assembly GCA_012490785.1). Lineage (NCBI taxonomy): Eukaryota > Viridiplantae > Streptophyta > Magnoliopsida > Poales > Poaceae > Eragrostis > Eragrostis nindensis. The sequence goes on from JAAXCT010001471.1 coordinate 9,876, forward strand.
AATCGCCTGCTTCTCTTTCTGTTGCTTGGGTGCGGCACTTCTGTGCCTATGGTCTTCTTAGATTATGCCCGGTGTCCATCTGAACAACAGAAAAACACATGCCTCTATGATGCTCTCATGACAGAAGAAGAGTATGATGTCCTCTGCTCTCCTCACACAATTGATCGAATTAGACGTGGTGTCTAGGTTGATTAATGGAACTATAGAGATATTTGCAATGTAGACGAATGGTTTTGTACTAACCATTGCAGGGATTTTTGAGAGCAAACCAAGTACATCAGGCAACATGGAAGGCACGTAATTCAAGAAGGAGATACCAATCAGGCGGACCTAGTACCTTCAAATGAAGATTTAATCGCTTAGCCTTGCACATGGTTGCAAGAGCTAAGCTTGGGGAGGGACCGCCAGGTAAGTACTTCTATACGATATTATACTCTTCTTGAATTGTGCCCTTTCCTTAAAAAAAAACCAAAAAAAAATATTAGGTTCTCGGCAAAGCCCAATAGGGGCTAGCCACCTGTATCACCCTCGTTCTTTTTGCAGACACAAGAAGAATGGAGGAAGCGGCCTATTCAAGCTTAAGTCTTGCAAAGACTCAAGCTTGGGGAGGACCCCCAGGTAAGTATCCCTATCGATCAATAAAATACTCCCTTTTTCCGAATAAAATGCTAGAACTTGGTGTTACCAAACTTTAAAGGAGATGATGAATGGTTGCTCTGTTAGTTCCTTGTGTGTGTCTTCTATGCAACCTCTACTCCTTATTTCATTTAAGTATGATGTAGATCGACATGATCATATTACTAGTATTGCTATATTTATGTGGGTAGCACATGGTTCACCAAGTCTAGGCATTGATTCGTATGATATGGTTATTCTGGGTTAAGTTTGCAATTTCCTGCAGTAACATTCTAGAGATGTTTTTAATTTCTAAATTGCTGCAACAAAAACCCTTTATGTTTTACACTTCCCTTGTGAGGACTTATTTACCTACCAGAGCCATATCATGACAAATTCGGAAATAGCTCCACTCATAGCAATCTTCTATATGTTGAATTTGGTTAAACTTTGATCTTTAGGAACATTGCACTCCTCATGTCAGTCATTTATCCTTCATATGGGAATTTGAGAAATTCGTTACCACTCATTCACAAAATTCCTTGTCTTCATTCAAATGCTCAAGAAAAATTCCGAAAATATTGTCTAGGCCATCAAAGTTTCTGCCTTTGCATTATGGGAGCTCAAAAAAAAGAAAAAAAAGAAAAAAATGTAAAAAAAAACCTCCCATAATGTGCAGCAAAAATTTTTTAGAGGTTGATGGCCACTATCAAAATTTTTCTTGAGCAACGAAGACTGAAATTTTCATGAGTGATTTCTCTTCCCCGCTGGCTATCATTCTTTCCATATGACTGACTTTGAGGAGTTGCTAAGTTTCTCTAGATCATCTTTTAACCTTACAAAATATGTATGAAAGATATGCATATCCCGACCAAGCTCCACCAGAACGTCCCTCTTGTGTAGCAATAGGTCGTCTTGAGTGACATCCTGTAGGGAATAGCCTCATCAAAGAGAGACAAAAAGGGAAGTGCAAGCTTAAAGAAGTATTTATTTCTTATGCAGCAAACAAAAGCTCTGGACTTGTTACTTGCAGGAATTGTTTGACAAAAGCCTAAGATGACCGTTCTGCTTTTCAATGTCATATGACAAAGTAACCTATAAGCCCCACTAAGTGTATGCAGTACCTGGTAAATAGATTGTGCTGGTTTATAGATTACTTTGTTATCCTGGAGTATGTTGTTGCCAAGTTGATACCTGCATGGCACTAACATTGTAGCAACTACTGATCCGTCGATACTTAAGTTTTGAGTTTGCTCGGGACGAGCAAAGTTTAAGCTTGGGGAGGTGTTGACGGCCATTAAATCATAAAATGACCGTCAACTTATCGGCGAATAACAGGGATGCACCAATGTTTCTTGCATTAAACTAATAAAGTTCCACAAGTTTTGGATGTGATCTTGTTTTTTTGACCGAAAACAGGAGGGGATTCCCCTACTGTGCTTTTATTAAAATTAGTGTGTTAACTGTACAGATTGTTAGCGGGAAAAAAAAATATTTACAAGGATGACAGCCATGTTGTCATGGCGAGCTTTAGGCTCGGCTTTGCTCTATGCATAATCAGCCTGAAGAACTCCCGAAATTGTTGCTTCCATCTTACAAAGGAAAGAGTTGCACCATTGAAGATTATGTCATTTCTATGTAACCAGATTGCCCAAGCCGCTACCATGATCACTTCCATATAACAAGCGGATGTGAAATTTTGTCTCTGTTGTTCTATCATTTCAATTACTGGCAGTGATAAATCCCAAATAATGTGCAATGAGGCCCAACATAGCTGTGCAAATTGACATTCAAAAAATAAATGCTTGAGCGTTTCCTCAATATGATGTGGGCACAGAACGCAATCTAAGACAGGCACATGGAATCGCTTCCGTCGCAACAGGTTCCTTGTATTCAAACGGTCATTTAGTAATAACCAAAAGAATACCTTGTGCTTCCCTTGACAGCATGAGTCCCAGATCCACTGAAACGGTGCAGGTGCAGTCATAGTACCAATAATGAGTTCATAGGCTTTTTTAGAAGAGTAAATTCCAGAGCCCCAAATATAAACCCACATATCATTTTGATCAACATTTCTGTTCCATTCATTGAGAGTCTCCATCATTTCAGCAAGCTGATGTGATCTTGTTTTGCAAGGTACATAGGAATATTGGTGCAATTGTGCTTACAATCATGGAGAAATAGCAAATATCCAAAAGCACATGTTAAAGCAAGACTATGCTCCGACATCTCGACGACATTCGACGGAAGAAATAAGGGATGACTTGGATATCAAGAAATAATATTTCAAATGACAAATTTGATCCCTCCATGTCAAAGGCCTCGTCAAGATAGTCGAAATGGGCTTTTGGATCACCCAATTCGGAGTTCGGGAGCAGGAGTTATGCCTCGCGCAAGATTGGAGGAAAAGCAGGAAAAAGCAGGCCGGCCGGCCCAACCCAATCTCCAACCGCCTCAATCTTGCTCCAGTCGGTTCCAGAGGCGGTCACAAGCAACTTGACGCACCCGCCAAGCCAAGGGGACGTCGGCAAGAAGGAATATTCCACGAAATGCTCCAAGACCTTCTCCACTCTCCCAAGGCAACTCCACTATAAATAAAGGACCCCTCCCCTCACTCCGACCTGCACCATCACACATGAGAAGAGAAGACCCAATGTAGGGTCACGCTCAGCTCATGGAAGATCATTCCACTTGTGTAGTTTAGAGTAGGCTAGTTGGTCATGGGAGTTAGAGTAGAAGTGAGAGCTTCGCTCGGAGCTCCGGAGTTCTCTTCGGAGTTTGGGTAAAGTTCTCGTGTATCTTTTCTTTTATACTTTCTTTAATATAATTATTTTCTTATTTATTTATTTTAGTTTTCCTTTTAGTTTACATTTATTTATTTAAGTAATAATTATAGAGAAATTCTTGTGTTGGTTCCACGCCTGTGTATGGTAGGTCTATCTGCATGGGTTGTTTGCACCGCAAATGCTTACACAATCCACATAGATTTGTTATGCATGGTTGGCTTGTTCTTACGCGAAGAGTAAGTTATCTAGGATATTTGCTTGTATGGCTCAAGGAACTATTCTAGACGTGAGTTTGCTCTACACCCCACGGAGGATGGTAGCCGCGAGTACGTGTGACAGGCGTACCGGTCTCTGTAATCCACCACGTCCGGACGATGGTTTTAGTAGGGAGGTCAATAGCACGTAGTTCCCCAAGGTAGTTGAACCTAATTCTCGGGTTGCTACCTTGGCATGCGTGTGCCCCGATATGCAGGAACGAATCTATAATGAAAGCTTAAGTAGATATTTGTAACCCCTAGGCAGATACCCTTCTTCTCGTTGTCCTCCTAGTTGACTAGTTCTATCTCTTTATCTTCATATGGAATCCTTGTGTGTGTTGGCTTGCCACCCATCATATCTTTCAATGTCTACCCATGCTTTGGTCTAGTTTGCAAGTTATAAATAATAGATGTTTCCTTGTTGATTCATGATATTCTTAGCCCTGCTTCCCTGAGGAAAATATAAATACGATACCCTTGGAATACTCCTGGGTGAAATGCTACAACGGTGTTCCGTGCGCTTGCGGAGTTGATATTTATCTCTGTGCGTAAGAAACGCCAACAACCACTTCTTGAGAGATCATGTTGCCAAGGGGAACATCGAGCTTACATACATTGATACCCACAACCAATTGGCCGATATCCTCACCAAGCCCCTAGACGCTGAGCGCTTTGCATTTCTTCGGGGGGAACTTGGTGTTTGCTATCCTTATGGCATTGTTTGAGGGGGAGTTGGCTTCTTTGTAAATATGTATCTTATTTTTTCGCATTGCACTGCATTGTAAGATAAGCATCTTGTATAATATGCATCTTTAGAAGAAGCTTTAACCTTTATGTCTCCTTGTATTTATTGTTGCTATGATTGAGATTGAGGTAAGTTGTGTGATTGCTAGTAGCAAGCTTTTAAACTTAGACTCTTTTAGATAGTATAGCATAGTTTTATTTGAGCAAGCTAGCTAAACTTTGAGATGAAAATTGGCTTTTGTGAGGCTTATGATCTATCCATGCCTATGTTTGCTCACTATATGTATGCTTGTTTTTATCCTTGTCAAGACTTGTTTTAAGGCTAGTTTCAAAAAATGTCTTGACTTTGGCAACTTATTGTTTGGGGGATGGACTTTGGCAAATGTTTAGCTCATGATGGGACTATGGGGGAGAAATGTCCTTTTGCCAAAAGGCATACTCATTTGCTTCTTGTGCTTAATTTCTAAAATCAATTTGATCTTTTGTGCTTAAAAAGAAAATACGGTGACTTGAAGCCTCAGGGTGTTTGCCGTAACCAGTCGTGCGACCCTCCGCTTGGATAAGAGGTTACTTGAGGATGAAAAATAAAAGACAAGCAAAAGCTTGCAATCTTCACTTGATCAAATTGAGTCTTTGTTGCATATGTGAGCGTTTGTCAAAGCACATCTTTCCAAATGTCTGTTGCTTGAGTTGAGATTGACACTTACTAGTTTTGATGAATTCACTTAATGCTTGTTTTGCCTTGGATAGGGATGATCATACATGTGGTGGCAATGCTTTTCATGATATAGCAAATATGAATCTATCTTGCTCAATTCAATCTTCATGCTTAGCTTGTCTAGCTCTTTGTTTTTGTGCTATGCTCTCTATTATGGCCTTCGTGCAATTGTGAGCTCATGCTTTTACACTTCAAGGTTCTATGCTTGTTCATAGCAATGATAAATGCTTGTTGACATAATTGTTGAAGCTTGGTAGGACTTCCACCCCATGCATTGCATTTTTGGCTCTCTTGTATTCTTGATGAGTTCATTGCCAAAGGGGGAGAGATCTCATGGGAAGTCATGCCCAACAATGTCAAAATCTGAAATGTTAAGAAAATGGCTCCTAGAGAACATCTTTTGCATTGCATGAGTAGTACCACAATTTGAGGGGGGCATCTCATCAAGTTCTAAGTTCGACTTTCTCTTGAGTCTTGTGATCTTTGCGACTTTGTGCCGCTTTCCTTGCCAACTCTTGGCTTTTGTGATCCTTTGCTACTTGATGATCATTTGCTTTTATTTTCTTGGTTTCGGACCATCTAGTTAGTTTTCTTTGTTTCGCATTTCAAACTTCGAATTCTTGAGATTGGTGTTGTTGTCAATGTACTCATCAAGGGGGAGATTGAGGAACCATGTTGAGATGTGCCATGGTTCATGATGTGATGAGTAATTGACAACGAATGAGTTTGAATTGAACTTGAGGTTCGGGTTTGAATTGCGGGACTTTGAGGTTTGCATAAGCATGTTGTTGATTATGTTTATGGCTAACCGGAGTTGGTGAAGGTGTTGGGAAGAATGGAGGAGATGGAGAAATGTGTTTGCTTGTCTAATGATGTGTAGGTCAATAGAGTCAACTTGATGGTCAACGGCGAGAGGATCAGGAGGAACAAGCGGGAGGCTTGGGTCCAGGATATCGAGAGGCCGGGTGAGGTCAAGGGTGATCCACACCGTACACGTGGCGGACAAGAAGCACGGAGGGTTTCGCGGTTTGGCCTCAAAACCGTGGAGGTGATGGAGACGGCGGGTTGACCAAGTCAAGGCGAACGGGAGGCCGAGTCAAGTGAAGGGTCCCGACGGGCAGGGACGAGAAGACTTGACGGCGAGATTCGCGGGACGAGGTGACACGCGTCGACATCGAGGTGGTTTCCCGGTTTATGCCTCAAAACTGGCGGGCGGACGGTTTCCCGGTTTGGGCCTCAAAACCGGCAGCGGCGGATGTTGGTGCACGTGGCGCCATGGCGAAGGTTGCGTCGAGGCGAAGCGAAGTCGTGAAGGGCCCGATGGCGTTCGGGCGAAGGAGAAATAGTTGGACGGTTTTGCCCCTAGTGGTAGGTGGGAGTGTGTTATGCCTTGAGGGCATTTTGGGAAAGAAAAAGAGGAGATAAGAAGGGGAGGGGGCAAGAGATGGCTGCCAACTCTTGCCACTCTTCATCCCATCCATTTGCTTCTAGGAGATAGGACTAGCTAGGAATGAGCTAGAGAGAGATGAGAGGAGGGGAAACAAGGTGAGAGCTTGTATCTTCAACTTTCAACAAGAGAGGGAGGAAGTGGGCGGCGTCCTAGTCTTGTACCTATGGATTTCGTGGTTGAATCAATGGAATGAAGTTTGTTTGAATCAATTTCGTGCTCTTGTTCTTCCTCCCTATCTAATTCCCGAATTTATCTTTTTCGCCATTTTCGGACCTATTTTCGTGCGAATTTTCGATCTCCTTTTTGGCTGTGATTCTGGGTGGATTTCTTGGATGGATTCGGTGCTAGGACGTATGGGAACATGCCTTGATTGATCTTCTACAAGATCTCGTCACGAACACTTCGAATTTGTGGATTTTGTCCAAGAACACCTAAACCCTAGTTCTTCACTTCGATTCAAAATCTGAGGAGATTTTCTTGGGTTTTTTGTATGGATCCACTTGGATGAGGTTCCCCATCTTGTCACGCACCTAGGGTTCAAATTTCGTGATTTTTGGAGGTCGTTTGGTCGTGTTTCGAGATTTTTCTTGATCTTGCGCGCGTGCTGTTTTTGGGACTTGGACTAGTCCGCCCCGACAGCCGAACTAGTCCGCCCCGAACCGGACATGTCCGAAAAACCAAGTCTGTAGTCCGCCTCGAAGCCGGACTAGTCCGCCTCGGACCAGACTAGTCCGCCCCGAAGCCGGACTAGTCCGCCTGGAGCCAGACAAGTCCGAAAAACCAATTCTGTAGTCCGACCCGAAGCCGGACTAGTCGGCCTCGGACCAGACTAGTCCGCCTTGGACCAGACTAGTCCGGCTCTGGATCAATTTGGTTCATCTCCTTGAGTGTGTCTTTGCTTGATTTGCTTCCGCAAGTGCTTATATCTCATCTACAATGATTCGTAGGGTCAACACAACGCTTTTCATGTGTGTGTGTGATCTTGGTGATTGTTCTTGAGGTGAGTTGGGACATAGCCCAAGTTCTTTGCAAGAATTTTTATTGGCTCCCATTCACCCCCCCTCTGGTCGCCTTCTCGTCCTTCACAATCCCTCGTTGCTCATAGAAGTTTGCATAAGTTTAGAGACAAGTGGAATCATACGTTTCAATAGAAGTTTGCTTTATAAGTTTATATAAAAGTTCTGTCTCACTAAGCCCGACACGTGATGCATCTGTCTGACTACCACGGAAAGCAACGCGAAAAGATATTTCAGTGTGTAGGGGCCCACGTTTTGTGAAAGGGATAGGCAGTGCAGGTGCAAAACGGACCTTTGCAAACACATACTCCCTCCGTCCCTTTATATAGGTTGTTTTGGGGTTTGAATTTTTCTCTAAATATAGTGCGTTTTGGGGATAAGACAAACTTTGTGGTTGGTGGGTGGGTTGAGGTAAAAATGAGGGGTATGATGGTCTTTTGATATCTTGACTATTTTTTGTGTTTGAATGCTAGAAAGCCCTATATTTAAGGACGGAGGGAGTAAGAAGGAGAGGCTCTGCCCCAAGTCTGATCCAGATCTGCTTCCACGCCACCAACTGTTGACGCAACCATATCCCTCACAAGCTCTTCATTAGTGTCAGATGAAACACTGCTGAGACGAAGAGGGAGCTGAAATACCTTTATTCCAAATAGGACGGTCATCACCTTCGCCTGGACGACGACACCATAGCGATCCCATAGCCCATCACATTCTTATGAAAGAAACCACAAGAACATGATGAATAGGGAACTAACACAAGACCATTTGTCATCTCCACCTCAATTGCCGAAGAGGATGGACAAAAAACTTTATTCAAACTATTAGATCTAGGATATTCTCACCAATGGCTGATCGAAGAGAAAAGAGGGAGGGGGGATCAAGGAGCGCTGGCGGCGGCTAGGGCTTTTTTTTTCTATGGAACGGTTGCCTTTGGCTTCTCTTACCGTCAAAGATACATTAGTAGATTGAGTCCACCACAATTGGTTCCCCTACCTTCCCGCCTTCGGCAAGTCGTCGGTGGTCCGAGGGAGTGGGGACCCGTTGTAAGCTTCATGACCATTGAAGTTAAGGAAACCCGAAGTTATGAATGTTTTGGTGATTGGATGAGAACCATGAATCACTACGTCACATCAGGTTTTTAGTAACACACATATGTAACACAAGTAAGAATGTGTTACAAAAATAATTCACAGTAACACAAGCATTTGTGTTACTGAGTGTGCTTGTAACACAAATGCTTGATTTATAAACATGTTACAGATGATTATTCTAGTAACACAAAAATAGTGTTTCAAGTATAGTGTTACAAAGAAAGCAATGTGTCTAAACGTAGCAAGCCTAGAATTGGTAGTAACACAAATAAATATTACTGTTATGTGTTACTACAAGGCATAGTAACACTTTTCTTAGGCTACGGTAACACATATTCGATAAATTCATAAGTTAAAACCAATTTAAGATAGCTTCTTAGCATATATGCATGTGTAGCGAAGTGGAAACTCAACAACTAAATAATGCTGAGGTCCTAGGATCGAATCCTAGCAGCCACTAATTATTTGGAATCTTTTATTTGTGTCTACATTACTATTGTAACACTTTTTATTAGACTGTAACACATTCATATGTGATGCTATATTGTAACATATTTTTTTCATAAGTAGTAACACATATATGTGTTACACTAGAACTTGTTTTAGTAACACCAGCATATGTATCACTCATTATATGTGTTACTATAAGTCTCTGTAACACTTTTTTTTAGCTTTAAGAACACATATGTGTGTTACTAAAGGTCTGATGTGACGTAGTGAATGTGACTAATACTCTTTGCGAGATATTATAGGTCACATGTGAAGAAAGCTCCATCCGTTGGTGGTGTACGCCAACATATACCATAAACCTAATATCAAGGATAATTGGTTGCCTTCACAGACACAAGAAAAAACTTGATGGAGTCACGGAGAAGAGATGGATCAAGGCTAAGGACATGCTAGATCCAAGCAAGTGTCGCTTGGTTAGATGTTAGCGTGAGTCTATAGGAAAAACCGGATTATCAAGAGGGTTCGAGGTGTTTCTCTTAGTGCACACTAGTTGTAGAGATCATTGGATGCATGGTGAGTCTCTCAGGGGATAGGGTGGCAGAAGAGGAGTGAAGGAACCAAGAATGATGAAGTTGGAAGCGAGGATCGAGAAGAAGATCAAGTTTCAGTTTCAGAAGAGGACCGGACGGTACGGTCCTAGGGACCGGACCATACGGTCTCCATGGGGAATCCAGACAAAGAAGCTGGAGTTTCTAGAAGCAGAAGAAAAGAGACCGGATGGTACGGTCCCTACAGGCAGAAGCAACAGAGAAGGAAGACTTTCTATTGGCAGAGAACAAATAGAGACCGGACGGTCTGATCCAAGAGACCGGACGATAGAGTTCTATTGAGAAGAAGAAGACAGAGCAGCAGCACTTCCTGGATGCCAGTCTAATAGAGACCGGATTGTAAGGTCAAATGAGGACCGGACCATACGGTCCATGGTACGGTCTCTACGCAGACTGGGCACTTTTAGATAACGGCTAATTTGAAGCTGGTGGCCTATATATAGTCGGTTGTTTGGCCCTTTGAGGTGCTTTTGGACCCAGGAAAGAGGGGAGGTGCTGTTAAGAAGGCAAGTGAAGAAAGAGTGAAGCACTTATGAAGGATTTGGAGTGATTGAAGTGCTTGGGAGAGTAACAAGTTGCATCCTTTGATCTCTAGGCTAGTGTGAGCTTGAGAGAGTCATCTAGGGCTGTTACTCTTGGTCTGTGGCAAAGCCTGGACCGGTTAGGCATCAGTGTTGAGTTGTCCAAGGAGATTGTGGAAGCCGACACAAGTTTGTACACGGTCTTGAAGCTTCCCGTGCGAAAGAAGCATCACTAGTGGAGCGCCCTTTTGCACGCATCAAGTGCGGAGCCTTACCTCCGGAAGAGTACCCGGGAGTGCCCAACGGGACGTGCCCGCAGCTTCACTCGGAGGGTGAAGTGCGCTCTAGGAGGGATCGCCATCGAGCGGAGGGACGAGGTCGAGGCTACGGCGGGAGTGACCCAACGTGGAGCAGGGGAGGCGCCAACCTTCCGATACCACGGGAAAACATCATGAACACTTTATGTCCCTTCTCCTTTACTACTTGTATTTACTTATCTTGTTATATATGATTGCTTGTAGTACTTGAGTTGTGCACCATCTTGCTTGTGTTCTTACATAACTCCAAAAACACTTTGTATCCAAACAGGGCCTAAGGCTGAAACCTAAACAAAATGAAAACTTTTTAAATATCAGAAATGGAATGTCGGTGTCTAGAATTGATATGGAACTATTACACAATTAGCTCCAAGCATTAACTAGAATATTTGACTTCTGAGACCATCTCTTTCATGCAACCAACCAGCAACATGGATAGCAAACCGGACGACACCCCTTAACTATGCAAGAATACAAACTATCCTATTATAAATTTGAATGTAAAGCAACGCCGAGTTGGTCTCACAAAATGGCCAATAATCAGGAGCAGAGCTATCCTTTTATTTAGTATGAGATTTGAATGGTTGGCAACTCTCTAGGATCTTAAGACTGCCCCCCACAGACCAACATAAGTCTTTTCTGCACACTTTGTCCTCACTCGTGCGCACCCAGTAAGAACTTCCCGGTCGGTCAGCCATCCCGATATTGCTCCAGGCCAAGCAAGCTTGACCTCAGAGTTCTTTCGAGATGAGCTTCCGGAAAAGAAGTTGCAACTTGTTGGTATGAGTATTCTATCAACACTATTAAGCCTTGGGCCAAGATGCCACATACTCACCCTCTTAGAAGACCGACGTCCTCATCGGTCAACCCCAAACCAGGAATGTCCCATCCTGAACAAGTTATGAAACATAACTGTATAGTCACATAAATTTCCATAAGATTTTCAAAGGAAGCTACACAGAACAAAGAGGACAGCGTGGAAAATCAAGCATCTATTCGGGATGAGGAGTATCAAGTTAGTTGGAGAAAAGATCAAGCCATTTTTTTGTGACTTTAAATTAATGTAATGGTGCATATGCATAAATATGTGTTGGGGATGTTGGAACTGTATGAAAATTACTATATATTTTGACAAATACCAATATGTTCTATGAATAATAATAACTATTGTTTTTAAAAAACATGACACTACTAGAAACAGGAATATCACTGCAGGCTGACATTTAATCTGATAGTTTTGATTGTTTGAATTTCTGTAAGTATTTTAAATTTCCCAAATAGTTTTTGACACACAGGGATGATATTCCATTTTGCAGTAAGAGCTTAGCTACCAAATCTGGGCGTAGAGACGTGGGAACATGAAATAGTAGGTAGGGATGGAACTTGAGGAAGCAAATCGTACATCTTACAAAGCTAAAACATTAAGGGCTGTTTGGGTGCTGTACTTTTCCAAAACAAAAGTTTTGAAAAACATTTGGTTTCAAAAGCCAGTGGTTTAACATAAAAGCTCAGGAGTGGAGTTTTTACGACTAAAAAATAGTTGCACATTTAGTAATATACCATGGCTTTTAAAACTACAAAAGTGTTTACATCCAAACACCTTCATACCTCTCAAAACCAAAGTATTTTCCAAAATTGTAGTATTCTTACAGAACTCCAAAAACACTTTGTATCCAAACAGGGTCTAAGGCTGAAACCTAAACAAAATGTAAACTTTCTAAATACCAGAAATAGAATGTCGTTATCTAGAACTAATATGGAACGATTACACAATTAGCTCTAAGCATTAAACTAGAATATTTGACTTCCGAGACCATCTCTTTCATGCAACCAACCAGCAAAAAGGATAGCAAACTGGACGACACCCCTTGACTATGCAAGAATACAACCTATCTGATTATAAATTTGAGAGTAAAGCAACATAGGGTCGGTCTCACAAAAATGGCCAATAATCAGGAGCAGAGCTATGTGTGACACCCCGTGTCACTGGTACAGTAAACCCCAAACTGAACCAAATAAAAATTTCAAATCAAGTTCAAATTCGAAATCATGCTTTCAAATAAATGTCAAACCAATGCTTGTGAAGCAAGTTAAAAATTTCAATAGCAATTTGCCAAAGTAATAATTTTTGCAGCAAGAGCATCTGAAACGATAATTTTGGAAGATTTTTCCATGATTTTTCAAATTCTAAAAGTGTCTCTAAAAAAATTCAGAGATGTTCATGCAAATCCTGCTGTTCCTCGAATTTTAATTCAAATTCTGTTGCTCAAACCTACTGGACTCAAAAGAGAAGTTGGAGCCTAATATTTATCCTATTTTCCAAGAATTTCTCATAATTTTTGGATGTCTGAAAGTTCCCCTTTTAATTCGACAAATCTGGCAGCATGAAATTCAAGTTTCTCCAAATTTGGGTCAGATTTGATCTTGGTGGAGGAACTCAGAAATTTCAGTAACAACTTGAGCCAACCAAAAATTATGGTGATAGCCCTTCAGATAAAAGAATTTTGGAGAATTTTTGGTGATTTTAGAAATCCTTTTCGAGGCTCAAATAAATCCCCAAAGCTTAAAAAGTACCCAACTTTGACCAGCTGCCATTTGCATTTCCTTTGGAGTCCAGATGTGCATGTTGGCCAGTTGATAGATCTTTTCAAGACCTTTCCAAAGAGAGCAAGTTTGTGATTTTTGGAGCTCGTTTGCTACTCCAATGGGTGTGCACAAATTCGGGGAATTCGGTTGACTGGAGAATCCGGGGAAAAAGGAAAGATGCCGGGGGCCCACCTGTCAGCCTCGTCACTCTCACTGATTTCGCCCGACGCCGCGCGCCGCGTGGACGACGGCGTACGGCGACGCCGTGCGGCGCCCTGGTCCACTTCCGCGCCTCGTCGCGATGACAAAACGGCGTTCCGCTCCCTCCCCGGTCGTCCCTCTCTCGTTCCTTTCACTCCAGCGCCAAACCCTAGTCAGCTTCGCCATTGCCGGCCGCCCAGCGAGCTCCCAGCTGCGCCCCTCGCCCGCTCGCCCTCCACCCGAGATGCTGTGGAAAAATGGTGCGCTGCGACGCCTCTCAGCTCTCCATGGCCGCCGTTGCTCGTGCCTCGGTCTGATGAGCGTGAATCGAGCTGTCGCCCCCAAGTCCGGCAATCGCCCCCTTTCACCTCGCCGTGAAATTCTCCTGCTAAGGTGAGCCTCGACCCGATTCCGCGCACCAGCGTCTTCACGACATGCTTGCGTACCCCTCGAGCCTTACCATGTTTCGTCTTCCACAGCCGAACCGTCGGAATTCAAGTTTTCCCTGTCGCTGGTGTTCACCGCTGCGGGAAGCTCTCCGACTCCGACCACCTTCCCGGCGTCGTCTTCACCAACCGTGCCCGTGCCAAGCCCTGCCGCATCATCGTCAAGCTCCTCAACCTGATCCGCTTGGCCTCTGTGCCCTCCGTCGACCTCGCCGCCGTGCCGTACCTCCTCGACCCGCCGCCGCTCGTCGCCGACGACCCGCCGGCTGTTCCCGCTCTCTTCGTCACTCGAGGTGAGCCCGCCGTCTCGCGTAGAGCTCTCCGGTGTTCACCGTTGCCCAAATCTCCGCCGGAAACGCCGTTCCGGCAAGCCGCGCCGCCCGTCTCCGACGAAGCGCCGCCGTGGGACCGGGACCCGGCCGGATCTGCTGCGCCCTGGTCCTTGTGGCCCCTCGTGTGGCCTGGATCTGATTGGTCCCGGCAAGAAAAATCCTTTTTCGATTTGTTTAAATCTCCAGAAAATCTCAGGAAATTCCAAAATTCGTATAAAAACAAATAACCATCCTAAAAATACGAACCCAATTTTGTTGGACTCCTTGTGCTCAGATCTATCCCACAAAATTGTCAAACTGAACAAAATCATTTATTTGTTTTCTGGAAAATTACATAAGTATCAAATCTTGTTTAAATCATAATAAATTCTCTATAAATCTATAAATCACAAACTCTTGCCGGGTTGTAAATCATCTGATTACACACTTACAGAGCATTTTTTCACTGTCACTTACTGTATAATTATTTTCTTATGATTTAAATTATGTGCTGCATAGTTTAAATCATTATAAATAATCCAGAATGCAATAAATCATCAAACTTCATAATAATTCACTTTCACTGGTACTCTTCACCAGAAAAATGCCCCTGGACATAAACTAATTTTTGAAAATTAATTAATCTAATTAACCAACTTAAGTTAATTTAATGTAATTAACTTAAACAAGAGTCAATGAAGGAAATACTTAAGACTAAGATAATTAATTAAGTTTTGCACTTACAGTATAAATGACTGTCTTATAAAATAATTAAATTAAATTGCATCATTTCATTGTATCTAACTTGCATTCCCTTGTCATGACGTATAGCTCTCGAGGTGTTTCCGGAGCAGCTGGAGGAGTAGGATGCTGAGCAGCTCAGGAGAAGACACTGACTTTCTCTAGTGTTGAGAACACTAACTCCGCCCTTGAGCCAGGCAAGCCCCGGTGCATGCCTTCCTTGTAGATTTTCTTTCCTCACTTGTTTGGGGCTAGTAATTGATTGTGCATTAGGTTTACTAGGAGTTGATGTGAAACTTTAGAACTGCATTAGGACTACCCTTCCAGATCCTACCTTGTGTCCTATTTTTGTAGTAGTTGGTTCTAGGGTAACGTTAGAACTTGCTATGCTTAGTGGCTAGCGGACGGTAGAAGACGAGTGGTAGGTCCCACTCGCATGATAGGAATTACTATGGATTGTACCAGCAGAATTTAGGTTTGCTGCAGACCGGACGGGGAATTGTTTGTGTAGGATGGTCGGGGAAGGCTGGGCCTTCACGATGGTAGCCCCGTCTGGTCGATTAAGGACCGTTCGTTGTTGGCCCTATTGAGCAAGTTTTAAACGTACTGATTCGCATGCTGGTGTTTATGGGCCAAGTAAACCGACGTAGCTTAACAATCGTGGGGGCGAACCTTATCCTGCGGCTCTGGAGAAAATAGGACCACAGGCAACGGCGGGCCGGGTGTCGTGTGGGACCTGATGTTTCGCCATGATGCGGCAGCTAGAATTCGGCCTTGCGGGGGCTTTGTGAAAGGTTGCTATGTGTGGCCTTTGTGGCGCACATGGCGTGTGGTCAGGTTTCTCCTGCAGGATGTACATCGATGCCGCCGCTCTCGGAAATGAGCACCACGCTTGTTCAGTGCGCCACATCGTAGTGTGATTTATGGATGATGATGATGATGATGAGGA
The DNA here is from genome assembly GCA_012490785.1 of Eragrostis nindensis. Lineage (NCBI taxonomy): Eukaryota > Viridiplantae > Streptophyta > Magnoliopsida > Poales > Poaceae > Eragrostis > Eragrostis nindensis. Next base: position 25,683 of record JAAXCT010001471.1, read on the forward strand.
TGATGATGATGATGCTAGATTATTACTGTTATCTTTATATCTCTTATTGTACACTGTATTATGTGATGTATTGTTACTTTATACATGTTTTAGAGATAAGTGCACTGTTTTATTGGGTAAGTACTTAATTGGAAATAAAAATTGAGATTAGGATCAAGTAATTAGTGCGCTTTTATGCAAGTGAGTCAGCCCACCCCTTGTAGTCTTTGCATTTTTAGGAGTCGGCTGTAGTTAGCCACGTTGACGGGTAAGTCTTGCTGAGTAATTAGTACTTAGGGTTTGGCTCCCTATGTTTTTGTGCAGGTATCGTTTTGCTTCCGCTGTTGCTTGGTGGAGTTCTTCAGCAGGTCCACATCGCAGGGCTTCGATGTGCGGCCTTTGTATCGTCGAGAGTAGTAGTTCTTTAGGTATCTCCAGACTTCTGCTGTGCTACTCACGTGTTTTAAATCATTTGGACTTAATGTAATAACTTAAAGACTTAAATTTGTGCTTATTTATGTGATGTACTATTGTGTCTGTTCATCAACACTTCCGACTCGATCCTGCGAAAAGCGGAAACGCTACACTATCCTTTTATTTAGTATGGCATTTTCATGGTTGCGGATGCACACACATTGGTGCCAACATTCCAATAGGATATTTTTGATCAAAATATTTGAATGAAATTTTTTAAGATAATTATATGAGTGTGAATGTTGTTCCATCTTGAACAAGTTCTGACAAACATAACTATACAGTCACATAATATTTTGATAAGATTGTCAAAGGAAGCAGATCAGGGCTATAGAGCACCAAGAGGACATCATGGAAAAACAAGCATCTATTCGGGATGACAAGGAGTATCAAGTTTGTTGGAGAAAAAGATCCAAGCCATTTTTTGTGAGTTCAAATTAATGTAAGAGTGCAGATGCATAGATATGTGTCGGGGACGTTGTAACTGTATGAAAATTACTATTTTGACAAATACCAATATGTTCATAAATAAAAATAACTATTGTTTTTAAAAAAACATGACACCACTGGAAACTGGAATATCACTGCGGGCTGACATTTAATTCACCTAATATCTTTTGACACACAGGGATGATATTCCATTTTGCAATAAGAGCTTTGGCTTCCAAATCTGTGCGTAGAGACGAGGGAATATGAAATAGTAGGTAGGGATGGAACTTGTGGAAGCAAATCGTATACCTTATAATGCTAAAACATTATAAAGGCTGTTTGGATGCTGTACATTTTCAAAACAAAAGTCTCTGGCAACGGTGCCAGAAAGAGAAGCTTGTTGGTCGTATGTACGCACCCACTTATATACCGCAAGAGCGCGGTGTACAGTTGTAGTCTTTTTCCCCTAGAAGAGTATTCCAAGGTTTAATCGAATCCACAGAGGCCAATGGGAATTAAGCAGAATTATCAGTAAAAGAGTTAGCCAGGCTTTCTAGTGAGCGTGAGCGTGAGTTTTGGGAGAATTGGGGGATGTGCCGGTCGGCGCAACTGGTGTGCCGGTCGGCACAGAGGCTGAATCGTCCGAGTGTTGTTTGAACAGCCTAAGGAACCTGATTAAATCACGGGGTAAGTTAGCCTAAGTCTGCTAGTTGAGATTGTAACCAAAAAGCCTAATTAAATAGTATCATAAACGGATTTACTTGATTATTGATAACCGAAGATCGGTAGGAAGAAACCCTTTTCCGTCGAGCCCTGTCACGACCAATCCTCCTTAATCGGTGGCCGCTTCCCACTCTACACATCACCTCAAGGATCTCGCATATTCCAGCACGTTGAGGTACAGAGACAATGTGCAATTATGGCGCATTACAAGATCCGGATATTATCTTAACCCCAATGGAGATAGTGAGAGATAGAATCTCTCACCTCTTATTGCCACCACAATTAAGATGACATCTAGTACTTAGTCGTCACTAAGCGTAGGAAACAAGTGCATGTAAAGACCATAAAATCCAGGCAAGCAATTATCAAAACCATTCATCCACATATTCAACTATGCTTTGATAATACATAGTACAAGATACATCACCATCTAGTAGGCCTACCTTGATGGATCACCTCTTAGCACCGGCGGTTCTTGATCTAACAACTAGAGAACATGAATAACGGGGCAAGCCCCGGTGGCTCTAAACTTACTAGCTGTGTTGTCCCTCTGGCGGCTGATCTCGAAACCCTAGGGCTTTTACAGGTTTATATAGGGCTGTGCTTCGGAAAGGAAAGGATCTCGGAAAGAGAGTCCTCGTGCCGACCGGCACAAAGACCGTGCCGATCGGCACACCTCGTGTCCAACTCGGTCTCTTCTCTAAGTCGGTTCCAAAGTCCTAGGTAGCTTCCATGTGGGCCTTCCAACTCAGTTTTCTTCGAGATCAAGTCTTGCATTGCTGTGTTAAATCTTCAGGTATCTTTTATCTCTTCGTGTCGAATATCTCCCAAGATTGGTTCGGATGACTTCCTTCTAGAATCAACTGAATGGTATACTAGAAATCGCCAACAGCTCCCCCATACTTAAAGCTTTACTTGTCCCAAGGAAAGTCAGGAATGAAAATCAACTTGCATATAGTCACATCAATCATAAAAGTATTTCAAATCTACACGAGCTGAGCATTTAGTCATTGTGAGATCAAATCGATTTAGTATTCAGCAAATATGTTCAAAATATGGGTATTGAGCATGAAAGAGTATTTCTCAAAGCAAATCTTGAAAATATTCAACTTGATAAACATGACTTTTCCACTTGTGTAAATCACTAAAAAGGATTGTGAGCAAAAGAGCCATCCTTCTCAAACAATCAAATGAACAACTCAACTTCGATCACTCGCCTGAAATCTAATTTATTGATATTTATGTGTAAGGCAGTATGAGTAGCTTGGTGAGGAAATTCAAGGAAAAATAGAGATAAATCAACAATATCTTGCAAAGCTAAGAAATAACTCTAATTAGTTTTACTGAGACTTGTCAAAAAGGCCATTAGGAATTGAATTTTGAGAAAGAAACTCACACTTTTAGAATAGTGGACATGTACAAAGCAAAGATTGATCTTGAATTGTGTACATAGTTGGAAAAAGAAATTCTTGGCTACTATTTGATGATAGGAATTCAAGGGAATTCACACTTCCCCCCATACTTAAATTTTTGCTAGTCCCGAGCAAAACTGCGCAAGGTACAGACTTTGTTTTCTCTTTTTTTTTCTTCTCTGTGCCGGTCGGCACAATTGTGTGCCGGTCGGCACAAGGCCTGTACCTGCCGACTTGCTCTGGATTTTTCATTTGAACAGTTGTGTCAGATTTGCAGCCAAGAATATAGTAGGTTGTGGTCAAGGATTGGTATTTGAATCGAGAAATTTGGTTCTCAAGTATCGGATACTCAGCGAATTATGCATAATTCCAATGCGGTAATTTACATAGCTTAAGTGGAAATAAGGCTAGAAAATCAACACGATACGCAAAAGACATGGCCAATTTTTGAAGTCTCATACCCGAAGAATTAAATCCTAACCGAGCTCAATTATCAATCATAGTCTCTACAAATCAAAGGCTTAATTTGAGTCGCATATATTTGGCATTGGTAGGCGTAATCGAATGATACGGAGTGATTCTAAAGCTCACAATAAGAACATTTGAATTTTTATAAAGAAATAGGTACTAAGGCATGTTATCCAAATTGATCTTATTGTTACATTTTGCATGGGAATTTTGAAACGAATTACGCCACATGTGAAATATTTGCCGAATACATTATAGTGAAAGCTCGAAATTTTATTTGTGCTCAACATCACTCGATTATCACTAACACTTCTCAAGATAGACATACATACTCGTATCATTTTTCAAATAAAGCATAAAGATCAGCATCATATTGGATTTGAAAGCTCGGACTACATGATGATGTATCGTACTAAACACACTACGAAATAAAACTAGATTACTAGCACACTTGCATAAATAAAAGCACACAAACAAACTAAACACACCCGATACATGGTTTCCCAACCCGCTCACACACACATAAGTAAATAAATAAAAGGGAATGCGAAAGGGAAAGAAAAACGCAAACCGGGAAACCGATACAAGTTGTGCCGTGCACAACACACTACTCGAACGGAGGCGACTGCGTGTAGTCGAAGCCGTAGTACGCCGCCTCCAATCTTGCAAACTCATCAATCATCGCGTAGGTGTTGCTCCGCATCTCGCCCGCCAAGTTGTCGATGCGTTCAACGTATTGCACGTTGTTGTCGATGTATTGATGCATAGGCAATGTTTTAAAAAGCGGAAACGAAAAGCGAGCGGAGAGGCTCCGCCTAGCGCCTAGGCTGCCTAGGCGGCGCCTAGGCGTTTCTAGGCGTTCACGATTAAGCGGTGAATATCTATAAAAAATAAAAAGAAAAAAGAAAATAAATCTAGAAAAAGTCCCAGCTGCCCACAAGATGGCCCATCTAGCCCACAAGATGGCCCACATGACACCAAATCAGGCCAACGGGAGAGGTTTTTCGCTGGTCTATGCGCACTCCACGATGAATAGGCTGTACATGCCCGCTCCACGCGCTTCAGCTGCCAGAAAAGCGGAAGAAAGCGAACGAAAAGCGTCGATTAATCGCACATCGCGGTGCCTAGGCGTTCAACCGCCTAAATGCATCGCTTTCACGAAAGCGAGGCGTTGGGGCAGCGCGCAGCACCTAGGCGGCGCCTAGGCGGCCGAAGCGGACGCTTTTTTAAACACTGTGCATAGGGGCAAAGTTTGCCCCCGGAGGACCTGCAGGAGCATAGTATGGTGCCCCCTAGAAATATCGAGTGTAGACAGGGGGCATTCCGTGATGGGTTTGTGCCGACCAGCACGAAGCCTGTGCCGACCGGCGCGAATCCCGTGCCGACCGGCACAGACGCCTCCTGCGTCGGTTGGCTGGGCGCAGCTGCTGCGGAGTCCCAGCTGTCCCAGCCTATTGCTGCGCTTGCTGAAGTCTGCCCGACGGCCTCCTTCCTTCCGCGCTTGCTCTTTGTTACCTTGTGCTGTCGCGGAGGTCGGCCTCGAGCCAATTCCCTCCATCGATCTTGTGAGGGAGGAAGAGGCCGAGCTCAGGGCAGGGGAGTCGAATGTTGGTGCCGCAGACGTAGTAGCCGAGCTTGGCGCTCCCCGTGATGGTCTTCCCGCGCACCATGGACTCGTCGATGAGCGCCGATTTGACCCAGCACTCGTCCTTCATCATGAGGTTGCCGTCGGTGACCTTGAAGACGATTGTTTGGAGGTAGCATCCGAAAGCTAGCTTTGCCTTCGGGTTGGCCCTTTGGCTAAACCAACTCCCCACCATCAACAGGATGGGGTTGCACTTGGACGGGCTTGCGATGGCGTTGTAGAGCCAAAATGGAGGAGGTGGTGCCCCCTTTTTATAGCTCTCCAAGGCTTCAAGGAGAAGGAACCCGTCGTCGGTTCAAATTCACCCGGCGCGCCGGTCGGCACAGTGTCGTGCCGATCGGCACGATTCAAATTTTCGCGGATTCCGTCGCGCCTTGGCTGCCACACCTTCTTTTCCTCTTCCCCATGCCTGATACAGTGTCGCATGTTGGGAAACAGGGGGGCACCTGCGAAAGTTTGGCTTTTCCAGATGATGCCGATTGGCACGGAGACCGTGCCGGTCGGCACTTTCGCTCCATCCCAAGTCTGGGCGCGCAGTGCTCCCCCTGTGCTCGGCAGCTGCATGGACGTCAGTGACTTTTCCTCCTTGCAACATGCGCAGACTTTGATGCTTCTTTTGAATTATTGGCCAGTGTGCCGGCCGGCACAGCACGGTGCCGGTCGGCACAGTGCCTTCTGCGCCTGATTCAGAACTTCGTCGCTTTGTGTCGTCAGAATTTCAAATTTCCTACGGATGTCAGATTTCCTGTAGCATCGAGATTCCTGGAGGTGGCGTTTCCTTGTGGTGCCCGATCGGCACGACCCGCATGCCGGTCGGCAACGGAGCCAAATTTCCGCCAGTGCCTCCTTCTCCCGCAAGAATCATCCAATATATTTCTGCGACACAGAAAAATACCAAAAACATGGAAATATTCTCGGGACAATTGTTGAACTCACCTTTTCGATTTTTCCTTCCTCGAATATCCCGCACATTTTCCTTGTTTTACTCCCAATTGATTTGTATCTCCAGATTGGGTATCTTTCAGAGCACGTTTTGGCGTGCCAGCTTCTATGCCGGTCGGCACGGCCTTGTGCCGATCGGCACCAACCACATTTTTCTCTTTTTGCTTTTTTTTTCTTCCTGGGCTGTTAGTGAACCAGCAAAAAATACAAAAACAAAAACTGCAGAAAAGTAAACAGACAGCGTAGGTGTTCACACAAGAGTTAAAACAAACACTTGGACTAACAAATTTTATTCCGGGAGCATTATTGTGGATTACAAGCAAACAAATTAAAGGCCAGGTTGCCCTCCCGGTTAGCACTAAATTTCTAATTCACGGGTTGCCCTCCCGAAAGCAATAACACAAAAAGAATCACCCTATGACTCGCTTCCCGGATTTTGGGTTGCCTCCCAAAAGCGCTCTTAGTTTTAAAGAGGACGTAGAGCTTGACCTCCCCGTATTAATTACGTCCTTAGCGTCGCTCTACGGGAATCATGATTGCGACACTACAAGGTTCTCTAGTCTTTTCTCCTTCAATCGTAGGACGTATCCTTCCTCCAATTACCCTCGATTCCTTTGTGATGCGTAGACATGTATTTCTCAACCGTAGAGACCATACGGCTTTCTTCTCCCTTGGCGCGAAACTTGAATGTGTAGGAGGCTCCACTTATGTCGAAACTTATTTTTCCACTCCCCACATTAATGTTTGTCTTTGCTGTCCTTAAGAATGGCCGGCCCAAAATCAATGAAGTCTTTGTCCTTCTATCCATATCAAGCACAATGAAATCCACAGGGACTGTATGATCACCGATTTGAAAAGGCACATCTTTAGCAATTCCATCGGGATAACGAACCGATTGATTGGCCAACTCCAAACACATAGCCGTAGGCTCCAGCTCTGGCAAATTCAAGCTGGAACAGACATAGCGAGGCTTGACACTTACACTTGCTCCAAGATCGCATAAAGCCCCTTCAAAGATTTGAGCTCCAATCGAACACCGGATACTAGAAGATCCGGGGTCAGGCTTCTTTTCTGGTGTAATGTCATTAATAGCTGCAGTGCACTCCTTTATCATCTTCACTACCTCTTCTGATGCTAAGGACTTCTTACTTTGCATAATATTCTTTATATACTTAGCATAGGTGGGCACTTAAAGGGCATCAAGGAACGGGACATTGATATATAACTTCTTCATAATATCGACAAACCTGGAGAATTGCTCATCATGGTGTCGAATCCTTTCTGTCTTGGTCAGCAGCTGCGTATCCAGTAAGGTAGCAGGACTGTGTTCCTTGTTCTCAGTTCCTTTTTTCAGACCCAAGAGGTCAATTTCCTCAGTGTGCCGATCGGCACCCTCCGTGTGCTGATCGGCACCATCTTCTGCAGTGTGCCAATCGGCACCAGAATCGTGCCGGTCGGCACGAGATCGTCTTGCTCCAGCTGCAAACTTCGGATCTTCTGTTTGCTTTCCAGACCTCGTAGCGATGGATTTCAGCTGTTCTGCAGAGGAGCTCCCTTCTCACCTTGCACCCGACTCCTCTAATTGGGCCATTTGTTTCTCCATCATCTTCATGAATTAGAGAATTTGCTGATTAGAACTCCCCACTTCGATGACCTTATTATTGATTGCTTCAAGCACACGATCAACTTCCTTGAATTTGGCTTGGGTGTCCTTGTTGACCTTCTCTTGAGCTTGAAAGAACTCTTGGCATTGAATATGAAGAGGGATGGCATTTTGCATAGACGATGCTGGGGTGAAGCTACTCCTTTGTTGCTGATATGGAGTCTTTCATCCTCTTGACATAATTAAGCATCTTTGCATCCTCGGGGCAATCCTTGCTCACATGACCAAGCTCTCCACATTCTTCACATGTGGATCGGGCTTCCGCTAGCTTGACGGTCTCTTCCTTGGGAATATGATCAATCTTTTCTAATCTCCTTTGTATGGTGTCGAGCTTGTCCATAAGCAATTCATCGTAAGCTCTTTCCACCACACGCTTCATTTTTCCCGTGGAAGGTTGAAGGCTTCTACTTTCTCTCTCACCAACCCCTGATTGACTTTGCTCTATCTTCTTGATCAAGGCCGTGGCTTGAGCGGGTGTCTTGTCCAAAAATGATCCTCCAGACGAAGCATCTAGGTGTTGTCGGGACAAAAGATTCAAACCCGTGTAGAACCTTTCAACTAGCTCCCATTCAGCAAGGCCATTGTGAGGACAAGCATCCTTGTACTCGTTGAATCGATTCCATGCTTCTCCAACACTCTCGTCAGCAAGTTGAGTAAATCCAAGGATCTTATTCTTCAAAGCTTGAGTCTTGCCTGGAGGGAAGTACTTTGCCAAAAATTCTGCAGAGAGCTGATCCCAACTGATCTTTGTCGCAGCAGGTAACCCATGGTACCACTGCTTAGGACGCCCAATAAGAGATAGAGGAAAAAGTCGCACTTTGGCTTCATTGACATTCATATGTTGCAATTGAAAAGTACTGCAGATTTCATGAAAGTGTTGCAAATGCATATTAGAATCTTCAGAACCTGTGAACGGTTGTTGACCAACCACAGACATGTAGCGATCCAGCTGGAAAGGTTGAGCTTGTGCAGTAAACTCAGTCTTGAAAACATTGTCCAGGGCAGGCTTGAGGCGATTAGCTATTGGTGTTGCGTCTGCCATGTCTTTTACTTCTGGAACTTCTTCTTCCTTGTCTTCTTCTAGAGCTGCAAACAACGCTCGGGCTGATCGGCTCACTGTCTTCTATGTCTCCCACTGACTTGCTTTTCTTTTCCGCCTTACGCTTGCGAAAGAGAATCTCTGGATCATCGAGGTAGTTAGAGGGTTTATTTGACTTAGCGCCGTCCATACCTGTCTGGTTAAATAAAACAGGACATATGTACTGGAAAAAATAGAGAAATTAAAAGAAGAAAGCAATGTGCCGGTCGGCACAAAGGTGTGCCGATCGGCACCACAGCCAATTCTCAAACTTCAAACAATGCCTAATTCGAACAAAGGTCCCCGACAACGGCGCCAGAAAAAGAAGCTTGTTGGTCGTTTGTACGCACCCACTTATATACCGCAAGAGCGTGGTGTACAGTTGTAGTCTTTTTCCCCCAGAAGAGTATTCCAAGGTTTAATCGAATCCACAAAGACCAATGGGAATTAAGCAGAATTATCAGTAAAAGAGTTAGCCAGGCTTTCTAGTGAGCGTGAGCGTGAGTTTTGGGAGAATTGGGGGATGTGCCGATCGGCGCAACTGGTGTGCCGGTCGGCACAGAGGCTGAATCGTCCGAGTGTTGTTTGAACAGCCTAAGGAACCTGATTAAATCACGGGGTAAGTTAGCCTAAGTCTGCTAGTTGAGATCGTAACCAAAAAAGTCGAATTAAGTAGTATCATAAACGGATTTACTTGATTATTGATAACCGAAGATCGGTAGGAAGAAACCCCTTTCCGTCGAGCCTTGTCACGACCAATCCTCCTTAATCGGTGGCCACTTCCAACTCTACACATCACCTCAAGGATCTCGCATATTCCAGCGCGTTGAGGTACAGAGACAATGTGCAATTATGACGCATTATAAGATCCGGATATTATCTTAACCCCAATGGAGATAGTGAGAGATAGAATCTCTCACCTCTTATTGCCACCACAATTAAGATAACATCTAGTACTTAGTCGTCACTAAGCGTAGGAACAAGTGCATGTAAAGACCATAAAATCCAGGCAAGCAATAATCAAAACCATTCATCCACATATTCAACCATACTTTGATAATACATAGTACAAGATACATCACCATCTAGTAGGCCTACCTTGATGGATCACCTGTTAGCACCGGCGGTTCTTGATCTAACAACTAGAGAACATGAATAACGAGGCAAGCCCCGGTGGCTCTAAACTTACTAGCTGTGTTGTCCCTCTGGCGGCCGATCTCGAAACCCTAGGGCTTTTACATGTTTATATAGGGCTGTGCTTCAGAAAGGAAAAGGATCTCGGGAAGAGAGTCCTCGTGCCGACCGGCACAAAGACAGTGCCGATCGGCACACCTCGTGTCCAACTCGGTCTTTTCTCTAAGTCGGTTCCAAAGTCCTAGGTAGCTTCCATGTGGGCCTTCCAAATCAGTTTTCTTCGAGATCAAGACTTGCATTGCTGTTTTAAAACTTCAGATATCTTTTATCTCTTCGTGACGAATATCTCCTAAGATTGGTTCGGATGACTTCCTTCTAGAATCAACTGACTGGTGAGCCAGCCTCGATCGCCATGAAGTCCCTTGTGCCGGTCGGCACAATGCTGTGCCGAGCGGCACAGTAAGCCTTTTCTGCTGCTTTTCTTCTCTTCAGGTCCAGATCAGCTACAATGTCCAGAATGTCGTCCTTTTCATCTGTTCCTGCAATAAATCTCCAGAACGTTATATATACAAATATAGTGCTATTATCAAGGGTTAATGGCCTAAAATAATGAGATTTATGCTCTAAATAAGGCGCAGTTTGCATATAAATGGTATACTAGAAATCGCCAACAGCAACTCAAGGTCGGTCTAACAAAAATGGCCAATAATGAGGAGCAGAGCTATCCTTTTATTTAGTATGGCATTTGAATGGTTGCGGCCGCACACATATTTGGTGCGAACATTCCAATAGGATATTTTTGATCAAAATATTTGAATGAAATTTTTTTAAGATAATTATATGAGTGTAAATGTTGTTCCGTCTTGAACAAGTTCTGACAAACATAACTATACAGTCACATAATATTTTGATAAGATTGTCAAAGGAAGCAGATCAGGGCTATAGAGCACCAAGAGGACATCATGGAAAAACAAGCATCTATTCGGGATGAGAAGGAGTATCAAGTTTGTTGGAGAAAAAGATCCAAGCCATTTTTTGTGAGTTCAAATTAATGTAAGAGTGCAGATGCATAAATATGTGTCGGGGACGTTGTAACTGTATGAAAATTACTATTTTGGCAAATACCAATATGTTCATAAATAAAAATAACTATTGTTTTTTTTCAAAAACATGATACTACTGGAAACGGGATCATCACTGCAGGCTGACGTTTAATCTGACAGTTTTGATTGTTTGAATTTCTGTAAGTATTGTTAATTCCCCTAATAGTTTTTGACACAGGGATGATATTCCATTTTGCAATAAGAGCTTGGCTACCCAATCTGGGCGTAGAGACGTGGGAACCTGAAATAGTAGGTAGGGATGGAACTTGTGGAAGCAAATTGTACATTTTAGGAAGCTAAAACATTAAGGGTTGTTTGGGTGCTGTACTTTTCCAAAACAAAAGTTTTGAAAAACCTTGGTTTCAAAAGCCAGTGGTTTAGCAAAATGAGTTGAGGAGTGGAGGTTTTACGACTAAAACATGGTTGCACTTTTAGTAATATACCATGGTTTTTAAAACTACAATAGTGTTTACATCCAAACACCTTCATACCTCTCAAAACCGAAGTATTTTGAAAAATTGTAGTATTCTTACATAACTCCAAAAACACTTTGTATCCAAACAGGGCCTAAGGCTGAAACCTAAACAAAATGAAAACTTTCTAAATATCAGAAATGGAATTAATGTCGGTATCTAGAACTGATATGGAACGATTACAAATTAGCTCCAAGCATGAAACTAGAGTATTCGACTTCCGAGACCATCTCTTTCTTGCAACCGCCCGCCAACAATGATAGCAAACTGGACGACCCCCCATGACTATCCAGGAATACAGACCGGTCAATTATAAATTTAAATGTAAAGCAACACAAGGTTGGTCTCACAAAATGGCCAATAATGAGTTGCAGGGCTATCCTTTTCTTTAGCATGGCATTTCAGTGGTTGCGTCCGCACACACGTTGGTGCCAACATTCCAATAGGATATTTTTGATCAAAATATTTTAGTGAAAAGTTGTTTAAGATAATTATACAGGTGTGAATGTTGTGCTGTCTTGCACAAGTTTTGACAAACATAACTGTACAGTCACCTAAATTTCCATAAGATTTTCAAAGGAAGCAGATCAGGGCCATAGAGCGCCAAGGGGACAGCGTGGAAAAACAAGCATCTATTCGGGATGAGAAGGAGTATCAAGTTAGTTGGAGAAAAAGATCCAAATCATTTTTTTTGTGAGTAGAAATGTAACGGTGCAGATGCATAGATATGTGTCAGGCAAATTGGAACTGTATGAAAATTACTATTTTTGCAAATACTAATGTGTTCTATAGGTAAAAATAACTTTTTTTTAAAAAAAAACATGACACTACTCGAAACGGGAATACCACTGCGGGTTGACATTTAATCTGACGTTTCGATTGCTTGAATTTCTGTAAGTATTTTCAATTCCCCTAATGGTTTTTGACACACAGGGATAATATTCCATTTTGCAATAAGAGCTTGGCTACCCATTCTGGGCGTAGAGACGTGGGAACATGAAATAGTAGCTAGGTAGTGATGGAACATGTGGAAGTAAATCGTACATCTGATAAAGCTAATACATTAAGGGCTGTTTGTGTGCTGTATTTTTTCAAAACACTCACCTTGATTTCAAAAGCCAGTGGTTTAGCAAAAAGAGCAGAGGAGTGGAGTTTTTATGACTAAAAGATGGTTGCACTTTTGGTATATACGATGGCTTTTAAAACTGCAAAAGTGTTTACATCCAAACACCTTTATCCCTCTCCAAACCAAAGGATTTTGCAAAATTGTAGTATTCTTACAGAACTCCAAAAACACTTTGCCTCCAAACAGGGCCTAAGGCTGAAACCTAAACAAAATGAAAACTTTCTAAATATCAGAAATGGAATGTCGGTATCTAGAACTGATATGACTTCGATCTGAAACCTAAACCTAGCTAAGCGGTTACACAATTAGCTCCAAGCATTGAAGTAGAATATTGACTTCCGAGACCATCTGTTTCATGCAACAAACCACCAACAAGGATAGCAAACCGGACGGCACCCCTTGACTATGCAAGAATACAAACCGGCCGATTATAAATTTGAATGTAAAGCAACACAAGGTCGGTCTCACAAAAATGGCCAATAATGAGGAGCAGGACTATCCTTTTCTTTAGCATGGCATTTGAATGGTTGCGGCCGCACACACATTGGTCCCAACATTCCAATAGGATATTTTTGATCAAAATATTTGAATGAAAATTTGTTTAAGATAATTATACGAGTGTGATCTTGAACTAGTTCTGACAAACATAACTGTACGATCACCTAAATTTCCATAAGAATTTCGAAGGAAGCAATCAGGACTATAGAGCACCAAAAGGACAGCATGGAAAAACAAGCCAATATACTAGCCAATGGGATTCGGAGCGCATTGGGCCAAACATGCCAGTGAAATGCGTACCGGCTTTCTATGATAAGTACATAATTAATACCCCGGCTGCTACTGTCAATAGATACTCGCATGGAGGGATGAGTTGCAAAATTTCTAAATGTCATTATTTTTTTTTGCGATGCAAAAGGGGATTATATTAAAAGGCAAACAGTACAACCCAGGATATTACAAAGAACACCCTAGAGAAACTGCAAATTACAAACAGCCCCCTGCAAAGAAACCAGCATCGGCGAACGACGCCGGAGACGAAAACGATCTCCCTTCCTCCGCCACCGACGACTCCAAGCTCTGGATCTGCCGCAAGAATCAGCGCCCGGAACCTCCAGCACGCCTCTGCCAAAGCTGAACGCCCATCGACCGCCGTCGCACAGAGGAAAAAAGGAAACCTCGCCGGCACGACCACCCGGCGATGTGGACTCCTATACACGAACCTGACGAAGCAGACTCGACGACCTTCACACGCTCGCCGACGACGCCGGAGCACCGCATCGCCGAGACGAGGAAGAGCGAGGAAGGACTTTATTCCGAAGCGAAGCCGCCACCGTCGTCTTGACGCCATCGCCGGACACCGAACCCTAGAAGAACTAGAGCCTATCCTACAAGCCTTTGAGAGACCGGAGATCTCCACCGGCCACCGACAGCCCGACGGCCATCGCGGACGAAGGAGATCACCGGCCCTCGCCGGCGGAGGAACTGAAACACCGAGCCTCTCCCTTATCGCCTCTCAGCACTGTAGCAACGAGAGGTTTCGAGAGCGGCCGGGACTCTTTTGGAAAGAAGATTGACCAGACTCGAATCCTTCGATTTTGTTCTCCTTTGTTTCTAAATGTCATTATGTTTTGATCTGGAGCACTACTTGCAAACTCTAGAGCCTACACTTCTTGTTGTTAGAATTCATCGATCCATCATGATTTAAGATTTTGATAGCGATCCAATACTAAGTGTGCACATCTTTTCGGTTAATACTAAGGTTATTGTTGATTGATGTTGACTATCACTTGCCAACTTCCGCATTACAACAGTTCAACATACAGGAGTGACATGCTTCAACCTCATCCTCAATCGTTCCATGACTGGAACTTATTTTAATAGTCATCAGAGTCGGTTTCCAATGGTTGCGACATTGGGACCCGATTCTGTTAATATCTTTTGAAGATATTATCAGATTATTACATCAATGTCACATAAGCACGAACATAGTATAAAAGATATAGTTCATCATTATACTGTGCAATTTTCTTGTACTTGAATCTCTATTAAATTATACTTTTGAATGGCGTTTTAAAATATAGTTCCTCCTCTACGGGCTTAGCTGGTGGCTTGGTTTCAGTGTGCTCTGTCGACACCAAGGCTTTATATCTGCACAAAAATTAAAGCATCGGGGAGAACACAATCTTGGGCCTTAAACAATTAAAAGGCAATGCATTTCCATAGATAAACAAGATTCAGTTATTATTTGAAGAGAAATGGTTAATTATTAGCTCAATGCTTACCTTCAGAGACCCACACACGCATTGCTTGGATCATTTAATGTGGACCGACGCCTTTGTGTGCCGTATTGGAAGACTGAGCCTAAGACAGCATCGTGATTGAAATTGTTCAAGGTAAAATTTTATAGGGAAAGTCCTTGAAATATATTATTAGGAAACGTTATATCTCTGATCTCTGCGCCTGATCTAATAGTAGTATAAACGATGATCAAAACTCCTTAAATAAATTCGACCTCGGCTCATGAAATCGAGCTACGCATGCCGTCCTTCCTTCCTCTGTCTATTGTACGTGCAGGCAGGCTCCCATGAATAGTGGCCATGGAGACTTTTGTGTGTGTGTGTGTGTGTAGCATGCTCGTCATTGTGTCATAGCGGAACATGAGCTCGGCGAGACCAGCATGGACCACGTGGCAGGGGCAAAGAAGAACTATGGCAATGCACTTGTGAAGACGATGGTGTTTCGTTTCTTTTTGTACCGAATGGATCTTGCGGCTTGCAAGCCGCACTGGCTAAACATCATCGATGGGTGCTAGCTTCGCAGGCATGGCTATCGGCCCTTCACGAAAACACGCCAAAGGAACAACAGCAGCGTGCCCCGGTTCCAGAGGTTTCTGTCCCTTTTCTTTTAGATATAGTATGTGGGCAAACAGCTTGAGGAAGGAAAGGTCCGGAGAGCTCGAGAATTTCTACCGTGCGTAGACCCCCGTAGCCTGAGAGCTTTGCCGTTCGTTATCTATCCAATGCGTAACTTTTTTTCTGCTAAAGTGGCACAATAAAATCTTAGAGAATGCACAACATTTAACATATACTAGAAAACTCGCGCGACATTGCCGCGTGTACATGGTATTGCAATGGAGCCCGATTGGTCCCCTTGTTTTGATCACAGGTATCATGAAACATATATGACAGATTTAGGAAATTGAATTGTTAATTAGAAGCAGCTGAGAGATTGAGAATTATTTTGAATAGTCTGGAAGTAGTAGTTAGTCATGGATGCTTAACAGTTTAGATTCATGTAATGATAGTCACTTTAATATAGCTTTATACCTGAGAAGGATTCTCATAAGTGAAAGTTTATAGGCATTTTGGAACCGAATTGATGCTGTAAATGTCTGCTCTTGTTGTGTTCTGAATGCTCTAGTGTTTTTAAAAATCACCCTTTAATTTCTTGGACAGAATGAAAGCTGTATCCTACAGAACACACCAGTGGTATAAAAATAATGAAACTATGCCAAGTTCAGGGAATGTAGCAAACTGAAATATACAATCAGTTCTGTATAAAAGGGAAAGGGAGTAGAAAGTAATAACACAGTATTTAATTCCATTAGGTAACTTAGAATGGCGATATGGTAGGGCCAAGATGATAAAGCCTTGAAAATAGGATGATGAACTTTGCATATGGAGTACAGGATTATGGTGCTATTTTTTCCTTCTATTATATAGCAATTGTTAATTGGTCTCAAAGCAAATAGCAGATTGTCATAAAGCACCAATAAATAATGGTTTTATTTGTTTGGAAATAAAATAAACAGGGAAGAAGTTATATTGTAGAAAAACATAATAAGTCTCTAATAATTAACCTGAAATTGTCATTAATATTGTACTTGTACTCTACTAATTGCAATTTTCATGCCGGCCATTCAGCCATATTCATTATCATTTCAAGATGATATGTGGTATATAAGACCATTTCATTTTATACAATTCTACCATCGTTATCATTGCAACATGATACGTGCAGTGAGAGTATTTTAATCCACATAATTCTAACATAGTAAAATACCATAAGCATGGTAGATAATCACGTTGTGATTTTATTGCAATAGCAGTGTAGTCTATGATTGATGTTTTGTTAATTATTTTTTTGCAACATTTGGATTAATAATATGAAGAAGAATTAAATATAATGAAGCACCATAACATGACCAACACTGTATCGAATCCAAACAATTTTGATCAGGCATTTGTCGTTTAATGTTTGAAGTTTGAACCGTAAATAATGTAATGTTAATGTGATTATGAATGTTGTTTAGTGGGTATGCCTTTTCTCTGATTTTTCAACGATATACTCAACAATCCAGGCAGCTGAGGTAGTGATGAATAATTTCATTCTTTCTTATAGAGATTGACTTGTAAAAGGTTTTTTTTGTAATTATTTACATGTAAAAGTTGAATTCCCTAATGACATGAAAGATACACATTCATCAATTCAACAGCCGCTGGGATATGTCAATGTTTTCACTTAATTATGAAAGCAATTGTTATATAGATAGTAAAAAATCTGCCATCGAAGCAGCTAATGGTGGTCTTCTATTACAGCATATGGAAAGAGACAACTACTTGGAAGTAATTTCAGTCAGCTTTGCAATAATTGTCATTCACAGCGATGTTGTCTTCTCCATTGGCATAGGCTATTGGCCACATCGCTCAATGCACTTCTGGTGGGCTTGTTGCAATGCTGCATCTGTTCGGATAGCCTAGAGACTGAATGCTGGAGTGGTAATGCATTTGCCTCCACGCACTGCTGCCTCCATGGAAGTGACGCAGGAGGCCATGGCTGGACATTCTGTCGAATACCTTGTATGTTGTGGCCCTGACAGTGTGTCGAATAGCAAGCAGGGAGTCTGGCTTGGTCGTGCTGCTTCTTGGCTAGCGAGCGCTGTGGAGGAGTTGGGACTGCGACGGTGACCGTCGAGGCGGCGGCAGGTAACGCTGAACTTGCAGTAAAGGCAGGGCGCACTGTATTGATCGATGATTCCAGGAGACCAGGAGCGCGCTCGACGGGGCGGGTCGTGACCTTGCCAAGGTTAAGCATGCCGGGCCGTAGAAGACGAAGGCCGGGCAATCGGGCCAGGAAGATGGCGGCCGGGAAAGGCGACGCGGATCAGGAGAGGGAGCGAGCGAGAGGAGCAAACGACGGCCAGGCTGGTATAGAAGCTGCTGGTGATCGGAAGCGGGAGAAACCGGAAGCGTTGGGCTGTGTATCAACGGTAGAAATGCACCAGCCCGTTTCAGAATAAAAAAGAAATGCACCAGCCAATCACAGCCTAGAGACGTTTTAGAGAGTAAGGTGCACGTGCTTTGCACGTGAATAGGAAGGTGGACATAATGATGTCAGCGTGAGGAGCTAACGAACGTAAACTATTTAGCAATCTTCTAATTGTATGATTTAATTGAATATTTACTGTACTACATTTTTTTTAACTGGAAGGTTCCACTATCAATGCAAGAACATAGAAATTCAAAAGTTTTTGCACATTTATGAGTCGTTGAGCCTAAAACTGGAAGCAGATATATACTTCGAAAGTTAAATTCTCTTATGTTACATATCTCGTGACTATAAAATGACAATATGATCGAAAACACTTTCCTATACGAACTGATCGATACTGATTTTGAAACCATATAATTACACTTTTCTTTGGCTAATTATTGATCGAAATGTCGAAGATTGTGAAGTTTGAGTCTTAAACTGTAAAAATGCCTTCAAAATAAGGAAACACTAAAGTACAATTAGAGCATGTAGTGACGTAGCTCTTAAAATAGCAGTGTCGGGCACATTGGTGTGCGTCATTGCATAGGAGGGTGGGGGTGTTTTTGGGGGGGGGGGGGGGGGGGGGGGGGGGGGGGGGGGGGGTTTGGTTTACTGTAGCAATCTGTGGTGGCGGATGGACTGAATATGGGCTAGCAGTGGCGGGCAGTAATGTCACCACGCTGTTGGCGGTTCTTTTGCGTTTAATTAAATATTAATTTGCAAGCGCCACGAAATACTATTGTAGCATTTCACCTTGGAGTATTCCAGTGTTATCCTATTTATATCTTATCGAAGTAGAGCAATAAGAAGATGAATAAACAATAAAGTATTATTGTACTTATTGTGTAAATAACATTTATACTTAAGACGGGGTGTAAGGGACATGTTGGGTATAGGTGGCACACATCAAGCAATCCAAAATAAATAAAAGATAGAAAAGATATTAAATTGGGAGGACAATGAGATAGAGACAAGTATTCTATATGTTTATCTTATATGTACCATCCTAGCAATTTAATTGTACAAGAGTATTTACTTTAGCTAAGGTCCCATACTCTACTTAGTGTCAAGGCTAATGAACTGATCCTGCTAGTTCACCTTGGGAAACCGACCGCTATTGAGAACCCTGCCTGTCCAACCCGGACGTGGTGGATTATAGAAACCGGTGTAGCTGTCACATACACTCGCGGCTACCATCCTCCGTAGGGATGGGTGCCAAACGTGCATAGCCCAAGCTCTAAACGCCATGCTTACGACCCGCCTAGAGGAACTACTCATGATCAACAGAGCAGTCCTATCTAAGAATAGAGAACAAATTTAACCAAGTGTGGACACCATCTCCGACGGAGGCACTCTCTCGTACTCTTTAGATACAATCACGAATCTCACAACAAGACTTGTACGCATACTGTCATTGCTAAATAAATAAACTTAAATAGAAAAAAAATTCCTAAAATAAATGAATAAAGATAAAGAAAAATAAATATTTAATAAAATAATAATTCTATAAGAGTTAAAATACAAGAACTATACCAGAACTTCGAGAAGACTTTCTGAACTCCAAAAGAGCTCTCACTCTACTCTGCTCTACTCTAACTCCCAAAATAACTCTACTTCTACACTAAATGAGTAATGATCACTTGGATATGATGTGGTGTGAATGGTACGGTCTCTATACCGTCGTATCATATGGTCAATGGTACAATCTCCATTTCTTTACCTTCCATAAACTTGTCTTTCTGTCTGGAACTTCCATAGGCACCGTACCATATGATCTCCATTCTTCCTGCTTCCAAAAACTTCAACTTTTCTGTCTGGAATTCCCATAGGGGCCGTACCTTATGGTCTCTATGACCGTATCCTACGGTCTCCTTTGTTGAAGCTGAAACTTGATCATCTCCTCGATCCTTGCTTCCAATTTCTCCAAACTTTGTTCCTCTACTTCTCTTCTACCGCCCTAGTGCCTGAGAGACTCACCATGCATCTATAGACCTCTACACACTAGTGTGCTCTTAGAGAATTAATTCGATCCCTCTTGATAATTCGGTTTTTCTTATAGACTCAAGCCTACATCTATACCAGCTACACTTGCTTGGATTTAGCATGTCCTTAGTCTTGATCCATCTCCTCAACCATGACTCCATCAAGATCTGGATCTAAGATGTTTGAGGTAACCAATCATCGAGTCGTCAATAAAGATAGGGTTTGTGGAACGACACTTCCTCGACGTGACCATAGATTACATCCAACAAGAAAATGTTAGTAACATCAATTATGGTCACCCAATCACCAAAACATTCATACCTTTCGAATTTTCATACTCCAATGGTCAACATGAAGCTTACAGATATAAGACGAGCACATTCAAAAGATCACACTAAGTAGAGTCCTAGACAAGAGCTATGGTAAAGCACAAGTCATGTATACTAGCAACGTGGAGTAAAAAGACAATCTAGCGCAAGTACGAATGACAACCTAATCAAGTACTGCAAGCAAGCACAGTATATCATGATAAAATGCATGTAGTAAAAGAGATGGGATAGAAAGTGCTCATTGATTTTTCCCCCTGGCCTCGGAAGGATGACGCCTTCCTCTACTCCACGTTGGGTCACTTCCCTCAGAGTCTTGACCCCGTCCCTCCGTGCACGGCGATCCCGTCTAGAGCACGCTCCAGTCCTCAAGTGAAGTCATGGGCGCGTCCCGCCGGCTTGTCCACGGGTACTCTTTCAAAGTTAAGGCTCCACACTTGATGTGGGCCAAAGGGCGCTCCACTAGTGATGCTTCATTCACACGGAAAGCTTCCCGACGGTGTACAAACTTGTGTTAGCTTCCACAGTCCCTTTGGACAGCTCAACACCGACTCCTATTGGTCTAGGCCTCGCCATAAGACCAAGAGCAACAAACCAAGTTGACTCTCTCAAGCTCACACCAGGCCTAAGGATCAATGGACGCAATTTGTTACTCTCCCAAGCACTAGGATCACTCAAATCCCTCTCAAGTGCTTCTCTTCCGTCCTCCTGGCTTTCTCTGGGATTCCTCCACTGTAATCATGGCCAAGAGACCCCTCGAGGGCCTGGGAACATGCTATTTATAGGCCTCTAACAAAAAACTAGCCGTTACCCAAAAGCAGTCTGTCAACATAGTCACCGTAGGATCCACCGTATCATACGGTTACTGCGAGCACCATATAGTATTGTACGGTGACTCTTTTTTCTTTGAACTTTTCTCCGGGTGCTTACCGTATCATACGATGACCCTTCTCTTCACTTCTTCTAGGAACTCCTCCTCTTCTGGAAACATTACGGTGCCCACCACATTATGTATGTGATTTTGAATTGTGAAACCTGGCTAAAGACATCATCCGCCACTGCAGTGAGGAGTAGCAGTGGCGGGCGCAGTGACGTCACCGGCCGCCACTGGTGTTAGGCATGGTGACGTCAGAGTGATGTCACGGTGGCGATCGAGTTGACATCATCCTGTTTGCCACTGCTGCGGTCGTTTCGATGGCGGACAGCATAACGTCACCGACTGCCACTGCTCTCGTCCAGCACCCGCCACTGCTCTGTCAGCCTAGCAGTGGCGGTAACATAGCGGCGGACGCTTCGATCGCCACTGCTAGGCCGAAAGATAGCACAGGAGGTTCAAACTTGTTATTATTGGTGGCGACCATGAATCTCTCTGTGTTCTTGTAAGAAACCCCGATTTGGGAATAATTGTGTCAAGCACAATGTGCTGGTAGTGGTAGAGCTGGGTGAGCTATGTGTTAGGCACAAACAGACAGTGAGCAGCTGATCCGTTCGAGATATGGGCTGCGCCACACGAGTGCAATCAGCACTTTATTGTCAGATGCTTGGGTAGTTGGCAGGGCGCCACACCCCGAGCGAGTTGGATCGATCTGCTGCACACACACACACACACACATATATATATATATATATACGGAGAGTATATTCTATAGCCGGCTATAGAATAGCTTATTCTATAGCCACTTCAGTTTTACGATAAATTTATCACGAATTTACGATAAATTCGAACAAATTTACGACATCAGCGTTCACACATGTTTTGAGAGAAGACCTATGGTAAAAGTGTAGTAAATCACGTATCAAAATATCGTAAATCACTATACACGAATGTCGTAAATTACAATAAAAAGTGGCCGCAGAATAAGCTATTCTATGACTGGCTATAGAATAGTAGTTCACTATATATATATATATATATATATATATATATATATATATATATATATATATATATATATATATATATAGTAAGCAGAGGCGGATCACCGGAGTACGTACCGCAGCTAGCTCTTGTTGATCCAGTGGTGCCAACAAGACATGGACGCCCTAACGACGACGTCCACCTTGCTCCTAGCAGCACTAGTTTCTCTTCTGTGCTGCTACCGCTTGATCTCATACTACTATCGCCTGGAAACCAACGGTGTGGTGCCGAGAGAGTGGCCAGTCTTGGGCCATCTCGTCCCCCTGATCGCAAACGTCCATCGTTTCCACGACTGGGTCACCGGCGGCTTGGGCGCCCTAGGCCACAACTTCGAGCTCCGCGGGGGCGTCACCGGCGTCAGGTACTTGTGCACCTGCGACCCCACCAACGTGCGCCACATCTTCACGTCCAACTTCGCCAACTACCCCAAAGGCGACCACTTCGCGGAGATCTTCGACGTCCTTGGCTGCGGCATCCTCACCGCCGACGGCGACTCGTGGCGCCACCAGCGGACCATGATCCAGACGCTCTTCTCCGGTTCCCGGTTCCGCGCCTTCGCGGCGCGGTGCAGCCGGGACAAGGTGGAGGAGGGCCTCTTGCCTCTCCTCGCCGACGCGGCCGACGCGGGAAGGCGGTGCGATCTGCAGGACGCGTTCCTGAGGTTATCGTCCGACGTGTCCTCCGGCATCGTCGTGGGCGTGGACCCAGGGTGCCTGGCGCCCGATCTGCCCAAGGTTCCCTTTGTGCGCGCCGTCGACGACGCGTCGGAGGCGTTCTTCCTCCGGCACGTCGTCCCGGCGCCGTTGTGGAGCTGATGAGAAGGCTGGGAGTCGGGCCGGAGAGGAAGATGGCCGCGGCCCGTAAGACGATCGACGGCTTCGTCGCCGAGGCCATCTCCTCCCGGCGCCGCAAGCTGAAGGACGACGACGGCGACTCCGCGGATGACTTGCTGTCATCCTTCCTCTGTCACGACGACGACAACTTCTTACGGGACATGACCGTGACCCTCTTAATCGCGGGCCGCGACGGGACGGGCGTCACGCTCTCGTGGTTCTTCTACCTCCTGTGCAAGAACCCGCGCGTCGAGCAGAGGCTCCTGCACGAGCTGTCCCTCCTCGTCGCTTCCCGAGATGATAACAACAACAACAACAACGACAACTTTGTGAGCTTCGACGCGAGCGAGCTTGGCAGCCTGGTGTACCTGCACGCCGCGCTGTGCGAGTGCCTGAGGCTGTACCCGGCCATCCCGTTCGAGCACAAGTCGGCGGCCGCGGACGACGTCCTGCCCAGCGGCCACGAGGTGAAGGCGGGCCAGACCGTGCTGGTGTTCAGCTACTCCATGGGCCGGATGGAAGGCGTGTGGGGCAAGGACTGCGCGGACTTCGTGCCGGAGCGGTGGATCACCCAGGACGGGAAGCTGCGCTACGAGCCGTCGTACAAGTTCTTCGCCTTCAACACGGGCCCGCGGACGTGCCTCGGCAAGGACCTGGCGTTCGTGCACATGACCACCACGGCGGCGGCCGTGCTCTGGAACTTCGCCTTTGAGGTCGTGCCGGACCACGTCGTCCAGCCCAAGCTGGCCACCGTGCTTTACATGAAGAACGGGCTCGCCATCAGGGTCACGAGAAGGAACGTTGATTATATTTGTGCTCCAGCCTAGCTATACCTCCTAGCTCAACTCGATCCACGACGTACGCCTACAGTAGTGTCACGCCTCGCCTCGCCTCGATGTGCGTTACTTCGTAGTTGTGTACTAACTAGGCCCTTAATTTCGTGCACACCAGCAGATTGTGCTCATTCGTACGTTGGGTAATATGTATGCTTCAACGTATCGAATAATTAAGATTTGATCTGTACGTACGCACTTTCTTGCAGTTAATATAATTGTCCTCTGATCTCTGCCTTAAGCGTGCTTTTCTAGTCCTGTTCGTGACAAAGCAATTCTTGTTGCCTAATCAGTGAAAACTTCGGTGAAGATGCATTCCCACGTGACTATATAAATATAATTATTCCTTCTTTTGTTATTGCGATCTTAAATTCTTTTGCGTGCGGCAATCCGTTGGAATTCGGCCCAACAAATGCCCACTCATATGGAACTCCAAAGCTACATGTGGCTAGTGGTTTAATTTCACCTAGCTACTGCTATGACGATGTACATCAACTTAAATACGAGAGCTTCCTTCCGAATTTTTTTATTTTTTAATCCTTTTTAATTAATATTTTAATAATAACCTGCCCTAAACTAAATTTGCAAATCTAGCCCATTTAGTCGCGCCAAACTGATTGGCGCGACCAAGAATACAGTCACGCCAACTTCGCTGGCGTGACCAATTTCCACGTCAGCATTAGAATGTTACCCGGTTGCTTCTTTGGCATGGACGTGGCATGATGCATTAGAATGTATCTTTAGTAAAAAGCTCAGGAGTATAATTGTAGACTATTAAATTGCTAAATTTAAAATATTTAAGAAAGATAAAACATCAGGAAACCTATACTTCTCTCGTTGTCCTCATAAACTAATTGCCAATACCTTTTATCTTTATCTTTGGATTTATTTTATGAGTGCCATATATAAAATCTATCTTGTCCTTGTGATATATATGGTTGAAATAGACATTGCACGCTCTTTATATATGGATGTTCTAAGCTATACTTCCCTGCGGAAATATAAATACGATACCATGGATACTCTATAGTGAAGTGCTATATATAATGGTGTTCTAGGCGCTTGCGGAATTAATAAAAATTAATTTATACTCATAAGGACCGCCAACAATTAATGTGATTTGTGATGATATAAATGGACTTCAAATGGGCTAAGATCAACTTGAAAAAGGCCCACGAACAACCATTCTTGGGCTGGATGACAATTTGTGATGAATCATATATGAACTAGAAATGGACCGGCCCATAAAGCGAAAGACCTGGCCTTTTTGTTGACGAAACCACGATTGATGAACCAAAAATGGGTTGGGCCAAACAAAAAAATGAGTTGGATCGTGATTCTGTGATGAAAACAAGGAGCCGAAAGTGGTCGGGCCTACTACGAAGTGGGCTCACCCAGAACCCAACTAATATTAGGGCCATAACACAGCCCAAATCTGAAAATTCGCCACAAACAGGCACTGCCACGTCAAATCGTATGCGGCGTGAAGTATCGTAACTTGGCTAACGTCACGACGCATAAAATTTTATCACTAATCACGACTAATGACGTCTGACTACTGATGGATTTTTTGGTCACTAATCGTGACTAGTGATGAAAAATGCGTCGTAAACCTTGATGACGGCTAATAATCGTTATAAATCAACATATTTCTTATAGGCCTAGATGATGATGGAAAATGCAATGGAAAAGAGAAGTCTAGTAATCAATATGACCACGCTATCAGTACAACAAACTAGGAGTGAACATGTGCGGGCCACCGTGCTTGCACTGGAACTTATGTATTGAAATTTTCAAAATGCTTAAAAGTACACTTGCGTTTTTAAGTATATGACCGCATTGATTTTCGATCAGTCGTTTTATAAATATTTAGGTAATTAGATAGAGGAAGCCTCTTTTCTACTCCTATGTGTAGCTACTCCCACATACGTATCTCACAATCTAAGGGTATCTCACTCAACGAAGGGTATCAACATATATAGTATAGAGTATGTGATCATACTAGAGTATCTAGAGGGATATCTAAGTTGGGTATGTCCACATACTTCAAGTATGTTGACATACCTATTTTGATACGTCAATAATATGATATACCACTATGTGCTAAAAATATGAGTTGCCATGTAATTTTTTCATGTGGACATACTCAAAATGATAACTGAGTATGCACACATAACTAAGGTGGTTTTCAAAGTAGGAGTAGTTACACTTGGGAGTAGAATGAATTTTTTCATTAGATAAAAATATATGTTAAACTGAAAGTGCTTTTGGTGATGTATCAAATGATACTGATTTCATTTTGGTAACTAATTACCTACATATATGTGTTGATAAAAGTTCAAAGAAAAAGAACAGAGTATATTTGGTGATGATTAAATTACATATATTTGTTGGTCATATATCAAAAACGAAGGGAGTAACAAATACATGGAAATTAACAACTGTAAATAGAGATAGAAAACGGACATTTATTTATATCAGGAAGTCCAAATTACTCCTTACAATTGTTGAAATTACACATTGCACACACAAATATTTGGAGGCATCACTTCAATAACGTACGTGCCGAACTAACAATCCTTCGGAAACATCAACAATTCTGCTCGACATTCTGCCCGATCAGCGAGGTGCACCGCCCAGAACATGTCGTTCCAGGTGACCTCGTCGCCGAGCGCCGCCCTGAACGCGCCGAGCAGGCACTGCTCGACGTTCTGCCCGACCAGCGAGGGCACCTGGATGGCGAGGTGGAAGTCGATGTCGCCGCCGGCGACCTGCATCCCAAGCGCGTGCTTGGTACTCAGTTGCATATATTATGGCCATCAGTGTCAGCCGGCGGACCTAGCAATGCATGCAGGTTGGCAGGTTGCCTGCATCGATCTGGAGACGACAAGACAAGCAGCTAACAAGAGGGCACAAGATGATCCAAGCTTGGAACAACTACACAGGCACCTAGGATTCTTATCAGTTCTAGATCTGAAGTCTCCGCAAATCTCACTATAAAACAGGAAATAGAAATCCAAAGCCACCTTCTTGGGAAGGCACACCCAGAGACGTTGGATGATGCTAGGTGAACGGTTGGATTCTCTCTTGCTTGTGCTCATTGATTCCTTATATATGCTCCAATTTGATTCCCGGGAAGGCACGTGTGGATTTTGAACTCTTAAAAAACTTTAAAAAAATGTACATAATGTAAATCTTGGCTGCGGGTAAAGTATTTGTAGCTTCTGTCAGTCTTCTTACATTTCACATCTGGAAGTCTTATTAAGTAAATCTATGCTATGTACATATTGAGTTGCATGCACAAACCGATTCACTTAAAAGTTGAAGCTGGTAGGGAAAAATGTGGGCAATTCACTTACACTTCAACACTCCTCCTCACATGTAGGCTCTCTCAGGCCGCAAACGTGAAATATTAAAGTGGGCAGTAATTTATTTAATAGATCACGCCAGCCAAGATTCGAACTCGAGATCTCTGTCTCTGATACCATATTGAGTTGCATGCACCAACTGATTAAACGAAAACTCGAAGCTGATAGGAAAAAGGTGAGCAATTTACTTATATTCCAACACTATGGAGTGTGATTGCTCAAAATATGACTAATGACTCGAGCGCCACCTCATGCTCCGTTTAGTTGCGGGCATGGGCGTTCACTTGAACAATAAAAAAATTTGGTGCAAAACCAACCACTCAAAGTAAAGATAAATTGTTAGATATTCGATAATTTTTTTTTTTTTTGCAAAATCACATGTCCACTAGAATCACAATTCGAACACAAGATAATGAAACATAAGTACCAACTGAAATCATGCAATTACTTAGGAATCTTTGCACGATATTTAACTTCACAAGCAGGAGAATAAATAAACGAAACAAAGGTCGAAAGTGCGTATGAGGCATGCATGTAGGTTCGTGTCTGCATTGTAAGTGTGCATTTAAAGATGACACCTTTTTTTTGCGCTGAATTTAAGCACACAAGAAGCTTAATGTAAGAAACTATTATACGCAAAATAATATATATACATCATTACTACATTTTATCAGATATCATCTACACATAATACAATTATCCTGGCCTTGTTGCCCGTCATTGTTGTTGAGCGGTCATCAATGTGATAGCTGATATGTTTCGTCACATCCCAGAAACTGTTTGGAATATTCTAATCAGCGGTGTCAAACTATCAACAATTTTCACGAGAAGTTCAAACTAGAACCATGGGGATAACTTAACATATTGATGACTACTTGCTTGTACCAATGTTTTTTTTTTTTTTGACAGAAACATCATGGGAAGTCCTGACTGGGGTGATTTCACTTCTAGCTGCCATTTTGAAAACTGTCATAGAAGATAAGACGTGTTATATAAGGTCTTTCATATTGGACCAATTAAAACAGACTGCTATCGTATTATTGTACTGTCAACTGAAACTATATATATCTCATTTTACATGCAAGTAACTTCCTTTCAATTCAACTTTGATCCTGAACATAATGTGGTCTCACCCCTTACGAGCTCTCAAAGGCGCCATGTTGACTCCACGTTAGTAGTTGACATGGAAGCTGCATGCCGTCAGATCAGGTCACCTACCCTTTTAATGCAAAAATCGATCCCATTAGGGATAGAGCTGACAGTAAGAGTCCGATAGGTGGATGCTAAGGAAGAAGTTGCCCTCATAGTAATGGACTAGTTTCTTGCAATAAATTATTTCACTATTGTGAAGGAAAATTATGGGCAAAATTGTTTGACTAAAGGCCCATTGATTAACGAATGATTGAAATTGGACCTTTTCTCCTCACATCTAATCCTATCTGAAGATATGGATCAACGATAAAATGAAAATATCTTGATATATAAGTTGAAGGGCAGTGTTCAGGATGTGGTTGGGTGGTTCGTGGTGGTTGGGGGTTCATCTCCCGTAATATTTGTTTGATACCATGATGGCATCCTTCTTCACTCTGTCTGGATGACCCTCAATCACACCGATGGAGCAAAGTAACCATGCTATTCAACCTCACATCCTAGTATTGGTTATTAGTTGAGAGGTGACAAAGGAAGAAAAAGATCATACTCAGGTAGAGTGACAAGGATTATACAGCGCATAAATCAAGTTCGAACCAGATAGACAATGGTAATGTGGACAAATAAATAAAATGAATATCTGACCCCATGCATATGCTTGTGTATACTACAATATAATGACATGGCAATCACTCTGTACAAAAAAAGTTCCCGTGGTAATAGTGAGCATGAGATATGCATGGGTCTAAGAAAATAACATCGCAATTGCCGCATACTTTGGGAAAGTAAGGGTCCGTTTGGTAGGGCTTTGGCTTATGCAGAAAATAGTTTATATGATGGCTTACTCGTGAAATTAAAACAGGTTCTGGCTTATTATGATTTATATGTCAAAACATCTTGTCTTGTCAAACTGTCTGAACAGTTTCTCCTTTCTTTTCTGCAATGGATGGAAGCTGCAAAATGTCTCTAGTGCCCCTGACCATTTGACACGGCAACATACATTGTGATTCCTGTGAAATGAAAGAAATAATATTGGAAAATAAATAAACTGAACTAATAATTATAGTGGTAACTAATATAATAGAGTACAATAATGTTTACAAAAGTCCATCACAATAATGTTTACAAAAGCGTCATGATCTTCACGTAGCATGCAACCACACATCAAACTGTATGTGATCATGTCGATCTAGAAAGGTAGATTGCCCTCGCAACATCATCACGGAAACAAACCAGAAAGAAAATTCAAGCTCATTTGTAGCGTTTGTATCAAGCTGCTCCTTAAGCTACAGAAGGGCAAATGAGTTCACTGACGCAAGATTCCTAATAAACTGGTATGCAGCCGCTCCCAACTATTCGACGAAATGCCCAAGAGTGGTGAAGGAGCTCAACCAACCTGGGGATCAACCCCGATCTGGAAACTAAACGCACCAACACCATGCTGCGCCCCCTCGAGCGCCGTGGCACTCCTGCCGGCCCCGCATCAGGAAGAGGACGACGGCATCAGGGGATTAACATGGAGAGCTCGTTCTTTCTTCTCCAGTTTGGTCTCGTCCTGCTTCCTATATCTTATCTCAATCTATCTCAAACCCAGAATCTCGTCCTGCGTGGGCCGTGTGCAGTGGCGGCGTGTGGTGGCGGTATGCTCGACCTGTGTGGTGGCGGTGCGTCGTGAGAGCGAGATGGGGGGAACCGGGCTGGTGGGCACGCCACCCATGCCGGGCGACGAGGCAGCCGCCACGAATTCTCCGCCGGCGTCAGCCTCTTCGGTTGCGCCGTCTTCAGATCGAGCCGGGTGCCTGTCGAAGTAATGACCTCATGTATCTCAAGACAAGCAAGGCCGAGTGCCCTTACGAGGTAGTCGGGCTAGCTCAAACAAGCCCGAGTGGCTCAAGTATCTAGATAGAGTACTCGGCAAATCCGAGAAGCATTATTATCTTGTACTAAAAGTAAACTTATGTTGTAACCGGCTATGATACTTCCCATGTAACCCTGCGCCTCCGGATATATATTGCGGGCAGGGATCCTCTTATAAACATCTTCGCAATACATCACACCAGTACAGGATGTAGGGTATTACGCACACCGCGACCCGAACCTGTATATAAACCCTTGCGTCTTGTGTTACCATCGTGATCTTAGTTCTTACGTCCCTAGATAAATAACATCGAGGCTCTAAAACCTCGACAGTAGCGCGCCAGGAAGGGGAAGCGCTGGAATCCTCCGTCGAATACGATGGACAAATTACATCAGTTTCAGTTCAAGCCACGGCGAGTGATCATCGCAGATGAGTCGATCAGATCGAGTCAAGTTGAAAGATGGCGGCGGCGATTCCGCATGGATCAAGTCTCTCAAGGCGAGATTTCATCTCTGCCTTCTGCTGCGTCAGAGATCCGAACAGGTCGTCAAGAAGACTTGAAGCCGCCGGGCCATGCCACGACGCGCCATGCCCGCGATGGTTGGTTCTGCAGTACTTTCAGCAAAGCAACGTCTAGATCGACTACTCGCCGGGTTCGTCATCAAGTACAGCTAATCAGACGACGTATCGATCACGGAGTCGAAGTCGATTTCGGTTCAAGCCCCAGTCGAGCACGAGTCGTTTTCATCGACAAGAGCTGCACCCTGGTGTGCTTCAAGTCCCCAGGCAAGAGACTACAAGTCCCATACGACACGGTGCAGATTAAATTATACTCGTCACGTGATGTGTTTTTGGCATGTATCGGAACATCTTATCGTGATTTCGTGAGCAACTGAAGCACGTTCGAGTTAGGCTTGGACTCTCCCAACTACTCAACCCACGCTCATCATGCTGTAGAACAAGTCGCCGACTCGGCGTATTCTCCATACAAGACCAGAAGACGATGCGGCAGCCGGCGGTCGTAGTCTCGTCCATCCAAAAGTTTAAGTCTCGAGGCTAGACATCGTCGACCGTTATCTGCTACGCCGAGTGGACTGCAGAAGATGTTGCTATATATCAAGCAATACCAGAAATCGCTTTTTTTCCGAGTGTCCAACCCTTTGCTGAGTGTAATATTTCGGGCACTCGGCAAAATATAGACACTCGACAAAGGGTGCATTTGCCGAGTGTCCCATTGACGATACACACGGCAAAAAGGAGACACTCGGGAAAGGTGGAGCACGTGGCCCACACGCACGTGCGGCTGTTACTGTTGACGGCGGGAGGGGCTTTGCTGAGTGTCCCCTTTGGTGACACTCGGCAAATCCATGTTTTGCTGAGTGTCACCCCTGGGCACTCGGCAAAAGTTTTTCTTTTTTTTTTTTTTTGATATTTTGCCAACCAAATTTTTTCGCTGACCTATATACACTTCATTGTACTTCATGTTGAAATTTGGTTAATTCACGTTCTATTTACTAAATTTAGTTATTTTTTTTCATTAATTGTATTTTTGAGTGATAAATCAAAATTGAATTGCAAGTGACTCGAATAATGGAATCGAGGTAATAAAAAGATGTTATTCATGTTAGTGAGTTGAACGTGACGCCATATCCAGGAAATGAAATGAAATTTCGCGAATTTTGTTCATGAAATATGATCACGAGTGTGTGACCGATTTGTTTTAAAATTCTATAAAATACAAATATTGTCCGAAAATTTCGAGATTTGTCAAGATGTCATGATATCATACGGGGATGTTGTGATAAATAGTAGAGAAGGTATCGTGCAAGTTGTCACGTACGTTGTTCACAAAACGGAGAATCTCCAAAGAGGAGACATAGAGTTTAGAAAAGGTCATCAAGATTTAAAGACAAATGGTGTGTCGAAATTGAATTTGACTTCGAACCTATTTTTTATAGACACTAGATCATATAAAAAGTGTAATGTAAAATTTTGGATAATTTTCGAATTTGTTTGCTATTTTTTAATTTTTTTTAAGGTGATCATGAATTATATTTGCCGAGTGTATAAAGGGTACACTCGGCAATATATACCTTTTCCGAGTGCTTGAGGGTTGTACACTCAGCAAAGGTTGAATTTTTTTTCCGTGTGTAAAATAAAAACTCTCGGAAAAATTTTTACACTCGGTAAATGTACATGGCGCGGGGAGGAAATCTGGCTTCCCCGCCCCCTTTTGCCGAGTGTCCTCAATCTGGACACTCGGCAAAGGTGTGGGGGCTTTGCCGAGTGTCCAGATTGAGGACACTCGGCAAGAAGGGGGGGGGGGGGGCGTTGGCGGTCGTTAAACCATGTTTTGACCGCCACCCTACCGGTAAATAAATACATAACACCAAGATTTTGTGCATAGTAGTTAGGAATAATGCTACTCCACAGGTTTTGGTGGATATTTGGATGCAGGAGTGAATAATGGAGAAAAGTGGGCCCAGTCAGGGAAATTCCCTGGCCGGCCGGCCCCACCGTAGGCCGGCCGGCCCCACCTGGTGGCCACAGGCCCCAGGCTTCCTCCAGTGGGCTGGAAAATAATCTTCAACGCACAATTCAAGCCCAGCCCGGCAGAATTCCACCGACATTCTAGAAGGTGGGCCATTTGGGCCTTTACTTGGCCCTCACTTCAATTCTGCCGACCCCAGCAAGGAACCGACCTTCAGACCGCCTTCAGGGAGTGATCTGGAGCGTCCAGGAGCAAGTCGGTGGCAAACCGCCACAGGGGACGGCCGGCCGGCCACCCCCCTAGGCCGGCCGGCCGACTTTGGCGCCACCGCCTCTCCAGCTTCGGCCAGGGTGCTCCCACCGCCTTCACAAGCTATAAATTGGACCCCTCGGCCTCCGAAGCAACTCGCACCATCACACTTCATCCAAGTGTTCATTAGTTTAGTTGAGTAGTAGCTTTGGGAGTTAGAGTAGAGTAGAGTAGAGTGAGAGCTCTCTCGGGCTTCCGGAGTATTCTCGGAGTTCGGTATAGTTCTTTGTATCTTACTCTTTGAGATATTATTTTTATTTATTATATAATTAGTTTTATCTTTATTTATTTATTTTAGTAGTTCTTTTCTATTTAGTTTATTTATTCGTTAAGTAAGTGCTCGTAGAAGTCTTGTTGTGGGATTCGTGATTGTTGGAATAGCGAGTACGAGAGAGTGCCGTCGTCGGAGATGACGTCGTGTGAAATCTGTGCTTGTTCATTCTTAGATAGGACTGCTCCGTAGATCAAGAGTAGCTCCTCTAGGCGGGTTGTAAGAATTGCGCTTAGAACTTGGCCTATGCACGTTTGGCACCCAACCCCACGGAGGATGGTAGCCGCGAGTGTATGTGACAGCTGCACCGGTCTCTGTAATCCACCACGTCCGGGTTGGACTCAGCAGGGTCTTAATTATAGCATACGGTTCCCTAGGTTTGAACTAGCTTCATCGGTTAACCTAGCACGTGTGTGCCCCGAAATGACATGACTTGTATGTGTATGAGCTTAGCTAGAGTAAATAATCTTTGTAGAATTAACTGCTAGGAAAGTAAATAATAGATAAACATACAGGTAGCTTTAACTCTATCTCGTTGCTCTCCCAAATGTATACTACGATTTATTTATTTTATTATCTTGGATTTGAGGATGTGTGTGCCACCCATATCTATCATGCCTATCTTACCCCCGTCTCAAGTATAGTTGATACATTATTTGTTTCTCCAAATTATCCAATGCATAGCTATTATTCAGCTCCCTTTTGCTCTACTTCCCTGCGGAAATATAAATACGATAACCCTGGAATACTCCAAGGTGAAATGCTACAATGGTGATCCGTGCGCTTGCGGAATTAATGAATTTAATTTTATCGCAGAAGAACCGCCAACAAGCATTTCTGGCGCCGTTGCCAGGGAAGTAGCAGCTAGGAACTGAATAAATGCATTGAAGTTTGTGAGAAGAATAATTATCACTTACTTTTGCGGGCTTACCCTTGTCCTGTCTTTCTTTGTTGTGAAAATTTGAAACAGGACTGTGCATGACTGGTTTCGACCTACCAGAAAACTTCCACTCAGATCCAGAGCAGTTCTTGAGGAAAGTTCGAGCAAAACTCACCAAACAGATCCGCAAGAACGCTCTGGCTCTCGAATCGTCTCCTCTACCGGTTGTCAGGGCCTCCTCAACGAACAACACCATGGCCGAACCCGTTGTTGAGAAGACGATCAATGACGTCTCCGCGCCGACTACGGAGAACATCCGCGTGGGTCCCAACCCGCGCATGACCAACAAGGACTATGAGCTCAAGCCAGCCTTGATCAACATGATCTTGGCCAGTCCTTTCTGTGGAAAGCCGTCGGAGGATGCAAATGCTCACCTCCAAAGGTTCCTGATGACGTGCAACACTTTCGTCATAAAAGATGCACCTCAGGACGCCATCCGACTACAGCTTTTTCCATTCTCTCTGTTGGGGAAGGCTCTTCAGTGGTTCTACGCGAACCAAGAGTCCCTCGACACGTGGACGGCATGCTCCAATGCCTTCCTCGCCAAGTTCTTCCCGCCGGGCAAGACGACTGCCCTGCGGAACAAGATATAGGGCTTCCAACAGCTCGCAGATGAGTCGACCGCGGAAGCCTGGGACAGGATGCAGGAGTACGTTCTCTCATGCCCACACCATGGCATGGAAGAATGGCTCCTCATACAGAGCTTCTACCACGGTTTGAGGCCGTCCGCTCGAGAGCACCTCGACGCTGCAGGAGGCGGCTCCTTCTTCTCCCTTAGCGTGAAGAACGCTAAGAAGTTGATTGAGAAGGTGGCGGCCAACCAGACTCATGGTGAACGCCAAGCGGCGAGCACCAAGACCCGTGGAGTGCACCAAGTGGAGACGATGGACATGCTCGCCATCAAGCTCGATCAGCTACTCCGCAAGGTGGAGTCTCCACAGGACCTGCAAGCTGCAGATTCCCGCATGACATGTGAGGAATGCGGCAACGTTGGGCATATGGGGATCAATTGCCCAAATGCGAGAGAGGAATGCAATTTCCTCAACAATAGCAATGGGTACCGCTCCCAGAACAACTACGGCTGGAACTCCAGGCCCGACCTCTCCTTCAACAAGAATCAGGGAGGTAACAATGGTAATCTTTCCCGTTATGAGCCCTCTATCAAGGATCTAGTTCTCGGCCAGGTCAAGATCAATGACAGCATTAGTAAGAAATTTCTTACTACCGACAAGGCTTTAGCGAGCATAGATGCCAAGCTAGAGTCGTTCAGCACTGCTCTGCAAAATCAGCTAAGCCATAACAAGATGCTAGAAACGCAAATTGCGCAAATAGCTTCAGCTGTGCAGTCTCCTCGTGCGGGTAAACTTCCTGGGCAACCAGAAGTTAATCCCAAGGAGAGTGTGAATGCAATAACCATCAGGTGTGAAGAAAGCGACTTGGATGCCGCACTCCCCAAGGATGTGATCAGAAAAGATCCCGGATGGCCAACCATTCCGTGTTTGGTCAACGACCGTTGTTTCGCTCGGGCACTATGTGACTTAGGGGCGAGCGTGAGCATCATGCCGAAGGCGATGTACGATGGGTTAAACCATCCATTATCCCCAACGACCATGAAGCTCCAGCTTGCAGACGGGTCACTGCGCCTGCCCTTGGGGATTGTCGAAGAAGTTCCCGTGCAGATCAGAAATCTCTTCGTCCCCGTTGACTTTGTTGTGCTTGACATGGAAGTAGATGTCAAGACCCCTCTCATCCTTGGGAGGCCGTTCTTGAGCACCACCAACGCCAACAGACGTGGGGGCAGGAGAGATCCACTTGAACTTCAACGGCAGGGAAGAGACGTTCAGCTTCAAACCTAAAGTTGAGCAATGCAAGCAAGTACGGGTCATATATGGAAAGAACCCAAGGAGAGTGGAGAAGATTGAGATTACTCCACCCATGCCACAGCCAGACAAGCTCATTGCATACATGAGAGACTATCTGGAAACAGAGAATGCAAGAAGGCTAGCAAAATATTGGAGGACTCCAAGGAGGATGCCTCAGCCGCCAAAACCACCTCAAGCACCTCTTACTCCTCCGCAAGAAGGAGTATGCGAGTCACAATCGCCTAAGAAGAGGAGAGCAAGGCGCTCACGAAAGAAGAAGGCAGCTACGGTATCGACCGATGAGAGTACAACAAAGGCGCCTATTGAAGAAAAGGTCGCCGCCACCAACACAAAGAAGACAACCAAGATGTGGCGGAAGAAAGAAGGAACCTGTACCTCGCCAGATTCTCCAGCGAGCGAGGTCCAAACGAGTTGAAAAGACATGGAGAACGTCTAGCTCAAAGACGTAAAAACTGAGAGCCCTCCGATTGGGGAGGCCATCCCAATCGTTATCCTAGCTAGGCCTAGCACTTGTTTTTCTTTTCATAAATCATAAAAATAAAATAAAAATTTGAAAAAAATTTATAAACAATAAAAATAATAGGATTCCCGGCGATGCTCATTAGGGGCTAGCCACTTGTATCATCCTCACCCTTTTTTGCAGGTCAAGAAGGAGGAGGAAGAGCCTGAATCAAGCTTAAGTCTTACAAAGACTCAAGCTTGGGGAGGGACCCCCAGGTAAGAAGGAGTTCAATACAAGCTCGAGTCTTGCAAAGACTCAAGCTTGGGGAGGACCCCCAGGTAAGTATTCCTAACTTTCTTAATAAATAAATAAACTCCCTGTTTCGAATAAATGCTAGAATCTTGGTGTTATGCTTAAGGGAAATGATGATCGAGTTACAAATTAGCTTCCCATGTGTCGCATAGATGCAACCTCTACTCCTGACATATGTGTTATTTTTACTTGAGCATGATCACATCATGAGTCTTGCTTATTTCCGTGGGTTGCATTTGTTACACCAAGTCTGAGCATTGTGGATTGTGATATGGCATGATTAGGACTTGTTGCAATTTCTTAGTATGGTTTCATCCAGAGACGTTTTTTTGAATTGCTGCAAGTACCTAAAACCCTTCTGTTTTGGCACACTTCTCTTAGTGTGAGGATTTATTTACCTACCAGAGCCATATCATAATATTCGAAACAGCCCCACTCATAGCCATTTGTTTATGCATTGAGTTTTATTAAGGTTTGATGTACTCTTGAAACTAAGCACTCCTAATTTTGGTCATAATTCCTTCGCGTGTGTTTTCGAAAATTTCTCTCCACCAAATAAAAAAGGGAATGTTTGGATAAATCAACCAAACATTTTTTAGAGTTTGCAAAACTTTTGGTCCATCCAAATACTCAAGAATATTTCAAAATGTTTCATTGAACCATTCAAAA
The DNA here is from genome assembly GCA_012490785.1 of Eragrostis nindensis. NCBI lineage: Eukaryota > Viridiplantae > Streptophyta > Magnoliopsida > Poales > Poaceae > Eragrostis > Eragrostis nindensis. The sequence goes on from JAAXCT010001471.1 coordinate 63,230, forward strand.
TTTATGGCCCCTTGCACCATGGAGTAGTCAAAAAAAAAAAACTCCATGGTTGCATGACAAAAGTCAATGGCTATATGGTTCTTATCATAAACATCTTGAGCAAAATAAAGGACCAATGTTTTTCAAAACCCCCTTCCATAAGTGTGAGTTCATTTTCTCCCCCTCCATCACATCATTTCCTATGACCAAAATAAATGGAGTTGCTATATTGATTGAGATCATTCTTTAGCTTTACAATATATGCATGACATTTGTGCATTCCTTACCAAGCTCCACATACAAAGGCTCATTCGGTAGAAGGTAGGATGAGTGAAGCTTGTAGGAATAGAACTCACATCGGAGTGGTAAGAGAAGTGCCACCCAAAACGAAGGAGAATTTTTGCACCTTGCAGCGCATAAAAACTCTGGATGCATACCTGCTAGAATTGTGTACTTGTCCGAAAATGCCGTTCTAGTCTTCAATGCTGCATAACAAGGTGTGACATATAAGCCCCACGATTTTTGCAACACTCATGAATATTTTGTGCTCTCGTAAACTTACCACTGTTTAGGGAGTATGTTGTTGCATCTTTATTACCCATGGGGCGCTTCATTGTAACTCCTGATCCGCCGGTACCCTGAGTTGAGTTTGCTCGGGACGAGCAAAGTTTAAGCTTGGGGAGGTTGTTGGCGGTCGTTAAACCATGTTTTGACCGCCACCCTACCGGTAAATAAATACATAACACCAAGATTTTGTGCATAGTAGTTAGGAATAATGCTACTCCACAGGTTTTGGTGGATATTTGGATGCAGGAGTGAATAATGGAGAAAAGTGGGCCCATTCAGGGAAATTCCCTGGCCGGCCGGCCCCACCGTAGGCCGGCCGGCCCCACCTGGTGGCCACAGGCCCCTGGCTTCCTCCAGTGGGCTGGAAAATAATCTTCAACGCACAATTCAAGCCCAGCCCGGCAGAATTCCACCGACATTCTAGAAGGTGGGCCATTTGGGCCTTTACTTGGCCCTCACTTCAATTCTGCCGACCCCAGCAAGGAACCGACCTTCAGACCGCCTTCAGGGAGTGATCTGGAGCGTCCAGGAGCAAGTCGGTGGCAAACCGCCACAGGGGACGGCCGGCCGGCCACCCCCCTAGGCCGGCCGGCCGGACTTTGGTGCCACCGCCTCTCCAGCTTCGGCCAGGGTGCTCCCACCGCCTTCACAAGCTATAAATTGGACCCCTCGGCCTCCGAAGCAACTCGCACCATCACACTTCATCCAAGTGTTCATTAGTTTAGTTGAGTAGTAGCTTTGGGAGTTAGAGTAGAGTAGAGTAGAGTGAGAGCTCTCTCGGGCTTCCGGAGTATTCTCGGAGTTCGGTATAGTTCTTTGTATCTTACTCTTTGAGATATTATTTTTATTTATTATACAATTAGTTTTATCTTTATTTATTTATTTTAGTAGTTCTTTTCTATTTAGTTTATTTATTCGTTAAGTAAGTGCTCGTAGAAGTCTTGTTGTGGGATTCGTGATTGTTGGAATAGCGAGTACGAGAGAGTGCCGTCGTCGGAGATGACGTCGTGTGAAATCTGTGCTTGTTCATTCTTAGATAGGACTGCTCCGTTGATCAAGAGTAGCTCCTCTAGGCGGGTTGTAAGCATGGCGCTTAGAACTTGGCCTATGCACGTTTGGCACCCAACCCCACGGAGGATGGTAGCCGCGAGTGTATGTGACAGCTGCACCGGTCTCTGTAATCCATCACGTCCGGGTTGGACTCAGCAGGGTCTTAATTATAGCATACGGTTCCCTAGGTTTGAACTAGCTTCATCGGTTAACCTAGCACGTGTGTGCCCCAAAACGACATGACTTGTATGTGTATGAGCTTAGCTAGAGTAAATAATCTTTGTAGAATTAACTGCTAGGAAAGTAAATAATAGATAAACATACAGGTAGCCTTAACTCTATCTCGTTGCTCTCCCAAATGTATACTACGATTTATTTATTTTATTATCTTGGATTTGAGGATGTGTGTGCCACCCATATCTATCATGCCTATCTTACACCCGTCTCAAGTATAGTTGATACATTATTTCTTTCTCCAAATTATCCAATGCATAGCTATTATTCAGCTCCCTTTTGCTCTACTTCCCTGCGGAAATATAAATACGATAACCCTGGAATACTCCAAGGTGAAATGCTACAATGGTGATCCGTGCGCTTGCGGAATTAATGAATTTAATTTTATCGCATAAGAACCGCCAACAGGGGGGAGCTGGGACTTAGCTAGATTTTCGCGCCCGTGACGCCGTCTTCGTCTCCACTCGTTCGCAAAGACACCAGCCGCCGCGCCGCGCCCACGCCTCCCATGCCGCCGCCCACGCCCCCCGGCCTCCCTCGCCTCGCCGCCGCCCTCCCTCACCTCCCCTCCTCGGTCCCCGGCTCCCGTCGCGCCGCCCTCCCTCGCCTCGCCGCCTGCCCACACGCCCCTGCCCTCGCGCCGCTGCCCTCCCTCGCGCCCCCCTCCTCGGTCCCCGGGTCCCGTCGCGGCGACGATGCGCCCCAGCCTCGGTGCCGGCTAGGCCGCGCCCCGGCCATCTTCCCGGCGAGGCCGCGCCCCGGCCCGGACCAGCTCGCCCTGACATGTCGGCAGTTCCCGCCCCGACGCGCCCCACCTTGGACCCGCCCCAACGCGCCCGCCGTCGACCACCCTCGCCCCGGTCCGGCCTTCTTCTCCACCTCCGGCAGCGCCACACCGCCCCGGCCTGCTGCCCCGGCCTCTTCCCTCCCCGGCCATCTTCTCCCCCTCCGGCAAGGTAAGTTCACCGTGGCTATTTTTTTTTCCTGTTAATTTCGTTTGCAGTGGTCAAATTGTGTTCGATGCAGTAAAAACATGCTGATATACCTGGCTGAATAAATTGTCGGTAATAGAAATCCACAACTGTATGAAAGAATTGATTCGTCCCAGTTCAGCTCATAACAATTATGAGAACTGTTTGGGATTTTTGCTCTTGTGACAGAAGCTTGCAGATGTCAACAAAAAACTCACTTGAATTTGGCCAGCAAAACAGCCTACTCATTGTAGAAACATATCTGCCCGCCTCCATGCACCACAGACCATAGGAACATAAGGACGGTGGGGTTAGTACTGTCGCATGATATAAGGAAAAAAATAATTTTATCACGTGTTCATTACAGGAAACAAACCCAATCGTCATGTTTTAATTCATCAATGTGGAATCAGTGGCTTGCAATGTTATATGTTCATTTTTAGCACTAAATTTTGAAGTCATGACTTGATTGATGTCTGATGGAATCTGTTGTTAACTTATTAGGTTTAAAGGCCATAATATGATATATTTATATGACTATCTAAAAAATAAATCATCTAAAGGAATATATTATGAAAGCCTATTGGGTTATAACTTTTATATATTGATGCTAAAGTTAGCAACGCTCTCGTTTTCTATAATCGGCCATTTTGAATGATCTCAGCCTGAGGAATGCTCTATTATCAGATGCCAGCAGTTTAGAATTTCTGCCAGCCATTTGTGGCCCTATTTCAAGTCCAACTTTCTCTACACTTACCATTTCCATCATATGCACAACGAGTCCGGTCATCTAAATTATATCAGTATATGGCAAGGGCATAAAAATGATCAATGTACTTGGAAAAAAAATAGTTATTTTGTTTTTGGTCTCTAGCTGAATTAATGTCGTTCCATGAAAAAAAGGTATCACATAATAACCTATGTTTGTTCGTACCATATTATGGCATGGATAGGAAATAGGAAGTGTGAACTAAATTTGAAAGGTGCATTCCGGGTTTTTCTAACCTTCATTGACTGGATTTTGAAGATCCTGCTGAAATACTCTTTTATCCTGATATGTGTATCTGCGAGAAGAAACACAAAAGGTGCATTCCGGGTTTTGGCAGTGATGAATCTAGTTTGCAGTGATGAAATTTTGATGTGAACAAATGTGAAGAATTGTTTCAATATGAAAAAATATGAAGAAATCATGTGATTAAATGTTTGGTTATGGAAACACGTGGTGCACAAAATGAAAAGAAACATGTGCTGGCGAAATTTACAAAATGAAAAGAAACATGTGCCAACGACCGACCGCTACACAGGCCCTCCAGATTATTGCTGTTACATTCCACGTTCGTTTAATTGTTTCATTTGATTCAATATTGCACTCGAGTTTAACATTTGATTCAATATTGCAGGCCCAGCTTGAGGAAGAGAGGATCAGACGGGAGCAGCTCGAGGCGACTATGGCGCAGCAGGTGTCGGAGCATGTGCAAGCGCAGATGTCGGAGGTGTACTCCTTCTTTCAGGCTCAGTTCGGCTCAGTTCGTGGCTCTGGGTCACCAAGTGCCGACACAGATGCCGTGGGCTCCTCGTCCTCCCATGTCTTCTCCGGTGAGTCTCTTGATAACCTTAGACAACTTAGAGACTTAGAAAACCTGGAGACTTAGAAAGCTTAGAGATTTAGAAGATTTAGAGACTTATAAAACTTAGAGTTGTGCTATACATTTTGTATCACAAATGTTATGTATTTTTTGTGCAGCCGATGCCTCCATCGGCGGGGTCGAATGCTGGAGTGCAAGACGTGGATCTATCGGCAGCTCGCACTCTTTTCCCACCACCACCCCCACCCTTTGCCGGTGATTTGTGTATTGTGGACTATATGTGTATTGTTGACTATATGTGTGGACTTGTGAGTGTTTGTGGACTATTTGTGGATTTGTTAGCGTTTGTGGACTATTTGTGGACTTGTGAGCATTTTGTGGACTATTTGTGTAATATTTGTTGAATTGTGGACTATTTAAGCATTTGTGGCCAATTTGAGGTTTTTGATGTGGATGTGGTTATGAAATGGATGCATATTGTCATATATATTAACTGCCTGTGTGTTCGTCAATTGAATTTGTCGAAAAAACGATTAAAACTGATTCTGGAAAACACTTTTGCCGAGTGTAATTGCACAAACACTCGGCAAAGGGCGAGCCTTTGCTGAGTGTCACTGCACAAACACTCGGCAAAGGGGGGGGGGGCCTTTTGCCGAGTGTCTGGTGCACCAGACACTCGGCAAAGGACCCGCACTTTGCTGAGTGTCTAAACGCAAGACACTCGGCAAAGCTTCACCGAGTGTATTTTTGGACACTCGGCAAATCTTTTAGCTGTCAGCTCGCCCCCCGTCAACTTCTGTTTACCGAAGGCCCTTCCCGACACTCGTCAAAGCTTTTGCTGAGTGTCCGACAAAAAACACTCGGCAAAGGGGGTATTTGCCGAGTACTCTCTTCCCGTGTGACTTTTGCCGAGTGTTACACTCGGCAAAGCTTTTGCCGAGTGTAACTGGGTTTGCCGAGTGTAACTGGGCCTTTGCTGAGTGGCACTCAGCAAAACTGGGATTTCTGGTAGTGAAGACCAGCCTGCAACTAGCAGAGCCTGCCAATCAGTATTGATCCACGACGTTGCGCGTATGTTCGACCCGGCGTATCTGCATGCAAGCCACTCGGCGTACGGCTCCTCGATCAGTCAGTTGCTCAGCGTACAGCTTCTCGACTACTCTCGACGATGTTGATGACTCGGTGTACTACGAAGCAGCGGCGGGGTCAGTCGGCATAAGGCGAGGCCACTCGGCCACAGCGTCCCAGCAACGCCATCGGCCACGGCAACTACGTACATCGGCTTCTACTTGACGGTGATGATCACTCGGCTACAATGGCCCCGGCGGCCCTGGCCATGGCTGTGATCAGTAGGTCACGACGGCACCAAGATTTCGGTGAGGCACACGATCATCTACACTGAGGCATGATGTCACTCGGACGTCGATCTAGCCGGTCTGGCGACAACTCGAGGCTTGTGTTCTTGTTCTCCGTTTCATGGTTCAGTCGCTCGGCGGTTCATTAACTCAATCACTCAGATTATGTTATCCAATTGACCCGGCATTAGCCCGGATGCTTTTAAGCTAAGTACAATGATTGACTTCATTCTTCTTTTCGACTCGGCGAGACGTCAGACAAGCTAAGTCATTTATTTGATTTATTTTTTCAAGCTTTTACTTCTATCATATAATTTATTACACAGCCTTTTCTCACTTCGGTTTGAGCTTCGACCCAGAGTCGGGGGCTATACTTTTACCCGTATGTGTGATGTCTTGAGTTTTTTCTCACATAAGCTAGCAAGTCGGTGGATATTTTCTGAGTTACGAAAACTCATATCAGGCTGACGCTCACACTCTAACACTGACGGGTTAACGCCTTCTATTGCTAACACCCTAGGTTAATGAGTCAGGCTAGGTCATAATCAAGTTAGTAGTCAGTGGAGTTCACGCGTACTTAATGCTTCGATAGAGACAACATTGGACTAAGCACATAAGGAGACTAAAATTTGACCAAGATAAAGGAGTTTTACATCCTAAGTTTCTTGTTCAGTTATCGTATACTACATATTGTTTTTTCTTGTTTACATATACAGGAATTCAAAATATAATCTCTCAGAGTTGATGAACATATTTTCTATGCTCGGGGGCTTGACGCCACTCGACAAGTATCATTTATTTATGGGTATTCGTCATTGATCTCATTGATCATTGGAACATTCAACCGGAATTCTGGAATTTCATTGATTATTGGGGGAATATTCAACCGGAATTCTCAGGATATTTATCTCCGGATTTTATTGATTATTAGGATTTTCATCAGGATCATATTACTTGTTGGCATATTTGTGTAGAAATTTACTACTCTTCAGAATATTTATCTTTGGAGTTCTGGAGTTTTATCACCGATTATATGGCTGCAATGGTGATTACAAAATACTCGATGGTTGTTCAGCATGCATGCTACTGAAAGTCACGAAGCTAGCAATACTGCAATCAGTTGGCGGAATATTACTCGGTCACAATTATCAGTCGGCCACAATTATTCAGTTATTAGTTCACTCGGCTGTTATCTTGGGACTACATATTCACTCGGCGATATTTACAATAACAGTGGCGCACTAATTACTCGACCGTCTATTGACGAGGCCTTTTTGGCTATATCTACAATATTACTTTGGCAATCAAGATTTGGTTACGACAAGACTTGGCGAAGCTTCTTTTAGAGTCTATGAACAAGTGTCCCACTTCTCCATAGACTCGAGGGCTAGCCTACGTGGGCTCACTTGCGTGAGCCTATGGTTTTCTTCACTCAGCTCGAGACCAGGCTTTCGAGGAGCTTAATTACCCAGGCTCTATGAGCTCTACTTCGACGGACTTCTTCTTCACTCGGCTGGATGGCCAGGCTCTATGAGCTCTACTTCAGCGGATTTCTTCATACGGCTATATGGTTAGACTCTATGAGCTATACTCTACAGCTTCTTTGGAGTCTATAAACAATTGATTCACTTCTTCATAGACTCGGGGCTACATCCGTAGGATGCACTTGACGTGCACCCTACGTTTCTTCACTCGTCAGATGATGGCTAGGCTCTATGAGCTTTATTTTGATGGATTTTTACTCGGCTATAATGCCAAGCATCGGAAAGCTTTATACCCAGACACATCTAATAGATGTGTTTTCGGTTGGCATGACTAGGCTCACTTTGACTTTCTCTCTAATTCTTCGGATTACACATAAGCTCGGGGCTACATCTAATAGATGCACTCAAGGTGCATATTCAAAATTTCCAGAAGGCATCGTCAGTTGGATATTGGATTGTATCAGTCGGTTTTCCTAATTCAAGGCCTTGCTAGTCTTGGAATTCCCAAGGCTAGGTACCAAAAGGTTTTCACCTTTATATTATTTGACTTATTTAAGTCTTTTTTAATCACTCTACATTATTTGAGAAGATATATCTGTACATGGCGAGATATCCAGTCGGGAAGCAATGATGATCAATTAAAAAGCACTTAGGGCCTATTGTCGAAGTAATGACCCCAGGTATCTTAAGACAAGCAAAGCCGAGTGCCCTTACGAGGTAGTCGGGCTGGCCGAAACAAGCCCGAGTGGCTCAAGTATCTAGATGGAGTACTCGACAAGTCAGAGAAGAATTATTATCTTGTACTACAAGTAAACTTATGTTGTAACCGGCTAGAATACTTCCTATATAACCCTGCGTCTCTGGATATATAAGGCGGGCAAGGATCCTCTCATAAACATCTTCACAGTACGTCACATCAGCACAGGTCGTAGGATATTACGCACACCGCGACGCGAACCTATATAAACCCTTGCGTATTGTGTTACTATCGTGATCTTGGTTCTTGCGCCTCTAGATAAATAACATCGAGGCCCTAAAACCTCTCGCGCGCCAGGAAGGGGAAGCGCTGTAATCCTCCATCGAATACGATGGATAAATTACATCAGTTTCAGTTCAAGCCACGGCAAGAGATCATCGCAAATGAGTCGATCAGATCGAGTCAGGTTGAAAGATGGCGGCGGCGATTCCGCATGGATCAAGTCTCAAGGCGAAGAGGACGATGGCATCAGGGGATTAACATGGAGAGCTCGTTCTTTCTTCTCCAGTTTGGTCTCGTCCTGCTTCCTATATCTTATCTCAATCTATCTCAAACCCAGAATCTCATCCTGCGTGGGCCGTGTGCAGTGGTGGCGGTATGCTCGGCCTGTGTGGTGGGGGCGGTGCGTCGTGAGAGCGAGATGGGGAACCGGGCTGGTGGGCACGCCACCCGGCCCATGCTGGGCGACGAGGCAGCCGCCACGAATTCTCCGCCGGCGTCAGCCTCTTTGGTTGCGCCTTCTTCAGATCGAGCCGGGTGCCTGTCGAAGTAATGACCCCATGTATCTCAAGACAAGCAAGGCCGAGTGCCCTTATGAGGTAGTCGGGCTGGCTCAAACAAGCCTGAGTGGCTCAAGTATCTAGATAGAGTACTCGGCAAGTCAGAGAAGAATTATTATCTTGTACTAGAAAGTAAACTTATATTTGTCACACCCGGTTTTAAAGACCAAAACCGAATGCATCTGTATGCGTGCCCAGGATCAAGTTTTCACGCACACAGGACATTATATGTGATAAAAGAACAATATCTTTATTAAATCGATAAAATTATTACAAGAATGACACAATTGGTCTAAAATAAAAGATTACATTACAGCAGAATAAATCTAAGCTTCGGCATTCTTCAACTCCACAGGCAGTCGACCGGAAGATTCGCAAGTCTAGATCTCCATTTCTCATCCTTGAGGCATTCCTTGGCAGCTTTATTCACTGAACAGCAAACGGAAAAGGTACATGTTTCACGTGAGTACATAGAGTACTCAGCAAGTGGGGGGGAAAGCATGACATGTTGGTTAATAACAAGAAAGGCTTACACGGGTTTATTTGCATAAATGCAATTAGGTAAAATAATTAATTAAAGCATCTCCTATTTACTAGATGATATATATCTCTAGACGGCCAAGGTTACTCTACCTTGCCAAGATCAAGGGTTCCAAGCACCCTGTACGTCTCTACAGGTTACTCTACCTGTACATCTATGGGTTACACTACCCGATCACAGTTACTCTACTGTGATTCTCTTTCAACCACCTTTCCCAACTAATCGTGTGAGGGTCCATGCCGCTCTTGACCGTGAGCACGGCTGTCATGACAGTTCTACACTCTGCAGAGGTTGTACACATTTCCCCACGAGTTTGTGATTTCATCCCCTGTTACCAGGTGGACTAAAGTCTCCTTTATGCCGTGCCGGCCAAGCACATGCACACTTCCTTAGGTGTGCGGCCAGGAGATCACAACAAGGCTTTTCCATAGCTTCCTCCAGCTTGTACATGCCCACTGAGGTTCCACCGATAGGGAAGTATACCCTTCACCCTAGAGGCCCCCTCTTGTGCCAGATGGTTCCGAGGAGTAACCCTCCTGTCCCCACACGTCTCTCTCCCGACGATTCCAGCGTAAACCGCCTTCCTCGCACCACCGTTTGGCACGCACAGAACTGGTCTCCACTATTTAATAGGCCACAACCACTACTGGTAACCCCAGCACAGCTCCCAAACCACAATCACCCAAATCCCTAAGCTCCAATCATGTTGCTAAAGATTACTATTTAACCCTCATGTGACAGTAGTTCAGTTAATCAGGTTATAACCTTCCCAACCCGACATAAATCAAGGCTAAGCAATTCTACCCATAAACAGTAAAGGTAAACTAGGGCGACAAGGAATGATATGACAATAATCTAGTAATAAACCCTACATATAGGTTCGCATTCATTTGACTCAAGCATGCATGTTTGCAACCAAAGTATTTATAAAATAGGCACAAAATGATCAAGGACACTTGCCTTTTTTAGATATTGCTGCTCAGTGATCTCGTTCTTTGGTCTTCACGATATTCCCGAGCGTGTATTCCTATTCGCGCAAACAAACAACAAACAACAAACATACAAGCTAAGAATAAAAATGCAACATGAGCTCGTCAAACGATGTGAAGGACACAGTGAGCTCACCAAAGTTTATGCAACAGCGGGGAAAATGTTCAAGCAGCGGTGACGGAAAGAGACGAACATCAACCATGGCATCGACAAGTGACGTCGGGCGGCGGACAACAGTCACGACGTCGAGAGATGCGACATCGTGCTTTTGATGATACGAACGGAGCACCCTGTAGAACACGGAATCATCGGTTCATTTTAGTGTTTCAGCATGGATGGGACCGTCATTTGGAAATGGGAAAACAGAACGGAATGCTGAAACGCCCACTGTTGTCTGCGCAGAGACAGGATAAAAGAAATGTGCACGTTCCCGGAGATTGGCTGCTGGTATTATGATAAATATTGAACATAAATGTCTAAAGTTGTGCGGCACATGATAATGACATGGTGTTTTGACAGGAAATCACCTGAGCTGGAGATCGCAGATTTAGACCAAGGCAAGGTCGTGTTGTGGCAGTTGATACGCCGACCATGTCCCTGGTCGCTTCGGGTCAGATCTCGAGGATTCCTCTGGTAAGGTTGAAGAAGGTTCTCTGGAACACAATAACAAATGGTCACTGAATCAACTTAGGTAGGGAATTGGCCAAAACAAGAACTGAACTGCTGTCGAGCTTCCTGGACGCGCGCAGACACATGGCAACGGCGATGGCGACCTCAATTTCTCCATCCACAGTGACCTTCTGGGGAAACTGTTTTTGGGGGATGTTTAGGACGACCAGAGGCACAGTATGGTGGAAAATTGGGGCATTTGGTTGAACGGAATAGCGGGAACGCCGATGCCAATCAGTGGTCGCGTGGCTGGACGCGAACAGACATGGATCAGAGGGATGACGAATCATATTCCTGATCCATCGGAGTTCCTTTGGCCTTGATCTTCGGATATGACGTAGAGGACAAAGGGAAGCATCACCTGGTGAAATTTGGTGGAATTTCGTTGGTTGAATAATCGGGAACGGAGATGCCAACCGGGCGCCGCAAGGCTGGACTTGGCTGGCGACAGCAGCAGCGCCGGCAATGAACTCGCCCCTTTTGGATGGGATCGAAATGGGGAAAGGCAGGGGAGGTCATCAGCTCTGCCAAGGGGCATCCGGCGTGTTTTTACAGGCCAAGAAGAGAGAGGAGAGGGCAGGCGGCCAGCAGGAACGGCTGCCATTTTGTTGAGGGAATTATGGCCATTGTCTTTGACGGTTTCACTTTCTGCTGGTGGGAATTGATTGAGGAAGGAAATAGGCGACCATTTTTAGGCATGGCGTGGTGTGATTGAGGGTTTAATGCACATTAGTGTGAGCTTAGGCGTTCAGCCATGGAGAACTAGGAGCCAACGCTAGGGAAGAAGAAAAGAACGATCTTGTCTTTTGGGGTGGATTTGGCGTGGGCTTTGTATAGGCTGAGGAGACTTGGTGTGTGTTCTCACGTGAGAGAGAAAATAGATTAAGATCAGGATTAGGGGCCCATTTAGGAAGGGTATTAGTTTATATGAAATAAAACAATAAAAAGACTCAAACCAACTATAGAAAACACAAGAAATTCAAGACAAGCATTTTAATGGTTTTGAGACAAACTAAATTTTGCTTATTTAAATATTTTCATAATCAAACCATTTTAAATAAATCTATCAACTAAATAAAAGAAATCATTTGAGGCAAACATTTTATAAGACAAAATAAATTAAATTCAAATAAAAATTAAGAAAAACCTTTGAAAATACTAAAAAGTAGCATTTAAAGTTGAAAAACGGTTCACATCCCAAAACTGAAATTTTGGGGTGTGACAATATTGTAACCGGCTAGGATACTTCCCATGTAACCCTGCGCCTCCGGATATATAAGGCGGGCAGGGATCCTCTCATAAACATCTTCGCAATACATCACACCAGCACAGGACGTAGGGTATTACACACACCACGGCCCGAACCTGTATAAACCCTTGTGTCTTACGTTATCATCGTGATCTTGGTTCTTGTGCCCCTAGATAAATAACATTAAGGCCCTAAAACCTCGACTGTGCCCGCCTTCCTCGCCGTCCAACATGGCGGAGCTAAAGGGTGGACAGCGTGGCCGCGGCCCACCCGGTGATCCAGCCCAACAGGCATTTTTAGCACTGTAGCACATGCTTAAGTAGTTTTTTCTTTTTTTCCCCTCTACTTTCCGTATCTTGGCCCACCCAAACCAGCGCAGTTGACATTCGGCCCACCCTAGAGTTCGGCCTAGCTCCGCCACTGCCGTCCGACGAGCCGGCCGACGGCCTCCGAAGCCGATTCACGGTACGCCACCGATGGGGGGAGAGAGAGCGAGACAGAAGATGAGGAGACAGGCAAGGCAAGTAGTTGCTTGCGGTGGCAGTTGACGTAATTTCGTCCAAAGTCAAGGGGAGAGGGAATCGAAACCAACTTGAGCCCACATGAGCCACTATTTTTGACTTCTTCAGGCTAGTTCAATTGGGAGAACGGCTTATTCCCTTTGGACTCATAAGCTGTTTCGGAAACAAATTGTTCGGCAGGGTTTTTTTAGCCTTTTGTCTTCATGCCTAAGCAGAAGCCGGGCAAACAACCACTGGCGGAGCTCCTTAGATTCATAGGCATTCACATGAAGGAGCGTGTAGTTAAATTGTATTATGAAGTTGTGACAGGGCGCTTCCAATCTATGAAGGAGCGTGTAGTTAAATTGTATTATGAAGTTTGGTACTGTTTATTTGGGGATTTGTACTGATTTTTTTTTTTTTGTCCCCGTTTTCAACTTTTTCTGTGGCGATCGTCAAAAAATGAATGCCCAGCCAAGCAATCTCAGCTCCGCCACTGCAAACAACCCTGCCAAAGAGACCCTAACGTCGCATTTGCCGGCATTATGATGAAGCTGCCTTCTGGTAACTGTCCCACTCAGAACTTCAATTGTTGAATCGGATTTCCTGCGCGGAGTTTGAGAAACAGTGCCAACTTTTGGCTGATTGTGACATGTCTTATCATATGGCAAACTACAGATCGAGTGGTGTTCAAGAACGCGCCGCAAAATAAAGAATCAAAGAAGATAAAAGAAAAACAATAAATTCTTGAAATTAGTATACCATTTAATGAGAGAGAGAGCGCACCAAACTGTATTTGCTATGATTGGAAAAAGGAAATAATCTTTAAATAGCTCAACATAGCTGATTATTTTGTTTCCCTAGCAAAGACTAAGACATAGGTAATGTAAAACTCCCAGAAAAACCTGCTTGCTGTCTTTTTCAGAGAAGGTTGTTCTTCCCTGAATTATCACGACTGTATCACACATATGGACGTAGCAATGGACACGATCAACAAAAGGCAGCGTCGGCTACCTTTATCAAATAGTCAGGACCAGCTGGTTGTTTGCGACGCGCGCGAACGGCCTGATGGCAACCATCGTGACATCATCACATAAGGTAACGATGCCTCTGCTACGGCCGCGTGCGTCCGTGTCGCCTGGGAAGGTCCCAAGAAGGTGGTATGACAATCCGTGTCAATATATATGAACCAGCAGGATTTTTTTTAAGCTCCCTAGGGAAGGCCTCAGCCTTATCTAAGCCAGTGGCGGAACCAGAGGGTAGTCCATATAGGCCTAGGACTACCCTGGCTTCCGGCAAAGCAAAGTACTTTAGCTATTGTTTAACACTATTAAGCATTATTTAACACTATTTAGTTGCTGTTTAGCACTATTTTTGACACTGTGCCTACCCTAGGCGAGTGCGCTGGCTCCGCCGTTCTAAGCTTGCCAGAAGTGCAGTCGAAGGGGGTCGTATTCTAGACAGATTGAACGAAAAACACTAAGTCTATTTGCAAAGTTATATATATATATATATGAAGGACTAATTAAATATGACTTTTCCTAATAATATATTTCAAGGCATTTCCCTATGGGTCCGTTTGGATGTAGATATTGGAGGCCTTGGAATTGAATTGGGTTCAATACCAAATCAGCATAGGCATTGAAATGAGCTCAATGCCAATTGCGTTGTTTCGGATGCAGATGGAATTAAGGGCTAGAATTCAACTCAGGTGCTGAATCTGGCGATGGAACTCAACAACACGATGAAATATTCGTGTTCTTGTTCCCCATTGCGCTGCAAATTTCTTCCCTTTTTTTAAAAATATTTTTGTTTCAATTTTTTTTCAAATTTCAATTTTTTTTGAATTTTCACTTCAAAAAAACCGGTTTTTCGGTTTTTCCCGTAACCAGTCCAGTTACCGACGGTTTTGCAATCATATTTTTGTTTCAAATTTTCAATTTTTTTGAATTTTGAATTCGAAAACCGGACTGGACCGGTTTTTTCGATTTTTCCGGTAACCGGTCCGGTTACCGACGGTTTTGCAATCATATTTTTGTTTCAATTTTTTTAATATTTTTAATTTTTTTGAATTTTGAATTGAAACCGGCAATCCCTAATGAAGACGCTCTAATGCTACTGAATTCAGAGGGTCGGGCCTCTGAATTGTGGACAGGGCAACTCAGTTATGTTTCAATGCTATGGAATTAGGACTCCAATGCCAATTCCTAATTCCGGCGACATCCAAACGCTGGAATTGGCTGAGCCCAATACCAATTCCTAATTCCAGCTCTCAATTCCAACATCCCCACGCTACATATAAGATATTACCTTGAAAAATTTCAATCACGATGCTATCTTAGGCTCAGTCTTCCAATATGGCACTCAAAGGCGTGGGTACACATTAAAAGATCCAAGCAGTGCTTACGTGGGTCTCTGAAGGTAAGCATTAAGCTAATAATTAACCATTTCTATTCAAATAATAACTGAAGCTTGATTATCTATGGAAATGCATTGCCCTTTGTTTTAGGCCCAAGATTGTGCTCTCATCGATTCTTTAATTTGTGCAGATAAAAAGCCTTGGTGTCGACAGAGCATACTGAAACCAAACCACCAGCTAAGCCCGTTAGAGGAGGAACTAAATTTTAAACCGCCATTCAAAAATATAATTTAATAGAGATTCAAGTACAAGAAAATTGCACAGTATAATGACGAACTATATGTTTTATACTATGTTCGGGCTTATGTGACATGGATGTAATAATCTGATAACATTTTTTTTTTTGCGAATGAATAATCTGATAACATTATCTATCTACTGTCTATTATTTGTGAATATTAGATGTTCAAAGTGTGACTCCAAATATCACTTCAAAAAGATATATATTAACAGAACCGGGTTCCAATGTCGCAAACATTCGCAACCGAACCATTGAGGATAGAGGTAGTTGGCAAGTAATGGTCAAAATCAAGCAACAATAACCTAGGTATTAACAAAAATATGTGCACACTTAGTATTAGATCGCTATAAAAAATCATAAATCATGATGGACCGATGAATTCTAACGACAAGATGTGTCGACTCTAGTAATTTGCAAGTAGTGGTCCAGATTGATCAAAACATAGTGACATTTAGAAATTTTGCAACTCATCCCTCCATGCGAGTATCTATTGACGGTAGCAGCTGGGGTATTTAATTCTTATCATAGAAAGCCAGTACACATTTCACTGGCGCATTCGGCCCCTTGCGCTTCGAATCCCATAGGCTATAGTTTATTGGCTTGTTTTTCCACGCTGTCCTCAAGGTGCTCTATAGTCCTGATCTGCTTCCTTTGAAATTCTTATGAAAATTTAGGTGACCGCACAGTTATGTTTGTCAGAACTTGTTCAAAACGGCACAACATTCACACTCGTATAAATAACTTAAACAAATATTCATTCAAATATTTTGATCAAAAATATCCTATTGGAATCTTGGCACCAATGTGTGTGCGGCCGCAAACATTCAAATGCCATGCTAAAGAAAAGGATAGCTTTGCTCCTCATTATTGGCCATTTTTTTGAGACCGACCTTGTGTTGCTTCACGTTCAAATTTATAATTGACCGGTATGTATTCCTGCATATTCAATGGGGGTCGTCCAGTTTGCTATCCTTGTTGGTGGGCGGTTGCATGAAAGAGACGGTCTCGGAAGTCAAATATTCTCTAGTTCAATGCTTGGAGCTAATTGTGTACTCGTTCCATATCAGTTCTAGATACCGACATTCCATTTCTGATATTTAAAAAGTTTTCACTTTGTTTAGGTTTCAGCCTTAGGTCCTATTTGGATACAAAGTGTATTTGGAGTTCAGTAAGAATATTACAGTTTAGCAAACTACTTTAGTTTTGAGAGGTATGAAGATGTTTGGATGTAAACACTTTTGCAGTTTTAAAAGCCATGGTATATTGCTAAAAGTGCAACAATTTTTGAGTCATAAACGCTCCATTCCTTAGCTCTTTTTGCTGAACAACTGGCTTTTAAGACCATGGTTTTTCGAAACTTTTGTTTCGAAAAAGTAAAGCGCCCAAACAGCCCGTAATGTTTTAGCTTTATAAGATGTACGATTTGCTTCCACAAGTTGCATTCCTACCTACTATTTCATGTTCCCACGTCTCTACGCCCAGAATGGGTAGCCAAGCTATTATTGCAAAATGGAATATCCTCCCTGTGTGTCAAAAACCATTAGGAGAATTAAAAATACTTACGAAATTCAAACAATCGAAACTATCAGGTTAAATGTCAGCCGCATTAATATTCCCGTTTCCAGTAGCGTCATGTTTTTTTGAAAAAAAATAGTTATTTTTTCCTATAGAACATATTGTTATTTGTCAAAATAGTAATTTTCATCCCTGACACATATCTATGCATCTGCACCGTTACATCGATTTAAACACAAAAAAAAAATGACTTGGATCTTTTTCTACAACTAACTTAATACTCCTCATCCCGAATAGATGACACATGGGAGTTACGAAAATAAGTTATTCCTGTGATCGAATAAATGACATGTATATTGCATTGATCGATTATGATGCATATTGATACTAGTATCGTAGACATGGGGGAAACTGTAACAAACGCACTAGAGTAGTTAATAGAGTTATATTTGGTGCATTTGAGTAAATGACTATAGATTTACCCAAAATGATCGGACGGTAAATACTATAGTGGACGATAAGGCCAATCTCAATGGGGTTTCAAAGAGTTTCATGAGCATTAATTCCTATGCTACATCAACAGCTTTATGAGGAGAGGGAGAGGGGGAAGTTTCATTAAAATAGAGAGGAGTTTCATCCCAATGAAACCCAACATGCTCGATTATCAAAATATTAGTCTAGGTAACTTTGCAATGAGACCATGCACTGAGGATGGCATAATATACACATACCTCAGATGTTCATTCGTGTGTGGTATGAACTCTACGTGATGTCAATAAAGAGGGGCTAGTGTGTTGATGTGTGAAACCTTTTGTTATTTTTTTGTTGTTGTTGTTGTCGTCGTCGTTATCTCAATCGTGTGTCGTGTGAAAGTTCATTTTATGTATGAGCTCACTGAGCATTATTGTTTTTAAACAATATTTTCTTCTTCTTTTTTGGGGGGGGGGGGGGGGGGGGGGGGGGGGGGGTTCAGTGATATAAGGGATTTCACGTGAAGCCCATCCGTAGTGGTTGCAAGAAAGCCTCAATACGCAATTGACTACAACAACAGAAAGTGAGGGACACAAATACACACACACGATACTAATAACCGTACATCATACGCCCGACAACAATTTCCATTCACCAACTTTACCACCACCAAGTGAAGCCATTTCAATTCTGAACAATCTAGTAAAGCTAGTCACACTTTATATGGCAGCTACTTGGTGACTAAAATATTGTTACTTAATGTTAATACGGGCAACTAGACCTGTTCGGTTACTTGATGTTGTGTTATCCTTTTTGTAGACTGATGTGTGGGACGAAGTGGCTGCCGAGCTGGAGACGATGGGCTCTCGATGCTACGCTTACCCTTTAGGTCCAGGCACTTGATGTCGGAGCAGCCCTGCTCCGTCTTGCGCACCGATGCAGGGATGTTCTCCGGTGCGCTTCCTGTACGAGCACCAGAGACATGCAGCCGAGGGAATGACAGAGGTCTCCACCTCTCTCTATACCAGGCAGTGGACCTAGTTCGTCTCGTTTCCACGGCGGGCAGTCGTCATCTGGTCTACCTCAACCACCGCCTTTCACGCCTACTCCTGGATAGACCACACATACGATAACATGTCATTTTTGTTATCAAACATTTTGTTCTCTATATCTGAATTTGGTATTACAGGTCCGCCCCCACAGTTCGAGGCGCCTTAGTACTCCATGCCATCTGCTTCTGGGAGTTTAGTGCGGGATTAGTCTTCACCACATCTCAGATGGCAGGGTCTCCTTCGCCGAAGCAGCCCTCGCAGCAGCTTCCTTCGACACCATTCGACGCTCCCAGGACGAGGCAGGCACCGGACCAATTGACTTACCCCACCGAACAGTTTCGACGAGCCAGGAAGGCCCAAGAGGGCCCAAGCCGAGCCCAGCAAGTGTAGGCGTGGAGGATGAGTTGGAGATGATGGTCACATATATATGTTGGACTTCATGTGTAGTACTTCAGTAGTATGTGTCTTCAATTATTATGATGTACGCTACCTTTTTGTTATGTCATGCTAATTTATTTTCACATCTTCCGGGGCATTTCAATTGGGAATTGGCGAACCGTAGTTACGTGCGAAACTTGAGCGAGCCACAAATATTATCTCTCGCGGTGCAGAACGGGAAATAGTTAAAGAAAAAAGTCACCAATGCTATGTACATGAAATATACTAGTCGGGGCTCAAAATTCCGAAATGGGTGTCGGTTTTCCAGAAGCCGATAGGAGATGACCGACAGGCCCTTCTATCAGCCCGACTGGCCTATCGGTGAGAACCCAGCCACTCATCGGTCATTGGATCACCTATAGGACCTATCGGTTACCAGATGACCCGGCCACGTCAGCTGCCACATAGGCCTATCGGTCATCTCATGACCAATAGGTCACTGGATGACCGACATGCCACTATATCTGCAATTTTTTCAAAACGAACCCCAGTTTTGCAATATCCATTAAAATACAATTATTTAAATAAAAAGAACTGCTTGAGATGGAGGACGATGCAAATGGTTTCGGGTTTAGGCATGTCCAAACCAATCATTCGTTCCCACACACCTAACGTGCACAGCGTGTGGTAGTTGGCGAGTGCTTGAGATCCAAACGTAATGATGTCTGGAAACTCTTCCCTCCGTACAAAAATTGATAGTTCTTAGCAGCCGTTATTAATTATGTTACGTTCTTGTTATAGTAGATGGATTGCAGTGATGGCAAGTCAAACTTTGTTCAATGCTCGGAACTGGACTTATGGTTGTCAGTTGATCAAAAATATCGGTAACCAGATACCAATATGTCTATTCCGTTTCTCAGATTTGGACAGTTCACGCTATGCTTTCGTTTGAGCCTGAATATTTTATCGTTTTCAGATGTAGCTAGTGTGTTAATTTACAAGTTCTTCCTACGTATGACATGTTCCGATGCGCTGATTGTGCTGTCAGACGCTTATTGGTTAATCTTTTTGTACACATATTCAGACATGGATAAATAAGTAAAAGGCGCATCGGATTCGGCTTATATTCGGTGCATTTGAGAAAAAAAATGCTAGATGGACTTTATTTAATTTATTTTTTAAGAAAAAACTAGATGGACTTATATTTGATTCATTTGATAAAAAGCTTCATGGACTCATGTTTGGGACTGGAAGGAGTATTTTTGTATCCCTTGGAACAAACATCTTACTTTTGGTCAGACTACTCCATGTTCAAGTATCATGTTGTGAAATTCTGTATTGCCATGTCAACGAAGAGAGCAATAAATGGAAGAGCATTTTTCCCATCGTTTGAGAAATACCAAGTGGTATCACAAATTATAACTAGAGTGGTACCAAAATGGAAATACCAATATGGTACCACTCATGTAATAATTTTTGTACCCTCAACTATGCATGATAGGCTTCCTAACTGATTTATATTGTGAGGAATTAAGTACTCGATGTTGTTGCGTCTTGATAGATATATAGTTTTGCTGCATCCTCGACGTTGGACCGTGTATAAAAGGCCTTGGTATGCAGCAGGAAGAGCCAAGCACCAGAAGACAAGCTAATATTTGATCTAAAAGCTAACTAGCAACATGACGCTAAGGCTGTTGTCCGAAGTGAGTCCTCAGGACTTACTCGTCGCCCTTGCCGAGGTCCAAGACCATATGCTGGGTTACGTGAAGTCCATGGCGCTCAAGTGCGCCGTGGACCTTGGCATCCCTGAAGCCATGCACCGCCGGGGCGGCTCTGCCACCCTCACCGACATCGCGGCCGATGCGGCGGTACATCCGGCCAAGGTCGCCGACCTCCGGCGCCTCATGGAGCTGCTCACAGCTACGGGCATGTTCACCGTCACCGACGACTCCGGTGCCGTCGTGTACAAGGTAACGACGGCGTGCCGCTTCCTGGTAGGGACGCTCAACCTCTCCCCTATGGTGCCCTTCTTGGTGAGCCCTCCCGTTGTGTCCTCCTTCTTCAGCCTGGGTGACTGGCTCAAAAGCGAGCCGGCTCCATGGTCGCTGATAGCAAGCTCTTCCTTGAAGTCATTATTTTGGACAAGGGCCGTATCTTCCGCGGCCTGAGCTCGCTGGTTGACGTGGGCGGTGGCCACGGCGCGGCTACACAGGTCATCGCGGCAGCATTCCCTCGCATCAAGTGCACCGTGTTAGACCTTCCTCATGTCATCGGCCACGCCGTCACAGGCGATGGCAAAGTGCATTTCGTTGCAGGCGACATGTTTGAGTCCGTTCCACCTGCAATGCCGTCTTACTCAAGGTATTGATATCGCACCATTTATATATAAAAAAAACTCGACGCTAATTAACTAAATGCATACTTTAGCAAAAATAAATGCAATATATAAATATGGAGTACGTACGTACAAATGATGAAACTGCATAAATACAGTTCCCTCGATGGACAAATGGTGTGCACTGGGCAGAAAGATATCAGAAAACAACGAGAAATTCTTCAAAGTAATTTCCATATATGTTAATGTATAAGTAATATGATTTAAATAGAATGAAATGCTTGGTAGTGGAAGCAAATGGTAACAACTTCTGACTGTGGTCGTGGAGGGATGAAGGCATGCCTTCACTTTCCAGGATCAACGAATTTACACATGCAAAAGTTCTTTCAGTGAATTTTTTGTAGGATAGAAACCATGCACGCGTCTGTATGATGATGTGTACATGTGTATTCTCCTTGCAGTTAAAAACGAAATATGATATCTGAGATTGTCAAATTGCGCAGGTGGCTTAATAACATGAGATCCACAGCAATCTCAGATAGCTAGGTTGCTTCGTCTTTGGGCCAGGGGGTCTGGTCCATTTGTCTTCTTTTGCTTTTTGTCGTATAAGCTTCAACAGGATACACCTTTTTAACACAGTAAACTCTGATGGACTGCTTCTTCTTCCTTAATCCAATGGCCGGCCTCCTGCCATCCCACTCAAAAACGAAAAAAAAACACATGTATAGGAAGGCTAGACACCAGCCTGATGATAAAATTTTATCTTTGTGGAACCAAGTATCTAAATTTAGTTTCACTACTTCAGCCTCTCAAATAATCAAACATGTTTGTTTTATTTAGCAATTCCTTTTATATGTGTAGGTGGCTCCCCTAGGTGTTTTGTCCAAAGAAATTATCTTGAGATTTATGTTCCAAACAAGACATCAAACACTATTATTTCAAACTTCTATGTTATTTAGGCCTAATTGTATAAACCATCCCACATGTCAATTGGAGTTTAAGATTCCCACCCATAACTGTTTTGGTAGCAATCTCCACCCACCTTCTATATTTTGTTGCAAAATCCACCCGTGTCCCGAAATCTCAATGACACCATGTGCAATCAGGGTAGTTTTTGCAACAAAACCTAGTAAGTAGGTAGTTATTTCCAACAAAATGGTTTATGCTGGGAATCTCAAACTCTTAATGGCATATGGGGTGGTTTATGCAAATATCCAATTACTTAAGACTGCCACATGGCCCACATATTGATGTATTTCCA
Source organism: Eragrostis nindensis (assembly GCA_012490785.1). Taxonomy (NCBI): domain Eukaryota; kingdom Viridiplantae; phylum Streptophyta; class Magnoliopsida; order Poales; family Poaceae; genus Eragrostis; species Eragrostis nindensis. Next base: position 85,613 of record JAAXCT010001471.1, read on the forward strand.
TGTGCTCTAGTATTAGCCAGTTTAGCATAAATGGATTTTTAAGCCATTAGTGAAAAAATCAGTATAGCATAATATGTTGACTGAAGTCAATGTTCGTGCACAATAAGCCATTAGTGAAAAAATCAGTATAGCATAATATGTTGGAATCATATACTCTTTAATATGATTTAACGTAAGGATGACAATACCTAAAATGTAGGGGGTTGAAGTGAATGAAACCAAAATAACGGATGGCTCGAATCATGTGAATCACATGTGCCAGGTTTTAATATATATGCCACAACTTTTTTTAGTGCAAATTCAATGAGCACTTTAGGAGCGTGACTGAATGCATGATGAAATAGTCTTCAGGCTTTTCTTCATCATTTAGTTAATTGTTTCGTTTCTCTCTCATCATATTTTTTACGTGTTCCATTCTAGAACATCTTGCATGATTGGGGTGATGAAGATTGCATCAAGATACTTCGACGTTGCAAGGAAGCAATCCCTGCTAGAAATGCTGGAGGAAAAGTCATAATTATAGACATGGTGATAGGATCAAACCAGGGAAATAGTAAAATCAGCGAGATGGAAGCCACACAGAACATGTTCATGATGTATATCAATGGGATGGAACGAGGGGAAAATGAGTGGAAAAAGATTTTTTCCAGTGCTGGATTCAGTGACGACTACAAAATCATGCCGGTATTGGGTCCTTTGTCGGTTACTGAGATTTACCCAAAATGAACGGAGGGTAAATACTATAGTGGACAATAATATATACGTACCTCAGATGTTCATTCATATGTGGTATGAACTCTACGTGATGTCAATAAAGAGGGGCTAGTGTGTTAATGTGTTAAACCCTCTATTGTTTTGTTGTTGTTGTAATCTCAATCGTGTGAAAGTTCATATTTATGTATCAGCTCAATGACAATGAGCATTAATTGTTGTTTCTGAACAATCTAGTAAAGCTAGTCAAAGTTTGTTCAATGCTCGGAGCTGCACATATTGTTCTCAGTGTCCTACAACAAACGATTTTCATTTTGGTATCTCATAGCCAATATATAGATAGTACTTCATTCGGATACTATCCCACCTCTTCCTCGTCACTAGCTGCTGGCTACCTCGGGCATATTCAACCAACAACACCAGATATTCCCAGCGTTTGGTCGTTGGCGAGTACTGCTCAAGATCCAAACATAATGAGGTCTGGAAACTCATCCCTCCATACAAAAATGTATATTTCTTTTGTTTTTATCTACAAGAACACCTCCGTAGCCTTTTATTGTAATTAATAACATTTTATTTTTTCTTTTGTTTTTAATTAGCAATAGGTGATGGGCAACATGAAAAGTCCATCACCTATTACTCAGAAAATGTGATGGAAAACGTGAGATGGCTATCACCTATTACTTTCAAAAGGTGACGGCCAACATGTGTGGTCTGTCACCTATAAAGGTCTTAGCCTCTCACCTATGACATTTTCTTACATAGTTATTTGGATGCTATCCTACCTCATCCTCGCCTAGGTGCTGGCTACTCTCGCATGTTCAACTAATCAACCCAATCATTCTTTCCGACAACAACGCCCAGCTTGTTGGCCTTTTCTTTTCGTAACCATCATGGCGATGGCGACGTGGGGCAGGACTTAGGGTTTTCTTGCCGCCGCCGCGACCAAACAGCGCTTCGGCTGCTTGGCATCCCTCTTCGCCGCGCCCCTAGCTCCCTTGCCGAGCTCACGCCGTCACCTGGTGCTTGGCCGCCGAGGAGATACTGCCAGACTGCGACACCACAGTCGGTCTGGCCGACTACCTCAGAACAGAAGGCTTGTATATATATAATAGTTATTCTACACTTAAGTAATAATAGCTAAAGAAGTCATCAGTAATCATGAAAATTACTAAACAAAGTTTCATGATTTTACAAAAACGATTACCGTACGTCAATTATTGACATATTTTGGCATCGTCGTGCACTCGGTTTAGTAATCCATGATCGTTTTGTTCAATTATTGGGTGTAGAATAACTATTGTACACTTAGGGTGTTGAATAGCACTTACGACGATCAAAGAACGGACGAATGGAATATGGGCTTGGCCCAACAGCCCTACAAAAATCAGAAAACCTAATGTGATTTGTGACAAATTAAATGGACCTCAAATGGGCCAAGATCAACATGACAAAGGCCCAGGAACGGCTATTCTTGGTCTTGATTACAATATGTGACGAATCATACATGAGACCTGAACTTTTGTGCACCAGACCACGATTGATGAAAAACATGGACCCAACCAAACAAAAAATGAACTGGGTCATATCTGGAAATTAACAACTGTAAATAGAGTTAGCAAACGGACATTTATTTATATCAGGAAGTCCAAATTACTCCCTACAATTGTTGAAATTACACACTGCACACACAAATATTTGGAGGCATCACTTCAATAACGTGCGTTAAAGCCATACTAATAATCCTTCGGAAACATCAATAATTTGAGAGTATAGAAATTAATATGTTTTCTGGGGGACAAATTTGAGTTTGTTCCACCCCCAGGTTAATCCCGGACGTCAGTTCTCCGCCATCATGACCTTGATATGTGGTACCATTATTGTTGAAAGTTATAAGAGAAAACCGGAAGCTGGTCGTCGCTGACGTTCTCTCTGCCGGAGGGTGCTCTTTTCACACCATGGTTGCTGAAGCGTAGGCGTCACCTGTGTACTTACTATATATGTATATATGTGTACGGTAGTTTCGTGAACCTGGTAATCAGTTTTCTTTGAGGCTGCGCGGTGGGGAGCGCAGCACAATCGTCTCGACTGTGATTCCCGGTCCGAAGGCGAGCAACGCCCCCCATTCCGGAAACTCATCACCTTCCTCGTCCCAACGCCGGCGCAGGTCGTCGAGCACGAAGACTATGGTGGCGCCACTCATGTTCCCGTACTCGCGCAGCACATTTCGGCTCGCCGCCAGCTTCTTGGGCCCCAGCTGGAGCACCTCCTCGATGTTGTCCAGGATCGGACGGCCGCCGGGGTGCACCGCCCAGAACATGTCGTTCCAGACGACCTCGTCGGCGTCGTCGCCGAGCGCCGTCCTGAACGCGCCGAGTAGGCACTGCTCGACGTTCTGCCCGATCAGCGAGGGCACCTGGATGGCGAGGTGGAAGTCGATGCCGCCGGCGGCGACCTGCATCCCGAGCGCGTGCTCCGTCCTCGGGATCGTGGTCTGCGTGGCCGACACCATCTCGAACAGCGGGCGCTCGCCGCCGGCGAAGGGCCCGGCGCCGACGATGGCGACGCCGGCGCCGTCGCCGAACAGCGCGTGGCCGACGAGGTTGCTCCCGTCAGGGCCGGCGAAGCAGACGAGGGTGATCTCGGCGCAGGCGACCAGCACGCGCGCGCCGCGGTTGTTCTGGGCGAGCTCCTTGGCCAGCTGCAGCGCTCGGCCGCCGCCGTAGCAGCCGTGGAGGCTCAGGATGGTGCGGCTCACCGTGGGGCGGAGGTCGAGGAGCCTCGCCAGCTCGAGGTCCGCGCTCGGGGCGCGGCAGCCAGAGTAGGTGCTGAAGATGAGGCGGGTGATGTCGGTGGCCGGACGGCCCCACTCGGCGATGGCCTTCCGCGCAGCGGACTCCGCGAGCTTGGGGACCGCGGTGGCGACCATGTCGATGCGAGCGTCGAGGGACGGCAGCTCTCTGTCCAGGAACTCCGGGTGGGCAAGGAGGACTTCCTCCGTCAGGTGGAAGTGACGCTTCTCAATGCCTGTTTTGTTGCCTGAAATTTTGGATTAGATTTAATTTTTCAGTATGTGTAAGCTCCTCTATTCAGAAATGCAAGCATTTCCAGCCTTATAATTAAATAAATGTCAAACATCCTCAGCTTTGGCAAAACAAATGATTGGTTAGCAGTGTGTTGGTGGTCCCAATTGAAAATTAGTTATGAAAGTTGTCAAGCACGCATATATGTGTCAGAAAGGGATTGGAACGGTGTCAGAAAGGAACATATAACGTGTTTACCTGAAAAGGTTATTCAGCACCTTAGAGTGTAGAATAAATAACTGAAGAAAACAATAATAAATTACGGATGTGAGTGTACAAAAATGGTAAATCTGTCAGTAATTGACATCCAGTAACTATTTTTGGTAAAAATCATGAATTTTTCTTAGTAATTTCAGCAATTACTGATGACTTCCTCAGTAATTATTTGTTAGGTTTAGAATAACTGTTCAACACCTTAGGTGTAGTGTAGAATAGCTTCATCTTTGTGTGTGTGTATTATTTTCAAGAAGAGCAAGGAATATGTTTTATATCACCGCAAAAAAAAGGAATATGTTTTATGTATATGCATGCTTACAGATTCTCTTAAGGTGGCTGCTATTGGACACGCGGAAGAACTGATCGGTAAACTCGTCCTGCGGCACAATGGCACCCGAGGGGTTCGCGGTGCCGATGGCGAGCACGGCCGCAGGGCCCTCCGCATGCCGCCGGCTCGGGTGGCCTTCGCACAGGGCACCGTTAACCTGAGTCATGGCCATGGAGAAAGAAAGAGTGTACTTCTGGTGCTGGTAGTGTAAGAGGCTAGAGCTGGCTGGGTGCACCAGGGGCTCGTCTGGCTGGGGCTTTATACTGGCTGATCCACCACACCTAGCTAGCAACTTGATATCCATGTTGTTGACAGAGTGTGTGAGGATCGGATTTGACAACATCGCTCTCTCATTCGCGGCAGATATTTTGAGGTATCTGTTCTCCTAGCTCATACAACTTCACGGCTGTTCAAATGAGTCACAAAGTTGTTTTTGTTTACTTGTGAATTTGGAACAAATTAGTGGCAACATCTATGTTGCTTGGATCTTACTCGACAATCAAGGCATCTACTCTCCCTCTCTCTCTCCCCCCGCACATGACAAATACTCCTTGGAGTACATAGTAACAGTAGTACCAGCTATATATACCCAAGAGAGGATGTGCCTAATTCTGAAATAAATAAACAATTATATATTGATAGCAGGATTTTTTTGGAACTGGAATCAAAATTTTCATGAACTTGAGGACCGACCTGATATCTGGGCAACTAGAGATATTACATTGTTTCGAACAGAGTACGGGCACATTTGCGATAATCCTAGCCCTAAGTTAGCGCTAATGCTTGCAAGTTTATCAGCTACAGAATTACAAGCAGGTGGACATGCAGCACTTTAAAGTATACTTTACCTCTCGGAACAATACCCCACCTGGAAGTAGAAAATGACGTGGTCTGATAACAGGAATATGGATGCTCGTCCGGCTAGACTTATTATACTATTTTAAAGACTTTTCTATTATTGTAAAAGTTTAATATAGTTTAGTTTTATTATTTATTTTATACTCTATATTTATAAAATGATAGAAACAGATTGAAAAATTTCTCACCATCCCTCAATTGGAGTGTGAGATGAGTCATTATTTATTTTGGATTGTGTCTTAGCTAACTTATTGTATTTGATTTATAATCTAATTGGAGCATCCAGTTAATATATCCAACCAATCTAATAGAAATATATCATGTGGTGTTCATCTATATAACTTCCAGGTTATAAGTAGCATGTAAAAATCAATATTGTGACAACTGACTAGCAAGGTAACTGTGAACTCATAGTGAGCAGGTAAGTATGGTGTACATGTGTTAGAATAACAGATGATCACATGTACAATACGATATGAACTTATGGTACTTAAGTTAATATTTGAGTATATTTTGAGACTTTAAATGGCATCTTACCTCCTAAGATGCACGAATTTCTCTATAATTATTGTTATTATTTTTCTTTTTTAGATTTTTTAAAAAATATCCACATAGTGCCCAAAGAGACCTAATTTGTTCTAGAAGTGAGGTCGGTTCAAACGTGCCATATTAAAAAATAACATATGTCATGGTAGAAAAAAAACAGGTTGTGCTACAAATAAATCTTTTGAAAAAAGATGTGTCATACTAAAAATAAGAGAATGTGCCATGCTAGCTAGATATATGTTATTTTTTTATAATGCTGTATTTACATACAGAAATTAAATGTATTTTGAATTTTTGTTATTTCAGAATTTAGCTATTATGGACTCATAACGGTGTGGCGTAGAAATAAGCATTAGGGATATTTTACTTTATTTTTTATAATCCAAATTTAGTTATTTTTTAGACTTATAATGGCATGGCGGGTAATTTAGAAATAGATGTTAAGATATTTTAGGTGATTTTTTATTATTCCGAATCTAGCTATTTTTTGACTCATAATGGCATGGTGGGTAATTTACAAATAGGTGTGCGAGGTATTTTTGGCTATTTTTATTATTCCGAATTTACTTATTTTTTTGACTCATAATGGCATGGTGGGTAATTTAGAAATAGGCGTGAGGGGTATTTTTGGCTATTTTTTATTATTCCGAATTTATATATTTTATAAATATTTATAGTGGGTTTTGTGACTAATTTTTCATAATGGCAGTGGTGGGTAATTTTTTCTTTTTATTTTCTCTGATTAACGTGAGAATTTCTTGGCCTTAAGCACGTGCCCGCCCGGGTTGCCTATAGCAGACTTGCCCGACGGAGCTAAAGTTGATGTTATTAGATTTAATCATGAACTATATATACATTTAGAGCATGTAGCTGTGAATTTTGCTAGTGTATTTTTTTCAGAAGTATTGATGTTTAGAGAGTATTATGGGAGACCATGTTGATGTTCTAAATGACGCACATTTTGAGGCTCGAGGAGCACTATTGTAAGATGATATAAATATGATATCAGTTCATAACAAGGTTTCTTTCTCTACCACTACTCTAAAATTACTCATCTCATCTTGTTCTGAGCTATATTCAAATTGTTTTTATCAGTGACTAGAATGATATTTTAACTTCCTTATATTTTCAACTACTAGAGGTGTAACATTATAGGGTTTTCAGATTTATACACTTATTTAGATGTTGATACTATACCATGCTACCACAAAAACGCTTACCTCAAATAATAATAACTAGTATGGCTGCCCGCGCATTGCGCGGCTAGACTTACTATACTATTTAAAATACTTTTAAGTTATTGTAAAAGTTTAACATAGTTTATTGTTATTATTTATTTTATACTCTATATTTATAAAATAGTAGAAAATAGATTGGAAAATAGGTGAATCATCATTTTTCTTGGATTGTGTCTTCTCTAATAATGTATTTGATTTTGTTTTAGAAATGAGGTCGGTTCAAACATGCCATGCTAAACAACTAACATATGTCATGTTAGGAAAAAAAATATGCCGTGTTACAAATATTTAAAATATTTTTATATTATTGTAAAAGTTTAACATAGTTTATGGTTATTATTTACTTTATACTCTATATTTATAAAATAGTAGAAAATAGATTGAAGAATTTCTCACCATGCATCCATTGAGTGTGATGTGAATCATCATTTATCTTGTGTCTTATCTAATAATGCATTTGATTTTATTTTAGAAGTGAGGTCGATTCAAACGTGCCATGCTAAACAATGTGTCGTGCTACAAAAAAATCTTTTGAAGAAAAGGTGACATGCTAAAAATAAGAAATGTGCCATGCTAGCTAGACATATCACGGTGTATTTAGAAATAGGAATTAAGTGTATTTAGCTATTTTGCACTTATGATGGTCAAATTAAAAATAAGAATCAGAGATATTTTTAGCTATTTTTCTATAATCCAAATTTATTTTTTGACTTATAATGGCATGGAGGGTAATTTAGAAATAGGTGTGACTCATAAGGGTACGATGGTTAAATTAAAAATAAGAATTAGAGATATTTTTATTTATTTTTTTGACTTATAATGGCATGGAGAGTAATTTAAAAATAGGTGTGAAGGGTATTTTGGTTATTTTATTATTTCGAATTTAGCTATTTTTTGACTTATAATGGCATGGTGGATAATTTAGAAATAGGTGGGAGGGGTATTTTTGGCTATTTTTTATTATTATTCCGAATTTAGCTATTTTAAATATTTTTAGGGGGTTTTGTGGTTATTTTTTTCATAATGGCAGTGGTGGGTAATTTTCTCTTCTTATTTTCTCAGATTAACGTGGGAATTTCTAGTATTTTAGAGCGAACGTGGTGGCTCCTTTTCGACGTCAAATATATATATAATAATAGATGGTACCTCGTCACACTCCTATTTTTTCTTAGCATTTTCACTAATTCATCACAAGGGGTCAAATTCACAAGTGCAATGAGAGCCTTTTAGTGGCGGGCGGATCGGGCTTGTAGTGGCGGGCGCGTCCTACACCACTCGGCTTCAGCCACTGGAAGCCACAGAGAGAAGTGGTAGACGGGGGCATCCGCACTGGTGAAGAATATATTGTTGTGGCAGATGGTGACTTCGCAATGCCCACCACTAAGTGCTAGCTCCAGTGGTGGCCATTGAAGTAAAAAGGAGTACATTCTTATTCCATCAATACACATACCTACATACAAATAAGATATTTACTTCAAATATCCCCTCTTTCCCATGCATGGTGTATAGATCCAAAACTTGATCTACAAAATTTCAATAAGAAAAAGCCATAGGAAAAAAAACATAGGATATGGAGGGTGACCAATTGATGGGATCACCATGAAGGGAATCATCTCAAATCAAGCTAACAAAATGTACTCCCTCTGTCCCAGTTTAATTGTGACTTAGCTTCCTCTAGTTTTCCCAAAAAATAATAGCATTCTCACTTTTCGATGCAACCATTCTCTCCATCCAATACACCCCTATCTCTATCTCTCTCCTCCGTTTCAAGAGCTACAACGTCAATTATATTGGGACAGAGGGAGTAAACCCTAGGTAAACTTTACCCAAAAATAATCGATGGCATGGATTTAGCTCCTAGCTAGATCAAATTGTTGAATAAAATAAGATCTAAACCTGCCCCCCCCCCCCCCCCCCCCCCCCCCACACAACACACACCCACCTGTTGGCAGTAAAATGTGACTTCTACTGCGCCGCACACGTGGCCTGAGAGATTTGCTTCACTCTGTTCAGGACCAAACTTGGAACGCGGTGAATTCCGGAGCGTGCCAGTCGATTTTCCCTGCAAATCGACAAAGACAAGAAAAGCGTGTAAAATTCCTGGGCTATCGGCCCCGGACAGGCCGATGCGTAACCGCAGCCGATGTTAGTAAATAAAAGATAATAAAGTAAATGCTCGGCTGTCGGCTAGAAACGAATCGACATATCGCAATCGTAAATACTCGCACGATAAATAAGCAGACATGATCAGAATCGGCAATCGGCAAAGCATGCCATCGCCAAAATCTATCGGCAAGCAAACATGGTAAAGTGAATCGACATCAACAAAAAAGGTTCAGACCTCTACTTGAACAGAAACAATAAAATATTTAAAAGCATGCAAATATAGATCTGAACGTGGTAAACAATCGGCTAAACACCCCGAAAGAACGATTAAACCAATAGCCACTAATTATACTCGTAATCTAACGATCGCTTCACCGAGGACACGTCAACTAAGTGAAGTAAAACAGGACACGTCAAACTGTTCTACACGATCGACAGGTACAAATATAATCGGCAACTACCAGTCCCAGGTACTCAGTAAATTAAATCTAACTCTTAGCAACTGTTTCGCCGGGACACGTCAACTAAGCGAAACAGACAGGACAAGTCAAACTGCCTACCCAATCACTAAGAGCAGATCCAATCGACTAAGCACCTTAACCGTGACTCGAATAACTAGATCAAACAGGAAATCGACATCAGCAATCGGCAACAAGGTCGTGGCTAGGACAAGTCAACTAACCGTAACAAAGAACTGGACTAGGTCTTAAACAATTCCATGTAGTTGATGCATGATATAAACCCTGGATTGATCTAAATTACCGGATAACTAGCAGCCACATCAATCTTAATCATGGACAAGTCGACATAACAAAGATCGATGCGCTCACCTGACGAAATCCAAGTCGAAACCGGAGCCCCGATGGACGCCGATGTCGACGGAGATCTCGTCGAGAAATTGTGGCGATGCGCCGAAAAGTGATTTCATTGATTCATTTTTTTACAATACTCACGGGTTTATATTTATACACCCGAGGCAACCGACTTGAAAACAAACACGACTCCTACTTGACCACAACTCGGTCAATTCTTTCTTAACTTAGAAAAGGAAAAGAAACTAAAAAAGAAAAACAGACCCACACGTACGCACGCACGTTTTCTTCGGCTTCATGATCTTCGGTGGGCCACCACTTTGCGCACAAAATCTCTTTCCACCGGCGCAAACCCTGTTAATCACTGACAATGGGCCCTGGGCCAAAATTTGGTGTCAACACATGCCCCCCCAAGCCGGGGTTTGGAATCTCCATGCGCCGGATTGTTTCCTCATTTCTCGCGCCTCCTCGATTCTCGCACCGTACTCAACACACCTGCAGTGCCCCTTCGTATCTCGCGCCGCCTGCAGCACGTTCCATCTTATAAATAGACGCCATCTACCACACCTCTCCTTCTTTCTCCTCTCGCCGGTGCATCTCCTCATCTTCCCATTTTCTCTCTCTCCATCAGCTCCGGCGATCAATCTCTTTAGATGACGAAGAAACAGAAGCTCTACGGGATCACCTTTCCACAGCAATGGCGCAGCTCACCGCTTCCTCCACCACCGTTCCCCAGGTAACATCCTTCCGCTCCATCCCTGTTCTTGAACTAGAATAGGGTTGCTTGTTCTTGCGGTACTGTAGATCCATTCGTTCATAAGCCATCCCCATTCTTCTTTAGACTCTCTGCCTGATTAGATTTATTTCCATTATTTCTAGGAACTGCAAAACCAGATCTTAATCCCTACAGAGCTCGCCACACACCGTTTCTTGGGACCTATGGGCGATCCAGATCCAATAACTTTCATTTGCAGCGAAACCCTTAGGATGCCTTTCAAGAGGTCACCAGTTACCTTAGAAACATGGGTAGGCAGCTTCAGATCATGGCCCACTATCATCCCAGGCTGGCGTGAATGGTTCCTCAGAATCAAGGCTGCAAAATCGGCAACATGGGCAACTGTTGGCATAGAGCACTGTTTAGAACTCTCCCTTGCCGATATGAAGAAGAATGAACCAATGCTATCGGCATCCTGCTATTTTTGGTCCGACACACTGAATGCCTTCCTTTTCGGCCATGGACCAATGACTCCTACCCTTATGGACGTTAAGATGCTTGCCGATCTTGACATATCAACTAATGCAAGTCTCCAGAGTCTGAAAGTCAAGCCTCAACATCGGTTTGATGTCAGAAACATTGGCGGATGGAAGAAATATATCACTACCTTCCGAGGCACAGGACCAGTATCAGATAAAGAGCATACAGCCTTCCTGATGATGTGGCTTGAGCACTTCTTTTTCTGTGGAGCCCAACTCAACCCCGTGTCCAATCTGCAGAATTTAGCAGAAAGATTGGCAGCCGGCACTGAAATGCCCATCGGCAAATACCTGCTTGGTGCCCTCTACTCTTCACTTCATCAGGTTGCAGAGAAGCTCTGGCACAATACCCCGATCGGCAATATTGGTGGTCCATGGTGGTTCCTTCAAATGTGGCTCACCCTGCACTACTGCAACTTCAGGATTTGCATTTATATAGTTTTCCAACCCCCAACCATTTGGCTTCATACTTCAAGGCCTTCTATAAAGGCATCAACAATGATCATCTCGATTTGGTTCCCATATGGAAATTCTGAGATTATGGAACATTTCGAGATTCCTTTCACTTTCCGGGCTGACAATCCCCTTCAGAACGCAGTATCGGCAACAATCTTCATAACTTGCGTCAAACCTTGCATTTTGCCGACAGGACTGAATGCATCAGGCCGATTGAACCCATCATATGAGTTCTACAATCCTTCATTCGCCGCAAGGCAAATGGGTCTCGGCCAGCTTCCTCCCAGCCTCTTCTATGCCGACAAGGTCAAAGCACGTGCAACAATCACAACGGCATTAGAGTACCCTTGGCTATTTGGCTTGACCGACAACTTGCACATCGGACACATCAACAATGTAGTCCTGGCTCCTTCCTGCACAAAACTCTTCAGACAGTGGTGGGCAGAATGGTCAAAGCATCTTCAATGCACCAACACAGCGTCTTTTGTGTCCAATCTCCAACTCTCTGACCCAATAGGAGAGGTAACCGATTTCAGACTTTATCATTTTCTCATCGACAAATCATCAACAATAACCTCTCTCTTTTGCAGTCTGATGTTAAAGAGGCACCCACAGAGAGCAACAGCGGAATCGGCATTGTATATGTTGCTCCACATCCAGAACCCGTCCTTGGCTCTGATGCGCCAACACCAGCCCAATTCCTCAAAGGCCAGACTTCTGGAACAAAACGTCAAGGCCCTCGCTTCAAAGTCCCAGCTAAGCGTCACAAGGCTCTCCTGAAACAACCAAGCTCTGCGCCAACTCCTCCCAGTAGCCCAGTAATCATTCTTATTCACATAATTTTTCATACTTTTAGTCAATATCGGCAACTAACCTCTATTTCAATTTCAGGGCAACTCTGGAGAAATCTCTGACGAAGCCGAAGTTCATGCCGATACCGAAGAAGAGATAGCTCACCATCAGCAGTCACCTGCTGACATTCCTTTAGAAGAAATCGACATCGGCACTCAGCAGACATCTGCCATCGCTTCAGAGGAAATCGGCATCGAGACTCAGCCTCAGGTTTGTTCCCAAAACTTGTTCATCGGCATTCATACCTTCATTAACTTCTTCATACTTAAATAGACACAAGGGCAAAGAGAAGAGGAATCGGCAAACCTCCCTGTCGATGAACCCGAGACTACAGCAGCACCTGCCCAGAATATTCCAGAAAGTCGCCGCTCAGATCCTGGAGCATCTTCTTCTCAAACCGTCCCTGTTGATGCTGATGTCGATCTTTCTCAGGTAATAAATATCGATCTGTTCCCTTCATCAATTCATCATCTAATCACCCTGTACCCAGGCACGTGTGGTAGAGCTAATCGTCGCCATGCATCATCGGCAACCTCTGCCAATCGACGTCCGCAATGAGTTGCTTGTGCTGGAACCCTGACTTGACTTTGCAACAACAGAAGATCTCACTCGCAACGCAAGTTCAGTCCGTGCTAGATTTGAAGCTATCCAAACTCGCCTTCCAAAGGACTTGAGGGTTGCACTTCACCCAGTGGCATACATGGAGTTTCGACGTCTTGATTACGAGCAAGCTCAAGAAAACATCAATCGCCGATCCCATCAACGCCAACTTGTTGCAAAAGCAGAAAAAGCTCTCGAGCACTCCCAGCAAGAAGTGGAAAAATACAACTTCATGAAGAATCAGCTGACAGCAGAAGAAAATCAGCTAACTCAATTGAAGAAAGAAGCCGAAGACTTGAGAGCAGCCCTGCAAGCTAAGGAGCGAGAGGTATCGGCATCGGCAGAGACCATTGCCAAGATCAACGCCAACATTCTCCAGCAAAAGGACATAGTCACAGCCTCCATTGAAGCTTCAGAACGCGCCTGTGCATCTGCTCCTGAAGAAATTGAATCCGACGATAATGAGACCTACGTTCTTGCCGAGATCGATCAGCTTCGCACTCACGCATTGAATGTAATCCGTGACTATCTGTACCCACGCCGTGCATGAATGTACTAGCTTGTAAACATTAAGTACTATCTTCCAATTTCTGCAATATATACTTGCTTTCATGCTCCTTTGTTCTTTTTTTTATATTTTCCCTAAGGGTGATACCATTAGCATCGGCCATCTCAAAGGCGACGCTCTTAACGTTGGCTCCACTGGAAATTCATCCGAACACTTTAAGAACCCACCCAAATATTAGGGTAGTATTTCCTTAGATACTTTCCATTAAGCGCTCGGCTAAATTCTTCATCCAGCTCCAAATCTTTCTCATCAATTTGCTTGGTCACCACCTTCAATGTAGACTTCTTCCAACTCATCGGCAGATACAAAACCATGACCAAGCTTTCCTTCCTCTCTTTCATCGATCAGCCGATTGTCGATTACTTCTTCCTTCTCAGCTTCCATCGGCCGATCAACGTCCAGGTCCGGTAATTGCTACAACAACCGCAGAGTTGCCGATCCCTCCGTGATGCAGACACCCTCATCGGTAACGTCCAATGCTTCACCTTCCCAGTAAGTCCCAGATATGCACGGCAAGTTTTCCACCATCATCGGCAAAAAATCTGCAGTCGCCACACTTACCGATCTATCAGCTTGAATAGTTTCCACCTTGTCGCCGACCCACTGGATAAGGAGCTGATGCATTGTGGAAGGGATACAGCAATTAGCATGAATCCAATCCCTACCTAGCAGTACGGCGTACGATCCTTTGCCTTCAATCACGAAAAACGTTGTCGGCAAGGTCTTGCTTCCAATAGTGATCTCGATATTGGTAACTCCTTTAACCTCAGAACTCCTGCCCCCATAATCCCTTAATGTCATATTGGTCTTTGTCAACTCTTCAGGCTTCCAATCTTCCTGTACGTCACCATCGGTAAAACATTGACAGCAGCACCACCATCGACCATCATCTTGCTCATCGGCTTGCCATTGATGAAACCATTAAGGTACAAAGCCCTCAGATGGAGATGATCGACACCAGACGGCTTCTCAAACACTGCTTGCTGTGGACCCAATAACAACTCGGCAGAAGCTTCTTCTTCCGATTCATTAATACCCAAAGAACTAAATTCTCGTGGCAGCATAAATACCATATTGATAGGTGCTTCAACTTCATGTACCTGGGATTTGACCTTTGGTTTCCACACCTTCTTGGTCTTGGACCCCTTGTCATGGACATCCTTTGGGTTCACATCTCTGTTCAGCTCCCGGCAACGTGTCCTCTGTACTCTTCTCTTCTGCATCGTGGTAAAAATACCACTTGGACACCATTGACCTTCTTCTGTGAACTCACCCTGATAATCTCCTTCATAATCTTCAACTTGATTAACAGGACCAAGCCTTTCTTGTACAGAAACCCTTGATGTCAGCCTCCCTTCAAAGCGATCATGCTGTCTCTTCATAGGGATCCTGCTTGAAGTACCAACTTCTCTGTACAACTCTCCAGATCTCCTGCTACAACCTGAGCAGCCTTCAATTGGTGGTAGCTTCATGCCCTACTCCCAACAGTACTGGAAAAAGGGACAGTTCCAGTGTGGATCAAAGTCATCATCACTAGATCTCCTGTCTTCCCTCTCTCACTTCCTTGAGTACTTGCCGATCAATCCAGCAGATCCTCCGATCATGTTGACTGGAAAAGGATGTTCATCAATCTTCATCGGCTTCTGACCAGAGAACTTGATACGATCGCTCTCAATTGCCGATTGGATCTGTTGCCTAAACACCTTGCACTCATTGGTATGATGAGAGGGAGAGTTATGCCACTTGCACCATTTGATTTTCTTCAACTCCTCAGCTGAAGGCAATGTATGATTAGGTGGGAGTTGAATAAGCTTCTCTTGCAATAGCAGATCAAATATTTTATCGGCTTTATTGATATCAAAATCATATTTCTTTTCCTCTGCCTTCTGCTTGACCCACAGACAGAGAACAGACTTCTTATTCCTGGTCCACTCAGCAAGAGCAACTTCGGCTTCATCATCAGAATCAGACGAGTAATCGGCATAAGCCGCTTGAAATTGTCTGCCACGTGTATTCTGGATGCGCCCCCCATGAATCGACGCCTTTTGAAAGAGCTGTGCTAAACCATCGACTTCCTGAGGTGCAAACTTCTCTCTAATCTGAGGCAACAAACCCTGGTAAGAAATTTTAGCCATTTGCCGATCCGTCAGATTCAGGTTATAACACCTGCCGCGTATGATTCTGAACCTTTGGACGAAATCGGCAACTGACTCCCCAGCCTTCTGGAGAACAGCTGTCAAATCTGATATGCTCAACTCCGCCATGCCAGTGAAGAAATAAGAGTGAAACTTCTTCTCCAAATCGGCCCAATTCCGCACGGATCCCGCAGGAAGCGAAGTGAACCATGAGAATGCCGATCCAGATAATGACAGAGGAAACAACGCATCTTGAGCTGATGCCTCTCCCAACTGTGCCAAATATCGGCTGATATGCTCTACTGTAGAGACATTATCTTGTCCAGAAAATTTACGAAATTCTGGCAACTTGTATCGGTGTGGCAAGGCAACTTGTTCCATCCATTCTGGATATGGATGTCGATACATAAAGCTTTGCTCCTTGGGCTTGAGATCGAACTGCTCCTTCATGACTTCAGCCAACCTGGCAACTATATCTTCTGATGTATTTTGTCCTTGCCCCCCAGCCAATTGGGATGGCTGGTTTAACTGTGACTGAACCTGAGCAGGCTGCTTTCTATTGTAATGCTCACTGTAATCTGTCACCCTGTGAAAGCCTTGCGGTACTTCTTGATTAAACAATGCAAAATTAACATTTGGAGCCACATGATACCTTGTCTGAGAGGTTTGACCAATCCTTGGTTCAGTAGAAGTACCACCTACTTCCCTCTGTGTGGACATCGGCGCATCAATAAGATTTGGCGCCAATACCCGGGCTGTTCCTGCAGCCAAAGCTTGAGCACTTGGAGACCACAACTCTGGTGGCATACCATATGGTTGCCTCTGTTGATCAGCACTTGTCCCTTCTTGTGTTGTAGGTTGACCACCAGGTTGTGCAGGATGCACTGGAGTAGTAGCCAGTGCAGTAAATGACGGTCCTACAAATCCAGGCTCAATCTGCAAAGTTCCATCAGCAACTGCCTTGATCATGTTGTACACAATGTTCACAAGTACCCCTGATTGGTTAATGAAAGCATTGTGAACAGTGGCATTCACAACTTCCTCCACCAAAGCTCGATCTTAGGGCTGAAAACGGACGGAAACGGTCGGAAAACAGCCCAACCGTTTCCACTTCCACATTTGCAACACCGGACGGAAACGAAAACGGGAAAGCCGGAAACGGAAAC
The DNA here is from genome assembly GCA_012490785.1 of Eragrostis nindensis. Taxonomy (NCBI): domain Eukaryota; kingdom Viridiplantae; phylum Streptophyta; class Magnoliopsida; order Poales; family Poaceae; genus Eragrostis; species Eragrostis nindensis. The sequence continues at coordinate 102,542 of JAAXCT010001471.1, forward strand.
GATCGGGACAGTTTCGGTCATCCGAAAACGAACCAATCCGGACGGTATATGCGGGAAACGGTCCGGTAATGGATGATAAGCGGAAACATCGACTCAACATAACAACTATACAAGCAACAAGACATCGATTAGTCGAAAATCTATGTATCCATATATACATATATGAAACAATCAACGAAGACATTCTTTTAGGAATACGTTTTTAATAAAAGAAAGCGTACTTTTGTTATTTAAACTAATTCTTTTTGTAGTGATACATGGATCAAAATTTTTAAAAAATTCCACCAAAATTTCACAAGGTTAGAAACATTGTATTACACGCGCACACCAAATTTGAGCTCCAAAATCATTATACTCCGAGTGTGGCAAAAAAAACAATGAAAAATGACTTTTTGCCTTTTTTTATCTTCCAAAATATATTGAATTTTGGACTCAAATTCGCTTTAGAGCTGAACCAAGGCAATACCAACCTGTAAATTTTTTGAGGAATTTTTTCAAATTTGTTTGCATGAATGTGTGTTCAAATATTACTCACTATCATATAAGTTATGAGGTTTAAAGAGAGACTTAGGAGAAATTCAAGTTACACAAGTGTAAGTACTTGAAAAATATTTTTACAAAAATTGTATATGTGGAGATATAGAAGTTTGATATCAACCAAAAAACTCACTTAAAAATTCGAATTGTTTGGAGATAAACCAAAAAAGTGAAGATAATGATAAATAGTGAGCATTAATGTATTGATTTTCGATACAAAATTGAACTATACCATCATGATAGAAAGAAATCCTCTTGATAGAGCACATTTTTTTAAAGATTCTAGAAAAAAGAATCAACATAATCGGATTACATATGATAGAGATATATAAGTTTGAAGTTTGAAATATAAATCAAAAGAAAAAACCGACTATGGTATAACAATTGGGCAAGAACTCTACAAATGGGGCCCTTTTGTCAGTGTCACAAGGAATGAACTCTCCAGCCTTAGCCCTTTATAACACAGCCTCATTATCTAAAAAAAAAAAAAATCCAACCCTAGCCGCCCACCGCGCTCTCTTCTTCTCTCCCGCATCGCGCCGCCGCCGCTCCCGCTCCGCCTTCGCCTCCACCGCTCTCCGCCTCCGCCTCCACCGCGCGCAGCAGCTGCTCCACCTCCGCCTCCATCGCTGCTACGCCTCCGTCTCCACCGCGCGATGCGCCGCCTTTCCCTCCCCCTCCTCCTCCGCCGCGCGCCTGCCGCCTCCGCCTCCCCGGCAGCCGCGTCGCGCCGGCTCCCCCTCCTCCTCTTACCCCGCGCGGCCGCGCGTGGTGCCGCCTCCGCCGCCCGTCGCCTCGCGCCGGCTCCCCCTCCTCCTCCTACCCCGCGCGGCCGCGCGTCGCGCCGCCTCCCCCGACCGTCGCGTCGCGCCGTCGGCTACCCCACCTCCTCCGCCCGTCGCGCGTTCTCCCCACGTGCGGCGCCGCGCCACGCCACCCCTCCCCCACCCCCGCACGCCAAGCTGCCTCCGCTACGCTGGCACATCGCGCCGCCTCCGCCTCCCCAGCTCGCCGCCGTCTCCCTCTCCATGGTGTCTGCTGCTCAACCGTTTTACATAAAAACGGGATAAAATCCGGTATGTTACCGTGTAAAAACGGGATTCCGCCTAAACGGACGGAAAATGGCCAATCCGTTTTCGCTCCCGCTTACCGTTTTTTTCGTCCCGTTTTCGTCCGATCCCGTTTTCATCCCGCCGATACGAAAACGATCGGGAAAAATGCGGCACGGGAGCCGGACGGGACGGGATTTTACCGTCCCGTTTTCAGCCCTACTCGATCTGGCATCTTTGCAGCTTTTATTGCAGCCAATTCCTCTGCACCTAGCACTATTGGTGGAGCTGTTACTGATGTAATCTTGCCACGTGTCATCTTGATCGTGTCGAAGTATTTAATCTGACACCCGAACAGATAACTCTGATATTGATTCTTCTGATCCAAAGTCATCTTCTCCCAAGCCATCACCTCATTGTTGCTAGTTATCTCAGAGGAATTCTTGTCATCTCGAACAACTGGTGCGGGAATCCAGATCTGCTGACCTTTTCCATCAACAAGTAAAGAACCATCATCAGCAATAGCCTGCACGAACGCCATCTGTTTCTGAAAACTTGATCTGTCCCACCGGGCGTGCCAAAAAGTGTGTTGGCAGTAAAATGTGACTTCTACTGCGCCGCACACGTGGCCTGAGAGATTTGCTTCACTCTGTTCAGGACCAAACTTGGAACGCGGTGAATTCCGGAGCGTGCCAGTCGATTTTCCCTGCAAATCGACAAAGACAAGAAAAGCGTGTAAAATTCCTGGGCTATCGGCCCCGGACAGGCCGATGCGTAACCGCAACCGATGTTAGTAAATAAAAGATAATAAAGTAAATGCTCGGCTGTCAGCTAGAAACGAATCGACATATCGCAATAGTAAATGCTCGCACGATAAATAAAGCAGACATGCATCAGAATCGGCAATCGGCAAAGCATTTCGATCGGCAAAATCTATCGGCAAGCAACATGGTAAAGTGAATCGACATCAACAAAAAGGGTTCAGACCTCTACTTGAACAGAAACAATAAAATATTTAAAAGCATGCAAATATAGATCTGAACATGGTAAACAATCGGCTAAACACCCCGAAAGAACGATTAAACCAATAGCCACTAATTATACTCGTAATCTAACGATCGCTTCACCGAGGACACGTCAACTAAGTGAAGTAAAACAGGACACGTCAAACTGTTCTACACGATCGACAGGTACAAATATAATCGGCAACTACCAGTCCCAGGTACTCAGTAAATTAAATCTAACTCTTAGCAACTGTTTCGCCGAGGACACGTCAACTAAGCGAAGCAGACAGGACAAGTCAAACTGCCTACCCAATCACTAAGAGCAGATCTAATCGACTAAGCACCTTAACCGTGACTCGAATAACTAGATCAAACAGGAAATCGACATCAGCAATCGGCAACAAGGTCGCGGCTAGGACAAGTCAACTGACCGTAACAAAGAACTGGACTAGGTCTTAAACAATTCCATGTAGTCGATGCATGATATAAACCCTAGATTGATCTAAATTACCGGATAACTAGCAGCCACATCAATCTTAATCATGGACAAGTCGACATAACAAAGATCGATGCGCTTACCTGACGAAATCCAAGTCGAAACCGGAGCCCCGATGGACGCCGATGTCGACGGAGATCTCGTCGAGAAATTGTGGCGATGCGCCGAAAAGTGATTGTATTGATTCATTTTTTTACAATACTCACGGGTTTATATTTATACACCCGAGGCAACCGACTTGGAAACAAACACGACTCCTACTTGACCACAACTCGGTCAATTCTTTCTTAACTTAGAAAAGGAAAAGAAACAAAAAAAGAAAAACGGACCCACACGTACGCACGCACGTTTTCTTCGGCTTCATGATCTTCGGTGGGCCACCACTTTGCGCACAAAATCTCTTTCCATCCGGCGCAAACCCTGTTAATCAGTGACAATGGGCCCTGGGCCAAAATTTGGTGTCAACACCACCCCTTGTTTACCTATTTTTCTCGACAAACGTACGGACACCCTCCCTAAGGCGAGCACGATGCTTAATCATGGCGAATGGCAGTGGTGGGCGTAGCGACATCATCCATTTCCGCTATTGGTGTAGCTCTACCATCAGCAGGCGCCATTACATCAGCTGTGCGACATCACCGCCCCTCGCACCCCCCCCCCCCCCGCCCCCTCTGCCCCACTGTTGTGGTATCACAGTGGCAGGCATACGTGATGTCACTAGGTCTGCCACTGCTGCTTCATCTCGAGTGGCGGACAGAGTTGCGACGTTCCGTCCGCCACTGGTTCTTGCTCCAGGTCCTGTACGCTGGCATCACTTGCCCGCCACTAGTACCTGCTACAGTACCTTGCGCTTAGCCTACAGTGGTGGATGTCCATGTGCCTGCCATTGCTCAAAGAGGCCATGCTTTACAGCAGGCTCCCATTGTACTAGTGAGCTTCTACGCATATGCAAGGGCCCTTACCCACATACCAATAACTGAATGTTGACGGCTGTTAAGTCACATTATCAGCCGTCAAATAGCTTGATTAATAAAGGAGAACTAGCATTTCTTACACACATACTTTGTTTAAATAACTGAATTCCACTTGTACCTGTAGAAATTTGTGTGCAGGTGGATTATGACAGAAAACATGGAGAATCACACTCCAAAGGCGGGTTTACATTTCACCGACAAATCAATGCTTCCCGCTAGAGTTGGATTTAGAAGAACTGGGCCAAAACTCCAAAAAATTCCATAACAAATTAAAGCCCAACACAAGACCCAACCAGAGGAGGTCCAGAAGAGCCCACAGGAGTTGGGCGGTGACAAGAGAGGCCAGGCCCAGGTCGGCTGACCCATGGGGGCCTCCTCTCTGGCCCATCTTTGGTGAGGGAGTTCGCTGAGATCGTTTCACCTGTCTTTAACGATATTGGTTAGGGGAAACCGCCTCCAAGATGCTATATAAAGAGAGGGCCTCCCCCATCTCCAAAAACACACCCAAGAAGCAATTCACCTCACACATTATTCTAGTACTTAGTCTAATGGAGAACAGGCTTAGTATTGAGCTGCTCATAAGTTTCCCAAGTCCCTTGGAGAATTGGGTATAGCTCTTGTTTCATTTTCCTTCCTTTTAAGACTTTGTACCTTAGTAATAAAATCGTCTTCTTCATATAGCATTGCTTCATGTTCTGGCTCTATGTTCAAGTGTTCTTGCTTATGTTCTAGGCTGCCAGTTAAGTGTTCTTTTTTAGTTCTTTACCTTTGCCTTATAGTATATTTGTTTAGGCTAGTCGATCTATGCCACGCCATCGGTTCCGTGTTCACCTCGGTGATAGCTCTAGACGTAGCATGTCAATTCGAAGGGTTGGTGCACCTCAAGGGGTCTAGAGTAGGGTTCATCACTGCTAGCCTGGTGCTAGGATATATCAACCTACATTGGATATGGTTGTTGTTGGCGCGTGATGCACGCACCTTCTGAGACTGCAAGCGTACAGATCAGTTGTAGCGTTTCCCTTAGAGTATTCCAAGGTTTATCAATCCGTGGAACAAGTGGGACGCTTATTTAGCTAAAAATTTGTTACTAACAGAAGTGGTTGTTGAAAGAAAGGAGGTTCAAAGAAATAATTATAACAGAACAAATAAGAGAGAGAAAGAAAACGGCTAAGCAAGGATTAAGAGAATCTTCCCACGGTCTTAGTTCACTTGCATGCAAAGATCAAATTAATTGAGTAAAAGCTCTATTGGCTGTTGCTAGAGTAGACAAAGGCTGTTTGCTGCGACCCTGTCACGGCGGCGGCTAATAATTCAATCATCTAGCAATAGCACCATCACAATACCATCATCCAAACCACTGAGATAAACAATAAGCAAGTATTGCAATAGACCAAGATAGAGCAACAAAAGTAATCAATTAACCATCACAGTGCAAATAGCAAGATCCCCATCAACCGAGGGAAGAATAGAGAATCACCCCATGATATGAGTAGGTTTCGCCATGGGAACCACCTTAGATTGGCCTATCCTACTTCCTGGTACAATTTGGGGCAAATCGGACGCCGGAGTCGGTCGTGCCGGTCGGCGCGGATTCGTGCCGATCGGCACGCGACGACTTTTCGCCGGAACGCCGCGATCTTCGCTCGGGATGAAGCCCTCTGTTGTCTAACCCTAATTCCGCCGCCAAAAGTGCCGAAATCCGAACCCCCTTGCGTGTAGAATAGGGTCTTCTCTTTATAGGGGCGAAACCAACCTTCATGGGCCGTTTTGGGCCTGTTTGGGCCTCGTGCCGGTCGGCACAATCTGGTGCCGGTCGGCACGAGAGACTTGACAGCACAGCATATTTTGCGGGGCCCATATCTCCTAGCTCCGAAGTCCAAATAGGGTCATCCATATGTGTTCCGGAAAGCTCTCGACGAGATCTACAACTTTGTAAGTCAAACTTTTCTCATTCAGGATCGTCTTGAACTCCAAAACTGTGTTGCAATGTAGTGCCCTCTCTAAAGTGGTTGAATAATCCAAGCTTCATGTTGGTGCTTAGTGAAATTGAGCCTTTATGTCATGTTTTCACCTGATTCTACATCATAGCACTCAAAACACAACATACTTCGAAATGGGGTTAAAGTTAGGTGCCAAGTGGCTCAAATGATCAATAAACGCACTAAAATGATAGTAAAAAGATAGGTAAAAGGTAGTCATATCAAGCACCAACAACACCCCCACACTTAGCTTTTGCTCGTCCCCGAGCAAATCCAAACACAGAAATTCTCCCAGTATAAGATCAGCATTGCAAACATGTCATATGGTTCACAATCATCAAGACACATGTATCTCCCCCATGCTTAATCATTTAAATATTCTATTGATTATCCAGCTCATAAGTTTCAAAGATCAAAGACAACAAGCATAACTTAGAACCATCCACATAGTTTAATAAAAACCGATGCACAGTATATGAACAAATCACTCTTTAACTCAGGAATTGTACCGGAGAAGCTTTTATAAACACACATGTCTCAACCAAGAATTGAAAACTTCAAATCATAAATCACATGTGCACTCAACTTTCAAGTCTCTCAAACAGCCAAGTAAAACCCCTATTCTACGAATATATTTAGTGGGAGCTTGTATGTGTAGCTTGGTAGGGAAATTGTTCTAGCAAATCCAAGATATTCAAGCACTACACCATGACCAACCTATGCCTACACCCTCTACTGTTGGCAAAAGTCACTTTTACCGACCCAAAAAGTGTCGGCAAAGGTTTTCCCGACATATAGAAAACAGTGGCGATAGAAGCAGTCGGGAATACCTTTGCCGACAGTTAATACCTATGCCGACAGATAACCTGTAGCTCATTTTTCACCCTATGCCGACAGTTAATACCTTTGCCGACAGTTAACAGAATTCCCAACAGTAGACATTCAACGGCAGATATTCACCTTTCCCGACACTTACATTGTTGGCCAATCCATATCCAGCATGTAAGCAGTAGGTACCTTTGCATGCAAATAAAGTGCCGGCCATTGGGCTAAGACAGATTGTAAATATAATGCAGTATTTGTACAAAAATAGTGCCACAACCATCAGACTTGCACATCCAGAAAATATCACAACATGATTGACATGGGTTTACACAACATAAGGTTCCAATGCACAATGGACAGATATAGTATCAATCACAAGTGATAACTTAGTGTACATACACATCTATTCCTTCGATACAAGACTAACATAAATAAACCAATGCTAAGTGGTCGCGCTACAATCAAGTACTAGACGCCTTTTTGGCAGTACACTATATACCACTTCAAATAGATCCCATGCTTGGATCACCAAATAGATAACTCCAAAATACTTGACACCTTGCTTCCTGCAGGAAAGGTAGCTAAAAAGAGTAAATAGCAGCATAAGGTGAAATGGCATGTGCATTTGCTATGCTGATCACAATGGAAGCTAAAAACAAGCTAAATATAAGAGGATAAAAAACTGTCACGGTTCTCCTTAGCTGGAAACAAGGCTGACTATATTTTACTGACAAATTGATCCAAAACACAGACAATAGATATGATAACACAGGTACTGGACAGAGCTTTAACTGAAATGATAACACAGGTACTTACCATGTCTCATTGCATAGATTGTAATGTATTGTGATTTCCAAACAAATCTTTGTTGACACAATGCATTCTGCACAAAAAACAATAAGTTTAGTGTTTCTTTCTAGTAATTGATTGGCGGGTGCTACATCATAAATGGAGCATCTATTATGCAGGATAGACATCAGCCATGTGCTATGCTCATTGAATTCAATATTAGAACACAATAAATGGATCAGATATTTTGCAGAATATGAGCTGTAGTATAACTAGCAGATGGTTTGTATAAGATTTAAGGCAGGGAACAGCGCATTGGTTGAAGATACATAGGAGAAACACAAGTATTGTTACATCAGTGCAAGGAATTCTTTGAGCCAAATAACAAGAAAAACTGTAAAGCATTCTCACAATATAAATGGTGAAGCATGACAAACCAAATCACTGCAGCAGTTTTTTCAGGTTGGGTGTCTAATGTAACAGTTTAATTATATGATATATTTTCCATGGCAAAGCACTGGGCATTCCATTATTCATGCAAAAAAAGAAAAGGAGATAACAATTACAGATCAACTCTTCAAAAGAAAAAGGAACCATACCATTTATTTGACCTGAATTGGGCAGTAGTGTGCATCTCGACATATGCAAATAACAATATCCACGCAAGAGCTCAAATGTTAAATCTTACAGTCCACGCTCTCCACCATGGTGTGACATTAACCTTAGGATCTGGAAAAGAAATAAATAAATTACCACCGAAATCACAAGGCAAGAATATGAACCACGAGTTCAATCTGCACAGCTTACTAGACTAGCATATATCCATTCTGCAGACCGCTCCTTTCAATCTGCACAGCTTACTAGACTAGCATGTTTGTTCAGAATAAAATGAAACCATACCAGCAGCATTTTGACTGTCCCAATAAACTTATACTACTTTTTTCAGTAGTAAAATTCAATCACTGAGTCTGCTAATCATTTTAATAAGCATAAAAAAACAATAAATCCACCAGTGGCACAACTTCCTTTTGCAATAAATCAAAGGGAAAACAATTAATTGAACAGTGGCATACTTAGCACAAAGCAAGAAGGCATCTGACAAGGTGGAAAGCAGTAAGCGGAGGTGGAAAACAGCAGAAGGCTTGGCTGTTCGTCAAGCAGGGGAAGGAGCTTGGGAAGGAGGTGGCGGTGGGGTTGAACAGCGTGGCAGGTGGTGGGCGAGCGCGCTGCCCCGCCCACGCTAGCTCACACCAAGGCGGACTTCGATGCTGCGAGCGCCGCACCGCACACGCCGCCAACACCTGCCAACCCATGCGCCAGATCTGAGGGAGGGAGAGGTGAGGCACCTGGGAGAGGGAGGGCGGAAGCCACAGCGTGAAGGGAGGGCCTCGACCTGTCGCTCCGCCCTGGTCGGGAAGCGGCGCAGCGCCGGATCCATGAGCTCCCGCGCTGCCATGCCTGCTCGTCACCAAGGCACCTGCCCCTTCTCGCCGCCTCTGTGTCGAGCCTGCTCCAGCGACGGGCATGGCCGTGGAGGCCGCGCTGTGCTGTTGCTGCTCCTGCACATGGTGGCGCTAGCGTGCAATGGGGGTGGGCGGTGAGCCGGCGCTGGCCGGCGGCTGGGGAATGGTCGAGTGGTGTGGTGTGTGGCCGCTGCGTGGGGCAGGTAGGGTTACGGGTGGGGGTGGCTAGTTTTAGATGGGTTGGGCCTTGGCGCAATGTTTTTCGGGTGGGCTGTATCGACCAACGCCGACCCTTAAAAGAAGTTGCCTACAGATAATTAGACGTAGAAACCTATGCCGACAGTTTTCCTGTTAATATAGCAACGCCGACAGTTAATAAGTTGCCCATTACGACCATTGCCGGCAGATAAACTGAAGTAAAATCTGTACACATTTGCCTACAGATGATTAGTCTATGATGGACCATCTTTCCCTACACTTTATTGTTGCCAAAGGTGTGCCATGGTGTAGTGAAGTCAAAAGAGTTTCTAACTTGGCATTTCAGAGAGTTTGTCAAAAAGGACATTAGAAATAAAATTAGGAGAGGGAAAACACACGCTTTAGAAAAGTGGACATGTGCAAATGGAAAAGAGTGATCCCAAGGCACAAATGAAGTCCTCGTTATCGGATTGCACATGGTGGGAAAGATAGAGTTTCAGCCCAAAATATGCACTTACTTTGAAGGATAATGGTTTATGCACAAATAGTCTTTGAAGCTTCTTCATCGACAATTTCTTCCCCTCTCCCATCTGAAACATCTCTACTTGATTTCTAGACAAAGCATAGAACTTTTTGCTGATTTTGCACTTTGTGCCGGTCGGCACGAATTTGTGCCGGTCGGCGCGAACCCGACTTTTCTCCGTTTTCGCTTCAAATTGATCCTTTGCGCTTCAGAAAGTCTTCAGAGGTGTTTGGTGATGAAAATCTTCGTCTTGAGCTATCTTGATAATTTATGCATAAAATCATAGAAATAGTGCAACGGCTTGACGAGAAACTCATATCATAGGTTGTGGACAAGGAATGATAACACCAACAAAGATATATAGGTTCAAAGGTGGGATATCCATGCGAAGTTTGCACATACTCCAGTGTAGAATAGGTAATGCATGAATAGAAAGGCTAGAAAACAAGTGGAAGATACGCAAACGAAATGACCAGCTTAAAACTCTCCAACCAAAAGAAAAACACTTGAAATGAATATAAAATATGGATTGCATAACGTATGGTTCATAAAATTCTCAATATGGCTGTGGTAGGAAGTGATCATGATACAAGACAACCAATGCAAGGTATAGAGACATGTAACAATGAAGCAAAGTTTTAAAAACATCCCGAGTCAAAGAGATCATTGATATAAAATTAAATCATGTGCATGAAAGATAACTAGTGGGGTCTTTGTCAAAAGCATAGCAATCTAATCTCAATGATTCTTAGAGCTGGAATTTAGTGAAGTTCATGGTAATGTGAAGGGGAAAACAAACGTATCAAGAATCATGCTAAGCATACAACAATAGCAACATTCATCACTTCTTCACAATCAAAGAGAGTACCATAGTATTATCACACAAATCTAGACATCCTCCCCCACACTCAAACCATGTAAAATCCTCATCACTTAAAAGAGAAGGAGAAAGATGTAACTGACCTAATGATGCCATTCCCTTAGCATAAAAGTCTTCAATCAGCTCATAGCTTAGTTTAACGTCGTAAGCTCGACATAGCCATAATCAAGCCAAAGTGTAGATATCCAAAGACTTCAATTCAGGTTTATCGGTTTCATAGAATACCTTGAGATGTTGCCCATTAACCGTGTATGTATCTCCTTTGGAATCCATTATGACTATTGCTCCAGAATCAAGCACCTTATGAACAATATAAGGTCCATCCCATTTGCTCTTCAATTTACCTTTGCCAAATAATTTATATCTTGAATTGAATAAAAGAACCTTGTCGCCTTCTTTAAATTCTTTCTTCTCTAGACGTTTGTCATGCCATCTCTTCATTCTCTCTTTGTAGATTAGAGCATTGTCATATGCATTTAGGCGCATCTCCTCTAATTCACTAATCTGAATTTTTCTTTTGATTCCAGCAGCATCTAAATTTAGATTCATCTCCTTGATTGCCCAAAATGCCTTATGTTCTAATTGTACTGGCAAATGACAAGTTTTTCCGTAAACAAGCTGATATGGAGTCATACCTATTGGAGTCTTATGTGCTGTTCGATATGCCCATAACGAATCATTCAACTTGTTGTACCAATCCTTTCCTCCTCGAGTGACAGTCTTCTTAAGAATCTCCTTGATCTGCTTGTTTGATGTTTCAGCTTGTCCATTTGTTTGAGGATGATAAGCGATTGCAACTCTATGCTCAATACCAGCTTTTTCCAACATCTTAACAAAATTCTTTCCAATAAAATGTGAACCTCCATCACTTATGACTACTCTTGGCATCCCAAAACGAGGAAATATCACATTTCTAAATAAATTAATTGAATCTTCAGCTGTAGCATGTTTGCAAGGTATTGCTTCTACCCATTTAGAGACATAATCAACCGCAACCAAGATATACTCATAGCCATGAGAGTTAACAAAGGGGCCCATGAAATCAATCCCCCAAACTTCGAATATATCAATTTGCAGATTGTAATTCAAAGGCATAGCACTACGACTATTAACAGAATTTCCAGATTTTTGGCATTCAGGACAAGTTCGAACAAACTTAATAGCATCCATATGCATACTTGGCCAATAAAATCCACTTGCCCATACCTTAGCTTTAGTGCGATAATGTCCATAGTGTCCACCATATGGAGAAGAATGACACTTCTGCAATGTTTCCTCTTGCTCGGCCTTTGGAACACACCGTCTTGCAATTCCATCTTCACAATATCTATACAAGTAGGGATCATTCCAATAATAGTTCCTCAATTGCGATTTAATTTTCCACCGCCGATGCTTCTCAAGATAATCCAATGGTTCCTTCTTGATCGCTTTAACAATATCAATCATCCAATCATCAATTCTGTGCACTCCATACAATTGCTTTTCACGCAATGAGTCGTCGATAGGAATATTATTATCATTGTCTCTACCAATCTCTAGTCTCGACAAATGATCAGCCACAAGATTTTCAGTACCTCTTCTATCTCTGATTTCTAAATCAAATTCTTGCAACATCAATACCCAACGAATAAGACGTGGTTTAGCATCTTTCTTAGAGAGCAAATACTTGATAGCAGCATGATCAGTGTATACTGTCACTTTAGAATTCACGATATAGGATTTGAATTTCTCAAAAGCAAACACAATAGCTAGCAATTCTTTCTCAGTTGTTGCATAGTTAACTTGAGCATCATTAAGTGTTTTACTAGCATAGTAGATAGCATGTACCTTCCCTTCTTTCCGTTGTCCAAGAACGGCCCCAACGGCATAATCGCTAGCATCACACATAATTTCAAATGGGAGGTTCCAATCCGGATGTTGAATAATAGGTGCTGAACAAAGCGCTCTCTTCAAAGTGCGAAAAGCATGTAAGCAGTCTTCATCAAAATTAAACTTGACATCCTTTTGAAACAACAATGTTAATGGCTTTGTGATCGTAGAGAAACCCTTAATAAACCTTCTGTAGAAACCAGCATGACCGAGAAAACTCCGCAATGACTTCACATTAGTAGGGGGCGGCAGCCTTCAGAAATCACATGTCCAAGAACAATACCTTCCTTCACCATAAAGTGACACTTCTCCCAATTAAGAACAAGATCAACCTCATCACATCTATGCAAAACCTTCTCTAAATTTGCTAAGCATGCATCAAAACTTGACCCATGAACAGAGAAATCATCCATAAACACCTCCATAATATCCTCAATAAATTCAGAGAAAATTGCCAACATGCAACGTTGAAAAGTAGCAGGAGCATTGCACAAACCAAACGGCATTCTTCGGTAAGCATACGTACCGTAGGGGCATGTGAATGTCGTCTTGGGCTGATCTTCATGATGTATTGGAATTTGAAAGAATCCAGAATATCCATCTAGAAAACAAAAGTACTTGTGCTTTGCTAACCTTTCCAACATCTCATCAATGAATGGCAGAGGAAAATGATCTTTCTTTGTATCCTTGTTCAATTTTCTATAATCAACACACATACGCCATCCTGTGACTGTTCTCTGAGGAATTAGCTCATTGTTCTCATTCTTTACCACAGTAAGCCCTCCTTTCTTTGGAACACAATGAACTGGACTAACCCACTCACTATCAGAAACAGGATAGATAATGCCAGCATTAAGTAAGCCAAGTACCTCCTTCTTCACCACAGCTCTCATTGCATTGTTTAATCTCCTTTGATGATCTGCTACTGGCTTGCATTGATCTTCCATGCGTATGCGATGAGTGCAAAAAGCTGGGCTAATTCCTTTCAGATCATCAATAGTGTACCCAATGACCTTCTTGTATTTTCTCAATAGCTTCAATAAACTAGATGTCTCCTCTTCGCTAAGTTCATCACTAACAATTACTGGGTAAGTCTTGTTCTCACCGAGACACTCATATCGCAATCCTTTTGGCAATGGCTTCAACTCAACTTCAGGCGCAAGCTTCTCAATTGTAGGATCAATTGGTTCAGAAGTAGGTTCTTTCTTGAATTCAGGAGAGACTTCAAAAGCATCAATCGCCTCTTCAATAGCTCTATCTTCTTGTTCATCAGTGAGACTTTCTTCAAGAACACGTTGGAGAGGATCCCTGAGAGGGTTTACAAAAGAAGCATACTCCACCTCTTCGTTATCAAGAGGCGGCTCAGCAGGGTTGTTAAATATTGTCACAAAAATAAATGTAAAGCGATTTCCTCCCAACTCAATGGTTATCTTCCCTTCTCCAGCATCAAGAACAGCATGAATAGATTTAAGAAAGGGACGTCCTAGAATTATGTCTTCAACATCATCATGATACGTATCAAGGACATAGAAATCAGTTGGTATAATGTTTCCCACAATAACTACATCCTGGTTTTCTAACACGCCTATGGGTTTCTTTATCTTTCCATCAGCCATAAACAATTTGATATCCGTAGGCGCTAAAATAGAATTAACAGGAAAAATTTCTTGAAAGATCTTGTGTGGCATGACACTTACCTCAGCTCCCATATCGCATAAAGCACTAGAGAAAGAATGCCCTTCAATCATGCAAGGTATGTGTGGGCTCGGTAGATGCTTCCCTTCTTCATGATTTGCACCAATAGAGAAAATCCTTGCAAGTTCATCGAAAGGTGACCCCTTAGTTGTTGCTTCCATGATTTGCTTAGCTTCTTCGACATGAGATGGCTCAAAATGTTCTTTGTCTTCAAAAAACAATCTCTCAAATTCCTCATAAGTGATAGCAATTTCCCCATCTTCCTTGGTTGTTCTATCTCTAGAGAATTTAGCTTCAATTGCTGGAAAAGATACCTCTTGTTGATCAACCACTGGCCTTGATGAGGTGAATGATGGTCCAAATCCAATGGGAATCCAATCAAGTGGCTCAAACTCAGAGAGAGGCTTTGATTCAAGCATCTTCAATGGTGAAGTAGTCTGCAATTTCAATTCAGATGATAGTGATGGCCGCTCTGCTTCAACTGGTGATGGGGCCTCTGCTGATTCCTCGTGCCGATCGGCACTATTGGTGTGCCGGTCGGCACTGTCGGTGTGCCGGTCGGCACTGTCATTGTGTCGGTCGGCGCAAGGACTGTGCCGATCGGCAACATGGAACACTTCTTCATTATCTTCTGCCTCATCCCATGGTGTATTCATTGCTTCAGCTTGTATGATTTTTGACAGCACGTCCTTAGCCTTCGATACATCTTGATCTATAAAACTTCCTCCAGATGCACAATTAAGATAATCTGCAGAAGTTCTACACAAGGACATATAGAATGTTTGCATAATAGTAGCATGAGTGAATCCTAAATCTGGGCCAGTTGTTAGCAAATCATTAAATCTTTCCAAGCTTTGCCCAAAGTTTCATTGTCTAACTGAGCAAAATTGATTCTTAACTCATGAATCCTAGGTAAGGGAAAAAATTTCATGCAAAGTTGTGCACACAACTCTCCCCAATTACCTTTCACTTCAAATCTGACTTGAGAATACCATGCTTGTGCTTTACCGGTGAGTGAGAATGGAAAGAGGATCCATCGATTCCAATCTTCGCGAATGCCTTTATACTTGAATGTGGAACAGATCACTTCAAGATTCTTGATATGAAGATATGGATTTTCTCCTTTAGCTCCTGAAAACGGGTTCTGCTCAACCATCTTGATTAGCATTGGGTCCAAACTATATTCTTCCGCTTCAATTTTGACATCTGACTTTGGCGGAATGAGATGATTAGCCTTTGGCATGATGTGGCTCCACAATGTCCCAATGACACCTGTGAAATCCATATTGACAAAGAAAACACAAAACAAAAACACGAGAAAAAGGTTTAAGGATTAGAGAGTTAGTAGCAATAATAAAACTAAACAAGCGAACTGACTTGTTCCCCGGCAACGGCGCCAGAAAAGCTGTTGGCGCGTGATGCACGCACCTTCTGAGACTGCTGTTGACGGCTCTTAGACCCAATATTTACCCGTCAACTAGCTGCGCTTTTTATAATGAAACAATCACCAAAGGTAGACTTAGGTCTTTAAACTAATGATTTCCACGAGTCTTGGTGAATTTGTGAGTGCAGCTGCAATTCACAGGAAAACGGGGAAAAGGAAGCATAAAAGGCCCATCCTGGAAACACCAATTTCCCCGTCATAAAGAATTATCCAAATAAAGCCCAACTCCCGATAAAAAGACTTCAAGTCCACCCATAGCAGGTGGATCAGAGGAGAAGGCAACCAGGGGAAGCCACCTGAGAAGGCCCAAGCCCAGAGGGGCCAGCCACAGGTCGGCCGACCCCAAACCCTAGGTCGGCCGACCCCCTGTGGTGGCCCCACTGGCCCATCTTCCTATGTCGGTTCGCCACCGCCTTCCAGAGGTCGGTTCCACCTGCAATCAATGCCACCGACCTACGGAACCGCCTCAAGTTGCCGACCTTCTTGGGCTATAAATAAAGGGGTACCCCCTCCTCCAAAGCACATCACAAGACACAAGTCATTCCACTCCCATCCAGGCCAAGGGCCTCTTGTACAGTAGTAGAATAGAGGAGAGGGGAAGGATCAAGAGAGGGATAGCTTTCCTTTTAGTTATTTCCTTATCTTGTACCCTTGGCGGATATTTATCTTATTAATAGTTCATCGTTCGTTCTTCGTTCGTTCGTCGTTCGTTCATCGTTCTCGTTCGTTCTTAGTTCGTTCGTCGTTCGTTCATCGTTCGTCGTTCGTTCTTAGTTCGTTCATCGTTCGTCGTTCGTTCGTCGTTCGTTCATAGTACGAACCTTGTTCTTATTCGTAAGATTAGTATTCGTGGTGTTATTGATCTAGCGAGCTTTACATACTAGTCGTTATTCTTGTTATACTTGTTTACGGGATCATCGCTCCGCGAGGGGTGCTCTAGCCTTCCAGATTGGTACCAGGACCGGGGTTAGAGTAGTAATCGACGGCATAGGCGTGGTGCCTAGGCTAGAGGTTACCTTTGTTTGCAGCGTGCCCCACGGTTTGTAGAGGTAGGCGGCAGGTGGTGACAGCCCTGTCCGTCCCTTGTAATCCTCCACGTTCGGGTTCGTCGTAGAGCTACAGGCTGGCGTGACTTGGCAGACCAGGTCTATACCAGTGCCCGAAGTAAACAAGTAGAGCTAGAGTGCGATCGTCCTACGGACAGCTAGATCTTTATTCATCCTCTCGATCCTATACTACTGCCATTCTTGTGTGTCCTTGGGTAAAACTAACCTTGCTGCAGATTATCACCGTTCCTTGGGGAAAACAAATACGATACCTTGGAATACTCCCGGGTGAAGTGCTACAACGGTATTCCGTGCGCTTGCGGATTTATTCGTGGTGTAAGAAATACCAACAAGCATTTCTGGCGCCGTTGCCGGGGAACGGTTGCTAATTCTGTAGCGGACCAGGTTTGCCCTCGTAACTTATCTTTACATTTCCTGTTCAATTAAATTAGAAAAAAAATATACACACATGGAGTCATCACCCACAATCCAATCTTTTTCCACTCCACGGGGCGAGCTCTTAGAGCCACCATGTTCATCTCAACTTGTTGTTTCAACAAGCTATGAGCTCAGCCCCAGTTTTATTTCTTTGATCAAAGGACTTTCTTTCTCTGGTTTTAAAAATGAAATCCTTTTGAACACTTGCGAGAGTTTGAGCAATTGTGTGCATGCCGATTGATCAATGGCATGACACATGAAACTTTAAAGTGGAAATTGTTTTCCTTCTCTCTCAATGGGAAGGCGAAGCAATGGTACACTTGCACCGCTAAGAGAGTGAACGGTGATTGGAAAGAATTGCGAGACAAATTTTGTCTAGCATTTTTTCCCGTATCTCGTATCACTGCTCTACGCGCGGAAATAATTAACTTTCGCCAAGAGGAGGAAGAAACCCTTAGTGCGGCATGGATACGGTTCTGTTCATTAACAGATTCCGGTCCAGAGTTATTGCTCCCAGAACCCGTTCTTTTGCAACATTTTTATTCAGGGTTGAGCAAAGACACCGCACTTTATCTTGACACGGCTGCCGGTGGTTCTTTTTCTCATAAGACCATAGCGGAAGCAAAAGATTTGCTAGAAAGAATTGTTGAAAATACACCTTTTTCCGCTGAAATACCCGAGGAGCCGGAGTCAAAAGATGAGGAACTCATTGTGGAAACACAACAAAAGGTGTCTACCTTGGTAGACCCAACATCCGAGTCCTCATCTGATTCCCGAACAATGACAGAGGATGATGAACCTCTTGAGTTCCCATTTGAGTTTGAGGAAGAAATTTTTGAAGATTTTGGAAACACCTCGAACTATTTGTTTCAAAAGAGACCGCCTGTTCCTTTGCCGCCTCCCGAACCAATTGAAAAAGAATATCTTGTGGAGACTGTTCGGGAGCTTACTTCAATCATGAGCGATGAATGGTTGAGGGAGAATGAGCTATCCATGGATACCATTCGGCTCTGCCCTCCCTCAACCAACATATGCTGCTCCATCAAAGGAACCAAGGTGGATGCACTCTACAACCCTCTTGTTGGTGCCAATATCCTCTCCGACACATACGCGTTGTCAATCTTTGGCAACCGACCATGGACATCAACAAACAAACTCCTCAAGCACCCATCAGGCCATATTCTTGAGAGTTTGGGGATTGTCAGAGATGTGACTCTCTATCATGAAGACCTTGAGGTTATCCTGGATTTCTACGTCTTCGAGGTCCCAGACTTCGACATAATGATCGGGCATCCCATAGAAAAATTCCTCATTGATGCCCCATCATTTGGAAACCTCAATTTCACCCTCGGAAAAGAGTCATTCTCCATTCCAATTACCACCTCACGAAACACTCTTTCCGATGAACCACTTGAGGAATATCAAGTGGAGGAGGTCATGGCCATTTTTCCTCACATGGACCCCGAGTTAGCTTTGGAAGAAGATGCACAAGAGTTTATCTTAGAAGAAGCCGACTCGGAGGACACCTTTGAGCTACCACAAACCACACCACCGCCACGACCTCCCATTGATCTTAAAGCGCTACCTCCCGGTTTGCGCTATGCTTTCTTGCACGGAGATCCGCAAGCTCCCGTCATCATAAGTGACAAGCTTTCGGAAGAAGAAACCACCAAACTCATGGCCGTGCTTGAAAAACATCGCTCCGTTCTTGGCTACTCACTTGAAGACCTAAAAGGGATCAGCCCCGCTCTCTGCACCCATCGCATTCCCACGGATCCTGAAAGTACACCTTCACGGGAACCTCAAAGGAGGCTGAATAATGCGATGAGAGAAGTTGTGAAGAAAGAGGTCTTGAAGCTATTACACGCCGGGATCATCTATCCTGTTCCTCACAGTGATTGGGTGAGCCCCGTACAAGTGGTACCCAAGAAAGGAGGTATGACGGTTGTTCATAATGATAAAAATGAACTTATTCCTCAACGAACCGTCACGGGGTGGCGAATGTGCATTGATTACCGAAAACTTAACAAGGCTACAAAGAAAGATCATTTTCCGCTGCCCTTCATCGATGAGATGTTGGAACGGTTGGCAAATCATTCTTTCTTCTGTTTCCTTGATGGGTATTCGGGATATCATCAAATTCCCATCCACCCCGACGATCAAAGTAAGACCACTTTCACATGCCCGTATGGAACTTATGCTTATCGTCGCATGTCTTTTGGTTTGTGCAATGCACCTGCCTCGTTTCAACGTTGCATGATGTCTATTTTCTCTGATATGATCGAAGAAATTATGAAGTTTTTATGGATGATTTCTCTGTTTATGGAAAAACCTTCGATCATTGCTTAGAAAATTTAGACAAGGTCTTACAGAGATGCCATGAGAAGGACCTGGTACTTAATTGGGAAAAGTGCCACTTCATGGTCCAAGAGGGCATAGTTCTTGGACACCTTGTGTCCGAGAGAGGAATAGAGGTGGACAAAGCAAAAATAGAAGTTATAGAAAAGCTTCCGCCTCCTGTGAATATCAAGGGTGTTCGTAGTTTTCTGGGTCATGCTGGTTTTTATCGTCGCTTCATAAAAGATTTCTCTCAAATTGCACGACCCCTTACGAACTTGCTTGCTAAGGATGCACCCTTTGATTTCAATGATGACTGCATGCATGCCTTTGCTACTCTTAAAAATGCACTCATCTCTGCTCCAATCATTCAACCCCCTGATTGGACGCTTCCTTTTGAAATAATGTGTGATGCTAGTGATTATGCTGTGGGGGCAGTTCTTGGTCAAATGAAAGACAAAAAGCATCATGCAATCTCTTATGCTAGCAAAACTTTGACTGGAGCTCAGTTGAATTATACTACCACTGAGAAAGAGCTCCTTGCCGTTGTTTTTTCTTTTGACAAGTTTAGATCTTACTTAGCTGGAGCAAAAGTTATCGTTTACACTGATCATGCTGCTTTGAGATATCTGCTTGCTAAGAAAGATGCTAAACCTCGTCTCATAAGATGGATCCTTCTGCTCCAAGAGTTTGATCTTGAAATTAAAGATAAGAAAGGAGTAGAAAATTCTGTAGCAGATCATTTGTCGCGTATGCAGTTCACTAACTTGCAGGAGTTACCCATAAATGACTTCCTACGCGACGACATGCTGCTGAAAGTGACGGATTCGCACCCTTGGTACGCCGACATCGTAAACTTCATCGCCACAGGATACGTACCACCAGGGGCGATAAAAGAAGATTAATTTATGAAAGTCGCCGTCACTTATGGAATGAACCATACCTCTATCGTGTCTGCGCCGATGGACTGCTTAGGCGATGTGTGCCCACTCCCGAGAGCACACAAATCATTGAAAAATGCCATGCAGCTCCATACGGTGGACACTATGGTGCCTTCCGTACCCAAGCAAAGATCTGGCAAAGTGGATTCTTCTGGCCAACCATGTATGAAGATACAAAAGAATTCATTAGAAGATGCCCACAATGCCAGAGATTTGGAGGCATCACAGCACGAGATGCAATGCCCCTCACATACAACCTTCAAGTCGAACTCTTCGATGTATGGGGCATTGACTTCATGGGACCATTCGTGAAGTCCCAAGATTGTGAGTACATATTGGTGGCAGTGGATTACGTATCCAAATGGGTAGAAGCTATGCCATGCCGAGCTGCCGACTCCAAACACGCTCGCCGGATGTTCCACGAGTTTATCTTTCCAAGGTTCGGAACTCCGAGAATGGTGATAAGCGACGGAGGGTCTCACTTCATTGATAAGACTTCCGTAGCTTTCTAAGAGAGCTTGGAGCAAAGCACAACATTGCCACTCCATACCATCCTCAAACAAATGGGCAGGCCGAAACATCCAACAAACAAATCAAGCGGATCCTGCAGAAAACAGTCTTGGAAATGGGGAAGGGATGGAAGAACAAGCTACCCGACGCACTATGGGCATATAGAACCGCCTACAAGACACCCATAGGCATGTCACCATACCAACTCGTCTATGGAAAAACATGCCATTTGCCAGTCGAGTTGGAACATAAAGCATATTGGGCCATGAGAACTTGGAACATGGATATGAAAGGAGCTGGGTGGAGAAGAAAAATGGAGATAGCTGAGTTAGAAGAATGGAGAGACAAAGCATATCACAACTCAGCCATCTACAAGGAGCGTACAAAGCGCTGGCATGACCGGCGAATAAAGATAAAAGAATTCAAAGTGGGAGACAAGGTGTTGCTCTTCAATTCAAGGGTAAAGCTCTTCGGGCATGGAAAATTGAGAAGTAAATGGAACGGACCATACACCATCATCGACACGTCGACTCATGGGGCAATCACACTCCAGGACGACGGAGGTAATGTATTCAAGGTAAATGGTCAGCGCCTTAAAATTTATCTTGAACCCGAAGCAAATAAAGATTTCGATGTCATGAATTAATTGATTTAAATCTTTTATCCTGACATCCTCTGTTTTTTATTTTACCCGTCGCAATTATTGTACAATATATTTTCGAATAAGAAGAGCACTGCAGAAATCAGGGGGCGAGTGGGACCCACACAGGGTCGGCCGACCCTCCTATCAGGTCGGGCGACCCCTGCGAGATCCGCAACGGTCCTAATTTCCCCCACCTGTTTTCTCCAACGTTCACAAGCAGAAATCCCACTGATGTAGCTCCTGCTCTGCTCCGGGAAAATCAGGGAAATTCTTTCCTTAGTCTCCCTTATAAATGTTAGTGATTTCCTCTCTTTTCCCTTGCACCACCCATCTTCTTCATCAAACCAAGATCCCAAAACACTCCCAACATCACCATGGACAGCAGCATCCCTGACTTTGATGTGTCCGCCACCACAAGCCAACTCTTGCGCGAACTTGACCTAGAGAACATCCTTGATCCCGTCACCCCATTGAGCAAGCCAACTTTGTGGATGTCGCACCCATGGCCCTCCTACCACCACCAAGTACTCCCGTTGCAGCTCCCATAGCCAAGAAGGTCTTAAGGAAGAGTCATTCTACTCCACCTCATCCTACCACGGGGGCGCTCACTCCAAGGAAGGCTCGTCGCGACGATCCGGGAACCTCTCTCCGCCCAGGAGAGAAAGTACGTGGGATCACTAGTCACCAAGAGTGGCAATGTGGTACACCATCAATACATTGAGCACTCTCCCCTCGCTGCTGCTCCCAAGAAGATGGGAGATCCACGCTTCAAGATTACGGGCGTCCGTGGGAAGGGGAAACAGCTCGTTCAGCCGCTTACATCAGCAGAAAAGAAGGGTGCCTATGAATCCATGAGCTCTACTCCTACCAAGAGAGTTAGGAGGCACCTTTCTCCCTCACCTATCAAAAGGGCAGGGGGTATGTACGAAAGTGAAGAGGAAAAGACGCCCAAGAAGAAGCCTTATGACCGCCTCCTTGCTAAGTACATCGACCTCCGTGACTCGCATCTTGAGCTCGGGAACAAAGTGGCCGAGCTAAGGGAAGCCGTGGAGGAGCTGCGCGAGAACAACGCAAACTTACGCCGCAGCACCAACTCCAAGCTTAAGCGTCTCTTCAAGGGCGCAGGAAAGGAGGAAAAATTCTATATCTAATCCTCCACTTTTATTTTAGCTAAAAGGCGCATTTTGCTTAGTTAATTTTCATTCTTATTTCCCTTCAAATTTGTACTGCGCCTGCGAGTTCAGTTTTAAATTCAATCAATGATAGTGCTCCCCGGGCTTGCATACCGGTAGAGCAATATTTGTGTTTCCATATCTTTGTCGTTTTTGAAGGAAACAGGCAAAAAGGCAAGTGTGGGGGGGAACATCGCCATATCTGGAACAATCACAACCAAATCATCCAGAACCATACGAGTCAACTCAGGAACGGCCAACACGCGAAATATCAGAACCTGTGGGGTCCAGGCCAGGTCGGCCGACCCCACCAGGAGGGTCGGGCGACCCCTGGTGGTCCCCACCAGGCTCCAGCCTCCTCCTGCCTCCTGAGTTTGCACCACACTTCCACTTTTTGCCTGCTACACCGTCAAGTTCTTTCTGATAATCTGAAAATTAAATAAAACTTGACACACTAATCTTTTGGGACAATCCTAATTGATTTATCTTTTGCCACAACTCTACCTCTCACATTCATGGACTTGCACACTTGTTATTTCTCGCTTCATCACTGAATGCTTGTGAAACCTTATCACTAGGAACCCATGTTCTTCCTAGATAATTGGCATGTGAGATATGGTTTGTCGAAATGATCTTTGCTTAACCTTCAAGTCCTTGGGAATTTATCTTTATGAAAATCAAAAATTCCATAGTATGATGCTCCTCACTTGATTTATATTTTCCTACCAAGGCCAAGAACTCTACATGAATACTTTGATAGCCTATAAGCTGCTAGTTGTTGATTTGAGCTTTGTCAAATTCTTGGACCCTAGTGAGAAGCTTGTCATACTCTTTTGATCAAGATCACGTACACTCCACCTCACATGCTACACTTCTACACTGGAAGTTGAGCAACATTCCATCATCCATCCGCCAAATAAATACTCCAAAAATCTCTGTTACCTTTCTCTCTCAAAAATATCAGTGGAGACATGGCTATGCAAAAAGAAAAAGAATAATCCCTGCTCATACAAAAGTAGAGCATGATGAAAAAATGATGATGGGAAAAATAAAAGAAAAAGAAAGAAAAAGGTATGATAGCCATGTCCTCCTCAAAAGTTCAAAAAGAGAGAGAAGGTAACACCATAAAAAGGAGTACAAATAATTTTCCACTTCATGCCACCACCACACATGCACATCTTGATCAGATTGTATGACTTGTTTTCTCCATTGGATCCAGTCTTTGACTTAGCAAAATAAGAGACACTAGTATGCTCCACTTTACCCTACCTTGAGCTCCACAAAAGCCTGATCAAACGCAAGGAAGGAAGAGGCTAAATCATGGCCCTTGAGAGGAAACACATAAACACCATGAGCGACTTGAGAGAGTCATTTGAGGAGCATGAAACTATGTTTTTATTCTGAAAATTATGCAAAATCCCAAGGTACTTGACAGGGAAGGCGAGGTGATTTGAGACATGACCGTTCCACTTATCAATCATCCAAGGAAGGCATGTTAGACACCTCAAAGTTCACAGGTATGAAGTGTGGCTTGCAATAACTTGTGTGCAGGCTCCCATTTATGAGGATGAGTATCTCCCGCCTTATGCTCGCAACTTTACTCGAGGACGAGCAAAGAGCTAAGTGTGGGGGAGTTGTTGACGGCTCTTAGACCCAATATTTACCCGTCAACTAGCTGCGCTTTTTATAATGAAACAATCACCAAAGGTAGACTTAGGTCTTTAAACTAATGATTTCCACGAGTCTTGGTGAATTTGTGAGTGCAGCTGCAATTCACAGGAAAACGGGGAAAAGGAAGCATAAAAGGCCCATCCTGGAAACACCAATTTTCCCGTCATAAAGAATTATCCAAATAAAGCCCAACTCCCGATAAAAAGACTTCAAGTCCACCCATAGCAGGTGGATCAGAGGAGAAGGCAACCAGGGAAGCCACCTGAGAAGGCCCAAGCCCAGAGGGGCCAGCCACAGGTCGGCCGACCCAAACCCTAGGTCGGCCGACCCCCTGTGGTGGCCCCACTGGCCCATCTTCCTATGTCGGTTCGCCACCGCCTTCCAGAGGTCGGTTCCACCTGCAATCAATGCCACCGACCTACGGAACCGCCTCAAGTTGCCGACCTTCTTGGGCTATAAATAAAGGGGTACCCCCCTCCTCCAAAGCACATCACAAGACACAAGTCATTCCACTCCCATCCAGGCCAAGGGCCTCTTGTACAGTAGTAGAATAGAGGAGAGGGGAGGATCAAGAGAGGGATAGCTTTCCTTTTAGTTATTTCCTTATCTTGTACCCTTGGCGGATATTTATCTTATTAATAGTTCATCGTTCGTTCTTCGTTCGTTCGTCGTTCGTTCATCGTTCCCGTTCGTTCTTAGTTCGTTCGTCGTTCGTTCATCGTTCGTCGTTCGTTCTTAGTTCGTTCATCGTTCGTCGTTCGTTCGTCGTTCGTTCATAGTACGAACCTTGTTCTTATTCGTAAGATTAGTATTCGTGGTGTTATTGATCTAGCGAGCTTTACATACTAGTCGTTATTCTTGTTATACTTGTTTACGGGATCATCGCTCCGCGAGGGGTGCTCTAGCCTTCCAGATTGGTACCAGGACCGGGGTTAGAGTAGTAATCGACGGCATAGGCGTGGTGCCTAGGCTAGAGGTTACCTTTGTTTGCAGCGTGCCCCACGGTTTGTAGAGGTAGGCGGCAGGTGGTGACAGCCCTGTCCGTCCCTTGTAATCCTCCACGTTCGGGTTCGTCGTAGAGCTACAGGCTGGCGTGACTTGGCAGACCAGGTCTATACCAGTGCCCGAAGTAAACAAGTAGAGCTAGAGTGCGATCGTCCTACGGACAGCTAGATCTTTATTCATCCTCTCGATCCTATACTACTGCCATTCTTGTGTGTCCTTGGGTAAAACTAACCTTGCTGCAGATTATCACCGTTCCTTGGGGAAAACAAATACGATACCTTGGAATACTCCCGGGTGAAGTGCTACAACGGTATTCCGTGCGCTTGCGGATTTATTCGTGGTGTAAGAAATACCAACAACTGCAAGCGTACAGATCAGTTGTAGCGTTTCCCTTAGAGTATTCCAAGGTTTATCAATCCGTGGAACAAGTGGGACGCTTATTTAGCTAAAAATTTGTTACTAACAGAAGTGGTTGTTGAAAGAAAGGAGGTTCAAAGAAATAATTATAACAGAACAAATAAGAGAGAGAAAGAAAACGGCTAAGCAAGGATTAAGAGAATCTTCCCACGATCTTAGTTCACTTGCATGCAAAGATCAAATTAATTGAGTAAAAGCTCTATTGGCTGTTGCTAGAGTAGACAAAGGCTGTTTGCTGCGACCCTGTCACGGCGGCGGCTAATAATTCAATCATCTAGCAATAGCACCATCACAATACCATCATCCAAACCACTGAGATAAAACAATAAGCAAGTATTGCAATAGACCAAGATAGAGCAACAAAAGTAATCAATTAACCATCACAGTGCAAATAGCAAGATCCCCATCAACCGAGGGAAGAACAGAGAATCACCCATGATATGAGTAGGTTTCGCCATGGGAACCACCTTTAGATTGGCCTATCCTACTTCCTGGTACAATTTGGGGCAATCGGACGCCGGAGTCGGTCGTGCCGGTCGGCGCGGATTCGTGCCGATCGGCACGCGACGACTTTTCGCCGGAACGCCGCGATCTTCGCTCGGGATGAAGCCCTCTGTTGTCTAACCCTAATTCCGCCGCCAAAAGTGCCGAAATCCGAACCCCCTTGCGCGTAGAATAGGGTCTTCTCTTTATAGGGGCGAAACCAACCTTCATGGGCCGTTTTGGGCCTGTTTGGGCCTCGTGCCGGTCGGCACAATCTGGTGCCGGTCGGCACGAGAGACTTGACAGCACAGCATATTTTGCGGGGCCCATATCTCCTAGCTCCGAAGTCCAAATAGGGTCCTCCATATGTGTTTCGGAAAGCTCTCGACGAGATCTACAACTTTGTAAGTCAAACTTTTCTCATTAAGGATCGTCTTGAACTCCAAAACTGTGTTGCAATGTAGTGCCCTCTCTAAAGTGGTTGAATAATCCAAGCTTCATGTTGGTGCTTAGTGAAACTGAGCCTTTATGTCATGTTTTCACCTGATTCTACATCAGAGCACTCAAAACACAACATACTTCGAAATGGGGTTAAAGTTAGGTGCCATGGCTCAAATGATCAATAAACGCACTAAAATGATAGTAAAAAGATAGGTAAAAGGTAGTCATATCAAGCACCAACAGTTGTGCCCCAAGGTCTGTAGGGCTAGGCGGCAGGTGGTGACAACCCTGTCCGTCCCTTGTAATCCACCACGTTTGGGTATGACTTGGGAATCTCAATGGCCGGTACGGCGAGGCAGACCTCGCCTACCCCGGTCTTCCCCTTTGCCTGGGTACAGAACTAAGTCCTAGACTTATGTACTTGTAACACCCCAGTCTGTTTATAGCCTTTAGTGGTGGTTTCGGCCCAAGTGGACCAGAAGTGAAGTTGGTTGTGGGAATAGTCCCACATGGTTTGGTTATATGGGTGAGGGTCAGAATGTAACCCTTGTTAGTTCCAAGTATAGCACATCCGGGTTAACCCTTTTACTCGAAGCGAGGACGAAAGTGTAAGAGGGGTGCTATGTGCATGCGCGTGCCCGCCCGCGTGGGGGCTGGGCGGTAAGCGGATTTTGAACGCAAGGTGTTACATTTGGTATCAGAGCCGACTCTCGTTGTACGTGCGCATGCATGTCGTGCTCGTGGAGGGGACATGGCATGGCCGTGCACCGAGGGAAGATCTTGGGTATCCGCTTGCATTGTGTGCGGTGTGCTGCCGAGGACGTCAGCCCTTAAGGGGGGGGGGGGGGGGCGACTGTAACACCCTAGCCCGTTTGTAGCCTGTAGTAGTGGTTTTGGCACAGGTGGCCCAGAAGTGAAGTTGGTTGTGGGAATAGTCCCACAAGGCTTGTTTATGTGGGTGAGGGTCAGCATATAACCCTTGTTAGTTCCAAGCATAGCACCTCCGGGTTAACCCTTTTACTCGAAGCGAGAACGAAAGCATAAGAGGGGTGCTATGTGCATGCGGTGCCCGCCCCGCGTGGGGGCTGGGCGGTAAGCGGATTTTGAACGCAGAGTGTTACAGTACTGTTTGTGTAATTGTATAAAACCTATAGAACCTATATGATGATGCATTAGGAACCTTATCTCTTGCTTTTCTTTCTCTCCACTTAGATTATATACTCCTTTATCTTGAGGTTGAACCTTCGGTGTGTCACACTATCCAACTATCATTTATCTATCACTTACCCCCCCACCCCCCCTACACGGTTATTAGCAAAGAATGATCTTCTATTCTCATGAACACTAGTATCTTCTTAAACCACTGTTTTCCTTTGGAAAAATATAAATACCGATACCCTAGAATACTTCAAAGTCAAATGGTACAACGGATATTTTATCCGTGCACTTGCGGATTTATCTTTAATCATAAGTTTGGCTAAATAAGCATTTGTGGCACTCTTTGCTAGTTGTGTTTGTTTGGTTTGCCTTAGAAAGTGTCAACACTGAATAATTTTTTGTTTTCTGTGGCTGCATCATAAAACTTTTAATTTGACATGTCTAATGATATGTTCACCATGATCATAATTCGAACATACGTACCGACTAAAAGCATGCAATTACTTACAAATCCATACAGCAATTTGAGCCATGTAGCTACATGTTTACATAAAGTCCACATTAAGACAAGAATCAATTTAAGCAGTCAAGAATCTTAATTTAAGAATCCAAACATTTTAGTATCCACAAGATAACATTTATACACAAATACTACATTTTAGCATATACCTACATTATGCTTGCGTTGTTGGCTTTTGTCATTGCTGCTATCTGCACTCGTCAATGAGTGACAGCTGATATTTTTCATGTCACACCAGAAAAATTAGAATATCCGAAATACTAGTGTCATATTATCCCTTATAGTTTTCCCAGCAAGTTCAGACTATGTTCACTTTATTACTAGCCACTGCTGAATATGCTTGTTTGTAGCGTCCGATGGTAGGGTGGATTTTGAAAAATAAAATGTTGTAGGTGCATTTGTTAGCATCTACTCCCTTCGTCCCAAAAAGAATGTTGACTTTTACTTTTAAACATCACCATTGACCGTTGTTCATATTCAAACTTTTTAGGAAAAAATAATATTTATTTTTGTAACTGGTTTCATCATTGAAGATACTTTAATCACGACATATCTGTTTTGATATTTGCATTGAAAACTTTAGTAAGATGAGCGGTCAAATGCGATGTCTAAAAGTCAAAAGCAATATTCTTTTGTATGATGGAGGGAAGTTGCTAGGAGGGGGGGGGGGGGGGGGGGGGTTGAATATGCAATAATCCCTAACTCTACTTAATTAAAACTACTAAGTTAATTAATTTTAACTTAATTAAAATTACTCGGATATCTCCGACTAGATCACTCCGACAAGTCCGTATACCCTAGGCAGCGGATATACCGTTGAACAAGAGGAAGATTCTAGCGAGAAAAAACTACTTAGTAAGCAAGTATATGATGTATAAAGGCCAGAACAATCTAGAGATACTTTAGAGAGAAAGATAAAATAAGTGATTTTGCAAGAATGAAGCAACTAGAAAATCCTAAATAAGCAATCGTATAGCACGATATGAACTTGAAAAAATTGAACAATAAGGAGACACAAGAATTTTTACTGTAGTTAAGCTAAACAAAGGAGCCTACATCCCCATTGAGAGTCCACAAAGGATTGGTTGCTTTTAAACCTCAACTTCTTCACAAAGGACAAAGGTCGAGTTTGGTTCTTCATTAGAAATCCTCTTTCGAGGGGGGCAACAAAAAAGTTGTCGAGGAGATGAATCCCCAAGAGTAACAACTGCGAACTTTGACACCAGAGAAGATGAAAGAAGTGCTCAATGCAACATGTCGTGGCTCACTGAACTCCTCTCCAATCTTCTCTCAAACCCTCATGAAACCGAAGTAGCAAAAGTTTCGAAGAAGAGAACAGCTCGAGGTGTTCAAGAAGAGCTTTTTCAGTTGTTAATGTGGCCAGCCGAGCAAGATGGAATAGTGGTCTCTATTCATAGTCTCAACCCAAAGTTTTTGTGACTGTTAGTGTTCATACATGTTCGAAACAAGACCGGAAAGGTCCAACCATGGGGAACATCACACTGCTACATGTCCGCCTGAATACGTACAACTCCCACATGCAAGTGTGCAAGGCTTTGTCGTCTTAGTTTAATCGGACAATGTCCGATCAAAGAGTACGAACCCTGATGACCTCAGACCTGTCAGATCTCGCTCTGAACAAGTCCCGAAACCACTTTGTGGAAGACCCTGGAGTCCAACATCTAACCGGATGACTTTTACAGCCCAGACATGTCCGTCCCCTTAGATCATCTTCGGCAAGGGCCCTAAAAACAGGGCTCCTGCTTGGGAAATAAGAGTTGGCTCTTAATTCTGAAGATCTCAAATTCCACCTCCAACTTCAGCAATAGCCCTTAAGCATGGTCCACCATTTCTTTTCTCATTTCTCATTTCACTTTGGCATTTTATTGACCAAGTTATCTGCTCCCAATTAGCCACCAAACACGTCTTCTCCGTGACCTCGTCCTGTCCCGTCATCGCCGCCCGGCCTACCCCACTGCTCTGGCGTGGCCGCATCTCCCTGTTCGCCCCCAGTCATGGCCGCCACTTGTCGCCTGTGCGAGGCTTCCACTAGCCCACCTCGCGCCCGACCATCGGCCATGGCACCTCGGTCACGCGGAGTTGGGGAGGGGCTTGGGGGAAGCGAGGAGGTAGAGATGCCTGGGAGAAAAGGGAGAGATGAGGTGGTGTGGAGGGACCATCAGTGTGGCCTCCAACCTCAGGCCGAGCTCACCTAGCTGGGGCGTCACAACGGTGCCCGCCGGGAACCAAGCTCAATGTTGGATGTGCAGGTGCGACGGGGGAGGGATGTGCTGGTGACCCATGTTGGGGTAGCAGATGATGGTGTGTCTTCACGGCCGTGCCGTCACCTGGTCCACCCCAGCTCTTGCCGGTAGAGAGGGAGAGGGAGCCGGAGAGGGGGGAGGATACCGTGGAGAGGGCTGGGACGGGTAGATCCACCACCAAGACGATGATTTGCAGCGGCTATGAGGTGCTCTGGCGGCGACACGATGCTCCAATGGCGGCACGACAAAGATTGAGCTGCAGCGGCAGTGGGGGAAGTAGGCAGGTGAGAGAGAAAGGTCACATGAAACTTCAACGCAGGAGGGAAATGACCAAGTAGGGGCCTCAAGTTGAGCCCTTGGGAATATGGGCTTGGGGCTGGAATCTGAGGGCCCTCTTATAATGAGAGCCCAAGTAGAGGCCTTGCTGAAGCTTGCTTTTAGACCTCGGGCTCTTAAAAATGAAGTAGGGGCCGTAGTAGGGGTTTGCTGAAGATGCTCTTATAAGGACAAATTTGGATCCCTCTGGCTGAAACTAATGAGTTAGCTCACATGCATGTATCATTTTAGCAGTCAATCAATTTCACCTCATTTTATGTCATATCCCCCCTTGATAGTAGAAAATACCTATTACTTAAAGAAATGAAAAGAAACCTAATGTCATATGTAGTGTTTTCTTTTTCTTTTTCATTTTGAGGGGACATCAACGACACCTTTCATTTTTTCACTGCACACATACTCATACAAATATGTTAGTTCTTTAATTGTTTTTCATCAAACGTCCAAAACCCAGATTAGGGCCTATAAGTGAACCACTTTTGTCATCAAACTTCTAGTTATAAGTATTGATACAAGATATTCATGTCCACAAGGAAAAGTCTATTTTACAACCCCGGCCCAAACATACCCCTTGAACTATAAAATAGTTTACTAAACCCCTAGATTCGAAAAAATCACTTTTCACCTTTAGCCACTAACTAAACCGCTTTTGGCTGCATGGATAGTGGTATTGCCATGTCACCAACCATTCACCCGTCTCCCCCTCAACCACGTGACCATTTTTAATCCCTACTCCTTCACCACCTCTTCCCGCCACTCACCTCTGCTGCTGGCGTAGCTTGATCCACAACATCACGAAGACCACATAGGCACTATGAAAATAGAAATGTTTATGTTGAATGAGAACAGGGCTCAATGACTCACAAGCTTTCAAGGTTATGTGCAAAGGAAGTTGTATGTATCCCTTTAAAATTTACATTGATCCTGACGATGGTAGGTTATCTTCCATCTTACAATATGTCAGTCAAAGGTTTGATATATATTTGATGACCCAACTCAAGTTTGGGTCCCCTTTTTTTTTTGCGAATGTCAAGTTTGGGTCACTGAAGGCAAGCATTAGTTTATGAATCCCTGGACTGTGCACACATCAATGCACTGATTTGTGTGGATTAATGTCTTAGAATGATACATACCACACTAAAACCTTGCAATCCACGAGGGACTATATTTTAAGGCACCACTTAGATATTGTAATACACTGGAACTTAAGTATAAGAATCTCGCATAGTGTAGTGATGACCTATATGTTTAATACAATGAAAATGTCCATGCTATATATTTATAATGTGATAACTATATTTATCTAGTTTGAGGTTCAAAGTGACTGGCTCTCAAAATCATCTCAAAAGATATAAAAGAATATGGTCCAACTGTTTTTTTTTTTTGGGGGGGGGGGGGGGGGGGGGGGGGGATATGGTCCAACTGTTGGAAAGCTATTAGAGCGACTATTGTCTCTCAAAAAAAAATTAGCGCGATAGAAAATTATGTTCAAGCCTTGGAATGATGGCCGCTAGCCAGGGTTCATGATATGTTGAACTGTTGTATAAGTAATGAGGTAGTTGGCAAGTATTGGTCAAAATCATGCCACGATAACGATCACATCTTTAATGTGTGCGCACGCGCCAAATTAATATATGCACAGACTGGTTCCATATTCAGGAATTTTATGTCACCTTCTCATTTGGATACTACACCACCTCTTGGTCGTCACACTAGCTGCCCTCTACTCCAGCAGTGTTCAATCCAAGCTTTCCTTATTGTTTGGAACGTCAATGCCCCAGAGAAATTGATGACTGAATAAAAAACATGAAAGACAAACTCTAGAGAGAAAGACCGGGGTTACAGGTCAAGATCAAGCCATAATATCGATGATATATTTTCTCTGTCACCCTATGATCTATCGATATCAGATTTGTACTTCATTTGGATCCTACCCAGCCCCTTCCTCGCCACTTGCTGCTGGCTAGCTACTCTAGCATGTTCAACTCAATCATTCCTTCCGACAACAACATCCAACTTGTTGTCGTCCTTCTTTTCCTGATCATCACCCCCGCTCTTGGCCGCCATTAGAGTGTTATACGTTCCTCTTCCTGGCCATCTGCTCATTTAATGAATGATTAATCTCAGGATCTGAAAACCAGATGTGTCCAGAGTGTGGTAGTTGGCAAGTAGTCCTCAAGATCCAAACATAATGACGTCTGGAAACCCATCCCTCCGTACAAAAATTTGGTTCTTAGCAGCCGGGTATTAATTATGTTCTTGTCTACGTGATTTATCATTTTTTCACTGCACACATACTCATACAAATATGTTAGTTCTTTAATTGTTTTTCATCAAACGTCCAAAACCCAGATTAGGGCCTATAAGTGAACCACTTTTGTCATCAAACTTCTAGTTATAAGTATTGATACATGATATTCATGTCCACAAGGAAAAGTCTATTTTACAACCCCGGCCCAAACATACCCCTTGAACTATAAAATAGTTTACTAAACCCCTAGATTCGAAAAAAAATCACTTTTCACCTTTAGCCACTAACTAAACCGCTTTTGGCTGCGTGGATAGTGGTATTGCCATGTCACCAACCATGTCACCCTTCTCCCCCTCAACCACGTGACCATTTTTAACCCCTACTCCTTCACCACCTCTTCCCCCCACTTACCTCTGCTGCTGGCGTAGCTTGATCCACAACATCATGAAGACCACATAGGCACTATCAAAATAGAAATGTTTATGTTGAATGAGAACAGGGCTCAATGACTCACAAGCTTTCATGGTTATGTGCAAAGGAAGTTGTATGTATCCCTTTAAAATTTACATTGATCCTGACGATGGTAGGTTATCTTCCATCTTACAATATGTCAGTCAAAGGTTTGATATATATTTGATGACCCAACTCAAGTTTGGGTCCCTTTTTTTTTTTTTTTTTTTTTGCGAATGTCAAGTTTGGGTCACTGAAGGCAAGCATTAGTTTATGAATCCCTGGACTGTGCACACATCAATGCACTGATTTGTGTGGATTAATGTCTTAGAATGATACATACCACACTAAAACCTTGCAATCCACGAGGGACTATATTTTAAGGCACCACTTAGATATAGTAATACACTGGAACTTAAGTATAAGAATCTCGCATAGTGTAGTGATGACCTATATGTTTAATACAATGAAAATGTCCATGCTATATATTTATAATGTGATAACTATATTTATCTAGTTTGAGGTTCAAAGTGACTGGCTCTCAAAATCATTTCAAAAGATATAAAAGAATATGGTCCAACTGTTTTTTTTTTGGGGGGGGGGGGGGGGGGGGGGGATATGGTCCAACTGTTGGCAAGCTATTAGAGCGACTATTGTCTCTAAAAAAAAAAAATCAGCGCGACTATTAGAAAATTATGTTCAAGCCTTGGAATGATGGCCGCTAGCCAGGGTTCATGATATGTTGAACTGTTGTATAAGTAATGAGGTAGTTGGCAGGTATTGGTCAAAATCATGCCACAATAACGATCACATTTTAATGTGTGCGCACGCGCCAAATTAATATATGCACAGACTGGTTCCATATTCAGGAATTTTATGTCACCTTCTCATTTGGATACTACACCACCTCTTGGTCGTCACACTAGCTGCCGGCTACTCCAGCAGTGTTCAATCCAAGCTTTCCTTATTGTTTGGAACGTCAATGCCCCAGAGAAATTGATGACTGAATAAAAAACATGAAAGACAAACTCTAGAGAGAAAGACCGGGGTTACAGGTCAAGATCAAGCCATAATATCGATGATATATTTTCTCTGTCACCCTATGATCTATCGATATCAGATTTGTACTTCATTTGGATCCTACCCAGCCCCTTCCTCGCCACTTGCTGCTGGCTAGCTACTCTAGCATGTTCAACTCAATCATTCCTTCCGACAACAACATCCAACTTGTTGTCGTCCTTCTTTTCCTGATCATCACCCCCGCTCTTGGCCGCCATTAGAGTGTTATACGTTCCTCTTCCTGGCCATCTGCTCATTTAATGAATGATTAATATCAGGATCTGAAAACCAGATGTGTCCAGGGTGTGGTAGTTGGCAAGTAGTCCTCAAGATCCAAACGTAATGACGTCTGGAAACTCATCCCTCCGTACAAAAATTTGGTTCTTAGCAGCCGGGTATTAATTATGTTCTTGTCTACGTGATTTATCAATTATAAGATGGCATATACAATGACCGGTTGATGCATCTCTAGCTATAGTATGGTAGTTCTTGGTTGGAGATAATTGTAAGTGGCTACATAATTCATATGGTACATTTGATCACAACATCATGCATGAATTAAATGCTAAGTTTTGCCTATGAAACCACAAGAATGAAAGTCTCCATTGGAGAGTTAGTGCATTGATTGCTTCGAAACACTTGATACGATGTGGCATGCATCTTGAAAACAATGAAATAAAACACTCCATTGGAAGTGGCCTTACAGTAGAAAGCCAGTAGTACGGATTTCAATAGCATGCTCGTGCCCATGGGTAGCTTCCTCTTCCATGCTGTTCTCTTGGCGCTTGTGAACGTCATTTGCATCTTTCGAAACACTTGTGGAGTAGGATGACATTGCAGACATATCAAAAAAAAGTATGAGATTGCAGTTACATTTCTCAATAACTTGTTTAGGACACTGCAGTCACTTGAACAATTATGTAACTCTCGTTGAAATGTTCCATACATAAAAAAAAAGAGAATAGCTATATTTCACCCGTTTGAAACACAACCTCCCATCACCCGATTTTCTGTTTATTGTCCCTCTTCACCTCCCACTCCCAAAATCTAGTTTCTTCTCCATCCCCGGTGAGCAGGAGCTCCTCTGGCTCACCAGAGTCATCGGACTTAGAAGGGGCACTAAAAAAAATAAAAATAATTAGTCACTACTTACTTGGTCATTATATGTGTATTGTTGGTGACAATAGCTATTTCGTCACTAACAACTTTGGTCACATTTTGGTGGCTAAAAGCTTGTCACTTACATGTATATAGTGAACAACAATTGTATATGTTGGTCACTAAAACTATATAGAAACCAACTAAAATCTTTGTAGCTATATATATTGTTGGTCACTAAAACCGTATATCCACCAAAAATTTTGAACTTGGTCACTATTGACAATTTTTAGCGACCAACAAGGATAAAAAATTTTGAACTTGGTCACTAAAACTTTTTTTAAGGGGCTTGGGGATCAGGAAGGCCGGACATGTGGTGGTGGGTTGTGGGTGGCGGTGCCTGACCTCATGTCGGGGGGGGGGGGGGGGGGGGGGGGGGGCGGACCACTAGTGGACATTACCATCCAATCCCTAAAAAGTAGTAGTCCAAACAAACAACGCCCAAGTAGTTGATAACATCAGGTGCTGCCGGTGAGCAAGCTAAGAGTTCGTGAACGCCATAGAGGCGTGGAGTCGTCAAGAGCTTGGCGAAACTGCAGCAAGGCTGCTTGCCTGCTTCTTGTCACGAGACCGACATGCAGTACTTGAGAACGCGATTGAACATTCTTTTCTCGATGCTTATTGCTTTATTAGGCCATGCATTTGTAAGTTAACGACTAATGTTGTTGTAACATACATGGTACTCAATTGGAGTGGCAGCCTGGTCTGAGCAGGATGAGGAAGGAGGAGGTTGTTTCACCTGAGTGATGGGTACTGTAACATGTCAGGCCTAAATATGGCTCCTGCTCGCGCACACGCTGCGCAAACCACACCTACACAGTAACTCGCTTACGATCCGACCATGGCTATTTAAGTTGGAGCATCTTCCACTAGACTTTCCATGTGGTACTATTTTGCTTGCATCTACACTAGGCTGCCAAGCACAAGGGAGCAGGGCCCAAAGGCTTTTACACTCTCCCCCTCTCGAAGGACTCGAAGTCCTCGTCGAGGCAACTCACTCGCGCATGGGACAGACCGCACAGGAACGTTCCTTTCTGGCCACGTCCAGCCGTGATACAGCGAAGGTCGGCTCTGATTATCATCTGTAACATGCCAGACCCAAATACGGCTCATGCCCGTGTACACGCTGCACGAACCACTACACCTATACAGTAACTCGCTTAGGCTTTTGTCTCGCTTCGCGTAAAAATGTTAACCCGGAGTTACCATGTATTTGCACCATGGCTATTTAAGTTGGAGCATCTCCCACTAGACTTTCTATATGGTACTATTTTGCTTTTTTTTTAGCCAGATGTGGTACTATTTTGCTTGCACCTACACTAGGCTGCCAAAGGAGCAGGACCATGGGCTTTTACAGGTACCGATTGAAATATCGGCACCAATGTGTGTGCGGCGCCAGCCATTCAATTTCCGGAATCAAGGAAAAAGACAGTTCTACACCCCATTTTCTGTATTTTGCTGTGAGACCAACCACGTGATGGCTTCAGTCAAAAAAAAAAAGAAAAAAAAAAACACGTGATGGTTTCCAATTTTAGCTGACCCGCTTTCCTGTATCCTCAAGGGGTCCACCAGTTTGCTACCCTTTCTGTGGTTACTTTCCATTTCCGTCCTAATAACGAGCATTGCCGGGGCCAATATTCGAAGGAGCAGACCACCTCTCCATATGAGTCATATGTTTGTGCCGTTGCATGGAAAATATCTATTGCATCGATTGTAAGTCTAACTCTGTTCAATGGTCGGAGCAATAGACTATGGTCGTCAGTTGTCTAATCTATCAAAAATGGCAGTCACTACAAGATATATATACTGTTTATCGACAGTTTTCTTAAGGTGCCCAACAATTTTAGTACTCTTCATTATTTCTAGTATAAAACTATAAATTCACACATCCCCAACAGGTTTTGCAAATTCCCAACAATGTCATTCCCTACAAATTCATCACCCACAGTTAAGCAATACACTTAGCCAAATATACTAAAATTGTTGGCCACTTAAAAGCCTACTGTCGGAAAGAGTTGTAATCTTGTAGTGGTACGTACCTAGATGTAGTTAGTACGTGTCAACATGTTCTATCCCTACATATGACATGTTCCCACGCCCATAGTGCGATGATTGGGTTGCGAGGTGCTTATTGCTTAATTTTTTTGTACAAATATTCAGACATGGAAAAATATGTAAAAGGTGTATCGGAGTAGTCGCCTTATATATGGTGCATTTGAGAGGGAAAAATGCTAGAGGACTTTATATTTTGTTGAATTTTTTTTTGAAAAAGCTAGACGAACTTATATTTGGTTTGTATGGGAAAAAGCTTGATGGACTTTTATTTTGGATTGGATGGAGTATTTTGTATCCCTCGGGACAAACATTTTGCATTCTGAGACTATACTCCAGATCATGTTGCGACATCCAGTTCCTCACAAAAATAAAAAAAAGTTGCCACATCCAGTTGTGCCATTGTCAACAAAGAGAGCAATAAATCGAATCGTTAATTTTCTCAACGATACATGATAATACTACATTGTTATATTTAGGCTTTCTTACTCATTTTAATTTAGACATATATTGTGAGGAATTAATAATTC
The DNA here is from genome assembly GCA_012490785.1 of Eragrostis nindensis. NCBI lineage: Eukaryota > Viridiplantae > Streptophyta > Magnoliopsida > Poales > Poaceae > Eragrostis > Eragrostis nindensis. The sequence continues at coordinate 141,149 of JAAXCT010001471.1, forward strand.
GACACAGTTTTCTATCTTCTGATATTTTGGCGTGGAGTCTCGATAGATGCATCCTCGACGTTGGATCGTGTATAAAAGGCCTTGGTATGCGGTAGGCAGGGCCAAGCACCACTGAGACAAGCTATTATTTGCTCAGAAGCAAATTATTACGAGCAAGATGACGCTTAGACTGTTGGCCGAAGTGAGCCCTCAGGACTTACTCGCCGCTCTTGCCGACCTCCATAGCCATGTCCTCGGTTACGTGAAGTCCATGGCACTCAAGTGCGCCGTCGACCTTGGCATTCCTGATGCCATGCACCGCCGGGGCGGTGCCGCCACCCTGACCGACATCGCGACCGAAACCTCGGTACATCCGGCCAAGGTCGCTGACCTCCGTCGCCTTATGGAGCTGCTCACCACTACGGGCATGTTCACCGTCACCGACGGGGAAGGCAGCGGCGCCGACGACTCCGGTGCCGTCGTGTATAAGCTAACGACGGCGTGCCGCTTCCTAGTGGGGTCACACAACCTCTCCCCAATGGTACCATTCTTGGTGAGCCCTCCCATTGTTTCCTCCTTCTTCAGCTTGGGTGACTGGCTCAAGAGCGAACCGGCAGCCGCCGGGTCTCTGTTTGAGCTGGCACATGGCTGCTCACAGTGGGAGATGGCGAATTCCGATGCCACGCTGAACAGAATATTGAACGACTCCATGGTCGCTGATAGCAAGCTCTTCCTTGAAGTCATTATCTTGGACAAGGGCCGTATCTTCCGCGGCCTGAACTCGCTGGTTGACGTGGGCGGTGGCCGCGGCGCGGCCACACAGGTCATCGCGGCCGCATTCCCACGCATCAAGTGCACCGTGCTAGACCTTCCTCATGTCATCGGCCAGGACGTCACCGGTGATGGCAAAGTGCATTTCCTCGCAGGCGACATGTTTGAGTCCATTCCACCTGCTAATGCCGTCTTACTCAAGGTATTGATATCGCATCATTTATATATAAAAAAACTCGACGCTAACTAAATGGATGCTTCTTACCCCCTCTTGTCCCCAGAATGTGTCAGTTATCGCCATTTAATAATTTGATCATCAACATTAAATATTTATCCAACATGCAACACTACTACGTAATTACAGTATAACAAAAGTAATATTTCGAGATTACCATATGCGCCCCATTCATTGGTGTCATACCCAGTTGGGTACAGCTTCTGTTGCATTACAAAAAAATATATGGAGTGTAAACGATGAAAATGTATAACCACCTTTCAGTTTTCCCCATGGACAATGTTGTGCAACGGGGAGAAAGATTTAATACTCCAAAGACATCGATAAGGGTGAAAATAAGAAAGCAACAATAAATAAACCAAAATAATTTATTAAAAAATGTTAATGTAAGCAATACGATTTAAATAGAATGAAATGTTTGTTTGCCAAAACAAATGGCACGATTGGCTATGATACCTCAAGGGATCAACTTCTGAGTGGCCGTGGAGGGATGGAGGGCATAACTTCACTTTCAGTGAATAGGCTAGAAGGCATGCACGTGTCTGCATGATGATGTCCACATGTGTATTTTCTATGTAATAAAAACAAAACTAAGATATCTGAGACCATCAAAATGCACATGTGGCATTATAAATAAGAATAACATGTTTTTAGGAGAATATAAGAATCATATCTACCAAGTAGAACAACAACAAACAGCAAATTAAGCAAGCCTCCTCTCGTTGTTACGTGTTTGGGCCAAAGGGCAAGCCCCTTTCTCTTCTTTTGCGCAAGATTGACCTTTTAACACTGTAAACTCTTGTGGACTGCTTCTTCTTCCTTAAGGCAAAGGTTGGGCTCCTTTCAATCCATTAAAATAAAGGGGAAAATATGACGTATAAGAAGTCTAGATACCAGCCTGGTGGTCATATTTTATCTTTATGAAAGCATATTTTCAAATTTGGTTTCTTAAAAAAAAAAAAATCCCCCTCGCTGTGCTCGCTGGCCTGTGGCTTGGGCGCGCACAGTCTAGGATTTGGCGCGCCAGGAGGGCCACTGCCTGCCTCTGACTGTGCTACGTCGGCCCAGGCTGGCTTGACCCAGGCTTCGCCGGGTATGGGCCAGGGTTTGGGGGGTTTTTCTCGACCGGGAGTCGAGGCATCTTCTCCTTAATATAATGCCGTAGGGGCGGTTTCTTCCCCCACCGGTCGAGTTTTTTTCATTTCAGTCCCTCAAATATTCAAATATGTACATTTCATATGTGTCTAATTGGATCCTCTACATTCTTTGTCAAAATAAATTATCTTCCAAACAAGACATAACTGGAACACTATTATTTAAAACTTCCAAATTATTTAATACTCTTAAATTGCCACATTAATGCCTTTGCTGTGCTCTAATATTTGCCATTTTAGCATTCTAAGTGGATAGGTTTTTTAAAGCCAAGAACAAAAAAAATGTAGCAGCATATAATTAACTACCAATCCATGGTGACTGAAGTCAATAATGTTCATGCAGAATATTTTTTTCGAAGAGTATAACTGTTACTGCATGTTACTGTAAGGTTAATACTGATTACTTTAAGGGGTTGAATTGAATGAAATCAAATACTGGATGGCTCGAGTCAACCAAATCACATGGGACATGTTTTAATTTGCACAACTTTTTAGAGAAAATTAAACTCTTTGGACATTGGGAGTGTGATTGCATGCATGCTGAAATAGTCTTGAGGTTTATAGTACAATTACCAATGTTTCATTTGCTTCATATTTTATTCATTTTTTCTTTTCTGTCTTCATCATATTTATGTATATGTATTCTATTCTATTTCAGAACATTTTGCATGATTGGGGTGATGAAGATTGTATCAAGATACTTCAACGTTGCAAGGAAGCAATCCCTGCTAGAAATGCTGGTGGAAAAGTGATAATTATAGATATGGTGATAGGATCAGACCAGGCAAATAGAAAGATCAGCGAGATGGAAGTTTCACAGAACATGTTCATGATGACTATCAACGGGATGGAACGAGGGGAAAACGAGTGGAAAAAGATCTTTTCTGATGCTGGATTCAGTGACCACTACAAAATCATGCCAGTATTGGGTCCATATTCGGTTATTGAGATCTACCCATAATGCTCAGACCATGCATAGTGGACAATAATATACACATACCTCAGATGTTCCTTCGTATGTGTGTGTATGAACTCTATGTGTTGTGACTGTTGTCAATAAGAGGGGCAGTGAATTAAAGCCTCTGATGTTGTGTTGTCGTTTCATATATTGTGTTAATGCTCAGATTTATGTATGAGCCTACGTACTGAGCATAGTTGTTTCTGAACTTTCCTTGTAACACTAGTAGTCTGGTTCATCTGCTAGGGATGGTTCACAATATCTTATGTTATACTAGCACAATGTTATAGGGAGACAATGTTATACTTTGCTTTAAAAATAGAGACAATATCTCAATTTATCTAAGCTAGAGCTTTGTTTTTTAGTTCGGCTCATTTGATCAAATCAGTTGTTGAGACCATTTCAGCCGGCATGCCAGTTACTAGTTACTACTCGAGAGGTGACAAAGCTAGAAAATGCTACCCAGATAGCTAGGGTGATCACAAAATGTTTAAAGGACGTAAGAGCCGATTACTTTGGTGGCAGTAACAACGATAAATAAAATAAAAAATATCTGACCTTTCACCATCATGAGCTAGAACTTTGTAAATTTTCTTTGGGTGCTTTTGTACTCATGCTTGTCAATCTTTACTGTTGTACCAGTATATAGTTTTCTTTTTTGCGAATGTTGTACCAGTATATAGTGATCCCCTAGCTCCCATCATTGATAGTTTAGGATTGTTTAAGTAAATTATTGGTCATAAAGGTTTAATGCCCTGGCAGATTGAGAAAACTCTCCCCACTATATTGAGAAACACAAGATTGGCCAGTCAAAGAAGATCATGCCAGACCACACCGGATCTGGCCATTATAAGGACGAGTTCCATGGCGACCAGTCAGGCACAACTGGGAAGTTTAGATGATAAGGGAGTGACCGTTGGCTGAGCCGGGCCGGTTAGAATGAGGATGACCAGGCAAGGATGGGCACTACAGCCTGACCCGGGGGGGGGGGGGGGGGGGGGGGGGGGGGGGGGGGGGAATGGGGGAGAGGAGGTTGTGGTCAGGTGATTGTGGGTGGTGGGCGGGCGGGTACAAGATTGAAAGTTCTGGGCAGGCACCAGATTTTAGGACAACCAAATCTGTCCTAATTAATCCCCACCCAATTGGTTCAGGCAACGTTCGAGAAAGGGTTTTTTTTTTTTTTTGGGGGGGGGGGGGGGGGGGGGGGATGAGGGAGGGCACAAGAAATCTGCTAACTATAGTTAGTGGTGAAAATCTGAGACAAACACTTATTATAATCACTATATCACTATTTTGGGTGTTTTTCACTTTGTGCTGGAATTCCATTGATATTAGAAGCATAGTCCTAATACACTCAATCTAGTGATGGTAAATCATCACACAAGTCTATTAGGGCCACCGATCAGGTATTTTATGGTTTGGTGTGGACCCTAAGCTCAGAAAGCCTGTCGTCTAGGAATTCTAGGAATATGATAATGTAGTCGGCACATCGTGAGCCCACACATCAAGTATACTGCAATTGTGTAACACCCCAAAATCCACAATCACCTCGGGATGCTACTAAAACCATCACAACAACATTCTACCGAAAATATAAAAAATTCGGCAGCATCTCCTTGTAAAAGTAAGCAACGCGGAAGCAAAACAATCATAGATAAATATAATTAAAGGCATCACACTAGTAGGCAAACGACCTTAGCATGAATGAATATATAGAGACTTTAAGTTAACCACCCCTCCACTTCTCAATGAATAGAGGAGTAACTAAATGTTTATTGTGAAGTGAACGGACGTGTGCTGCTACTCCCCATCCCATCATGCCACTCGTCAAGTACCTGGAAAGATTAAAGCAAGGGTGAGATGAAACATCTCAGCAAGCAAATTGTTTTGACAAGCTATCTAAACCACAAGTTGAATTAAGCATCAGTTTAATAATTCCAATAATAAAAAAAGCAATACTTCAATATTACCACAATGATAATGTAAAGATTAGAACACCTACAAAGGTGCTTATAAACCACTTCACCGCCGCATTAACATAGACAAATCCATTTTTGGGAATGCATATCAATGCAATGGAAAAAACCACAAACAAGATCTTCATATCCACAAGATTACCGCATTTTATATCACCTTTGAGAAGCATCACTTTTTAACATCCATATAGCCACAACATAATCATCATCAAACTTCAGGCATTAATGCATATGATTGCAATGCAATGCAATGCATGTCCACTTTTACATCGCACCCCTCCTCGGGCAACGTACGATGTGTACCGGTACAGTCGCAACCATAGGTCTACGACATACTTCATAAGAGCACTTCGGAATAGTTATATAACTTTCTCACCGACCTGGCCTTTAAAGCACTCTGGAGTAGTTATATGACTTTCTCACCGACCTGGCTCAATGCACTTGCTCATGCTATGAATGCCAATGATGCAAAAACAAGTTCATAAAACCACAAGTTATCCTTGCCTTCATATGAAAATATAAGCACTTCTTCATATTTCAACCGTATATATAAGAACATAGCAAGAGACAAAATAAACTTCGAATTCAGAATCTGCCACCATATTTACTTCATAGTTGTATGATATATGGTTCAAAATATTCAAGTGTAGGTGATGAAAATAACAAGTCAAAACGGTAGCAAACCACCGCTACATTCACTTGCCTCCGACGATGAAGAAAATGCACTACCTATGTTTTTAAGGCGCCTAGGCGTCCTGAGGCGTTGGAGGTGCGCCTTGGCGCCTAGGCGACGTTTAGGCGACGCCTAGGCGCCAAGGCGACACTCGAAGGCCAAGGCGTCCCAAGGCGTTGGAGGTGTGCCTTGTCGCCTAGGCGATGCCTAGGCATAAAAACATAGTGCACTACGCACGATCCGGAGCACTACCACCTGTTTTAGAACAAAGAACTCAGTACAAACACTTCATAGATCATTTACAAACAAAAAACATAGCGCTCCTACGCCCCAAACCAACAACCAGCAAAAACTGCAGCACATCACCTTGACAAACAGCAGCAGTGCTTCTCTTTTTCATATCTTTAAAACCACCACAGCAATGCCAGCAAGTAAATACATTTTGGAAACTAAAGAACAAGAGCTACAACTCTGGTTTGCATCACATAATTAAATTCCAACGTTTTCCATTACTAATCCTGCATACAAAGTGACAGACAGATTCTGTCGACAATTTCAGGATACTGAGTTTGACAAATTGTAACTCCGGAACCACTTAGCCAAACTGGGAGTGTAAGCACTCTATAGAAATAACATGCCAAGTACTACAAAAACTTACTTTACATACTGGATAAAATCGGCCTCTAAGGCCACTAAAAACAGCCCCCAAAACTGAACCTCGTATCTGACCATACAGTACAGACTGAAATTCAGAACGTGACAGTAAACTTCAGAAGTGAATAACTCCTGTTATGCTGAACCGAAAATTATGTATAAATACTCGTTGGAAAGATCTACGAAATCTGTACATCTTTCCTTATGGCCGGATGTTCAGATTAGGCTTGGAAGAACTCCAAAAGTAGGTCGAAACTCCTACTGAACTAAAAGCTGGGAAACTGCCAGTCTGATTTTTTCCCACCTCTAAAGCACCCTGAAAACATCGCTGAGCACAGAATGGAAACTAAAATGGGCAAATCTCATTACCTAACATTGATCCTGATTCCTTCCTTTTCTCTTCAGCACCTGATCCCTTCTCTGGCCAACATAGCAGCACGGGAATAAGCAGCCAGCAGCAGGTCGTGTGAAGGAAAGGAAAACAGAAATAGAGATGGTTTGTGCTCACATCCCGTGGACTCAATTGGAAGTAGAGCCTCGTGTTCCCCAGCAGCAGCAGCAGCAAAGGAGAAGGAGGCGTCGCACCAACGGAAGACGAAGTGGGGAAGAGATCGATGCAGCAACGTTGGAAACAGAATTGGGTTCGGATGGGCTTAAGTCTCTCCTCGAATTGGGGCCTGCATGGGCTTTACAAGGCCAAACGAAACCAGCTAGTTTTGTTTTTTTATGGGCGTTATAAATTGTGACTAAATATTATCTGTCACATACTTTGGCATATTGAACGTACATATTTTGGCATCGTCGTGCACTCGGTTCAGTAATCCATGACCGTTTTCTTCAATAAAAATTACTGAGTGTAGTTAAGGTGTTGATTAGCACTTATGACGATCAAATAATGGAGGAAAGGAATATGGGCTTAGCCCAACAACACTATACAAAAAGCCTAATGAATTTGTGACAAATTAAATGGACCTCAAATGGGCCAAGATCAACATGATAAAGGCCCACGAACGGCCATTCTTGTCTGGATTACAATTTGTGATGAATCATACATGAACAAGAAATGAACTAGCCAATGAAGCGAAAGACCTGGCCTTTTGTGCACCAGACCACGATTGATGAACAAAAAATGGACCCGATCAAACAAAAAATGAGCTGGATCATGATTCTGTGATGAAAACAATGAGCCGAAAGAGTGTCAGGCCTACTATGAAGTGGGCTCACCCACAACCCAATTAATGTTGGGGCCATAACAACCCGAATCTGAAAATTCGCCACAAACGAGTGCTGCCACGTCAGATGGTATACGTACACGGTGAGAAGTATCATAACTTGGCTAAAGTTGAAGGACCAATGGCGCATAAAAATATTCCGTCACAAACCACCACTAATAACGTCTGACAAGTAATGGATTTTTTTTGGTAACTAATCGTGACTAGTGACAAAAAATGTGTCGTAAACCTTGATTGCTGACGGCTAATAATCGTTATAAATCAACACATTTTCTTATAGTGTTACCTTGAACCTGAGTCAACGTAGATGATGAAGCAAAATTAAATGGAAAAGAGAAGTGTAGTAATTAATCTATATGACCATGCTATCTGTACAACAAACTAGGAGTGAATTTGTGCGGGCCACCGTGCTTGCACCGGAACCTATGTATTGCAAATTCCATAATGCTTAAAAGTACACTTGCGTTTTTTAATGTATGACGTCATTGATTTTCAATTAGACATTTCTATAAATATTTAGATAAATAGATAAATGTATAAGTTAAATTGAAAAGTGCTTTTGGTGATATATCAAATGATACTAATTTCATTTTAGGTAAGTAATTACTTACATACATGTGTTGGTAAAAGTTTAAAGAAAAAGAATAGAGTATATTTGGTGATTGATTAAATTACGTATATTTGTTGGTCATATATTAAAAACGAAGAGAGTAATAATTATATGGAAATTAACAACTGTAAATAGAGATAGAAAACGAACATTTATTCATATCAGGAAGTCCAAATTACTCCCTACAATTGTTGAAATTACACACTGCACACACAAACATTTGGAGGCATCAATTCAGTAACATGCCTTAAAGCCATACTAATAATCCTTCGGAAACATCAAGAATTTGAGAGTACACAAATTAATATGTTTTCTGGGGGACAAATTTGATTTTACTCCACCCCCAGGTTAATCCCGGACGTCAGTTCTCCGCCATCATGACCTTGATATATATTAAGTACCATTGTTGGAAGTTATAAGAGCAAGCCGGAAGCCGGTCGTCGTTGACGTTCTCTCGGCCGGAGTGTTTCACACCATGGTTGCTGAAGCGTAAGCGTCACCTGTATACTTACTATAAATATATGTATATATGTATACGGCAGTTTACTCCACCTGGTAATCAGTTTTCTTTGAGGCTGCGTGGTGGGGAGCGGAGCACAATCGTCTCGACAGTGATTCCCGGTCCGAAGGCGAGCAACGCCCCCCATTCCGGAAACTCATCACCTTCCTCGTCCCGACGCCGGCGCAGGTCGTCGAGCACGAACACTATGGTGGCGCCACTCATGTTCCCGTACTCGAGCAGCACATTTCGGCTCGCCGCCAGCTTCTTGGGCCCCAGCTTGAGCACCTCCTCTATGTTGTCCAGGATCGGACGGCCGCCGGGGTGCACCGCCCAGAACATGTCGTTCCAGACGACCTCGTTGGCGTCGTCGCCGAGCGCCGTCCTGAACGCACCGAGCAGGCACTGCTCGACGTTCTGCCCGATCAGCGAGGGCACTTGGATGGCGAGGTGGAAGTCGATGCCGCCGGCGGCGACCTGCATCCCGAGAGCGTGCTCGGTACTCGGGATCGTGGTCTGCGTGGCGGAGACCATCTCGAACAGCGGCCGCTCGCCGCCGGCGAAGGACCCGGCGCCGACGATGGCGACGCCAGCGCCGTCGCCGAAGAGCGCGTGGCCGACGAGGTTGCTGCCGTCGGGGCCGGCGAAGCAGACGAGGGTGATCTCGGCGCATGCGACCAGCACACGCGCGCCGCGGTTGTTCTCGGCGAGCTCCTTGGCCAGCTGCAGCGCCCGGCCGCCGCCGTAGCAGCCGTGGAGGCTCAGGATGGTGCGGCTCACCGTGGGGCGGAGGTCGAGGAGCCTCGCCAGCTCGAGGTCCGCGCTCGGGGCGCGGCAGCCGGAGTAGGTGCTGAAGATGAGGTGGGTGATGTCGGTGGCCGGACGGCCCCACTCGGCGATGGCCTTCCGCGCAGCGGACTCCGCGAGCTTGGGAACCGCGGTGGCCACCATCTCGATGCGAGCGTCGAGGGACGGCAGCTCTCTGTCAAGGAACTCCGGATGGGCAAGGAGGACTTCCTCAGTCAGGTGGAAGTGACGCTTCTCAATGCCTGTCTTGTTGCCTGAAAGATTTAATCTTTTAGTATAGCATACTGCGTACTCCATCGAAAAATATAAGCATTTCCAGCATTGATCGTGGTCAACATTCTTGATTTTGACAATATATCATTCTGTATTTGTTTGGCCATGTTTTCTTTCTCTCTTTGATCAATTTGTTATTAATTACAAAAGTATTTCTCATGGTAAATCAAAAATATAAATTGTGTTAAAGTTGATCGAATTTGTAGACATCATTTGTCAAAGATAGCAAAAAAACACAGTAACCAAACCTGGAATGACATTTATTTTGGGATGGATAGAGTAAAATCTTTTAAATAGATTATTTATGTTTATGATAGATTATTTCACCATGAATCTAGTTGCAACAATGTTATTAATAATCAATGTTAAGAATGTTTGATTGTGATGGAACTCAGAAATTTTATATATCTATATATGGACGGAGGTAGTATATGCTCGATAATGTTTATTGCATAAGTATTTAGGTCCATTAACAAATGATTGAGTTAGCAGTTAGCGCTGGTGGTCCCAGCTGAAAATTAGTTATGAAAGTTGACAAGCACGCAAGCTAACAAAGGTATTGGAATGGAGTCAGCAAGGAACATATACATAATATACACGCATATGTTCTTTCCTGACATATATTTTTTTCAAAGAAGAGCAAGGAATATGTTTTATGTAGATGCATGCTTACAAATTCTCTTAAGCTTTCCCTTGAGGTCGGTAAGGTGGTTGCTGTTGGACACCCGGAAGAACTGGTCGGTGAACTCGTCCTGCGGCACAATGGCGCCCGAGGGGTTTGCCGTGCCTATTGCGAGCACCGCCGCAGGCCCTTCCGCGTGCCGCCGGCTCGGGTGGCCTTCGCGCACGGCACCGTTAGCCTGAGTTGTAGCCATGGCCAAAGAAAAGAGTGTGTACTAGCTTGAGCTGCTAGGAGGGTAAGAAGGCTAGCTAGAAATGGATGGGTGCTCTAGGGGTGTGGTCTGGATGTGGCTTTATACTGGTCGATCGACCTAGCAACAAGACTTGCATATTGTTGACTACATGTGTGACGAGTTAACTACGCATAGTTGGATTGATTGCGGCCTGTACTTTGATGTGTCTGGGCAGCTTCTCATCCAACTCCACAGTTGTTCAAATTAACTAGTCATAAAACAAGCACTGTTTTACTTGTGAACGTGGAACAAATTCTCAGAATTGTGGCAACATCTATGCTTGCATGGAGGGAATGTACTTCCTTCGTGTTCCTCTCACTCTCCCCGGTACAGTACCTCAGCAGTGTCAGCACTGCCACTGTACCAGCTATACCCAAAGGAAGATGTGTCTCGTTAAGAACAAAAAGAAAAATAATTTGATCTAATATGAGGATATATTTATTTTCAAAAGAGTAATTTAAACACACGAACGTTCTAATAATAAAGTACGTACAGGAGACTGGCCTGACGGAGCAAAAGGTTGACGAGGTTACTACAGGAGTCTCTGTTGATGAGCATGTCACGGCACACTAAACGAATACCTTTGTCAATGAAATGCGCAGTGCACAAGAGTTATAACCATCTCCAGTAATATTAAAATCACTATTACAACAAAATCCCTTTCGAGACATGACACACTTCCAATGTAGTTTACGGATAAGTGTCAATGCAGCATTGCTTTCACTAATTTTGCAAGTATTGTGGGTCTAGGACATTTGCCAAGGTTTTCCAGTTTTTACCATCATGTTCAATATCATAACTTTACCCATGAATCTAGAAAATATATTAATTATTGAAGTTAATAGATCGAATTTACCATGAATATATTTTTGCAGAAGTTTCTATATATTCAGAGTTATACGAGAGACCTTGCTAATGTTCTAAAGACACTCGTTTGCAATTAGAGAACTAATATTATAAGACTTAATAATAGCTCGTCCCATATATGGCTTCTAAGGTATCTTTAAATTGTCCTATTAGTGACTACAAAAATAACTTCCTACCCACATTGGCCGGTAGCCAAACAGGTTGGTAGATACTCAAGCCGTCTGGTGGATACCCAACGATCACCCGTCACCCGTCCTGAGACTCGAGCCAGAGAGAATAATAAGCATCGTGCGGAGGCATGCGTAGCCGAGAATTAATTAACCAGCAAAGTCCAGTCCCATCAAAGGAGGATTAAGCGCTGCCGTGGTTTGGTTCCAGGAACTGGGTAAACGACGCCCTGGGTAGAGCTGGAAAAAAGCTCGAAGCTCATGAATCAACTCGGCTCGATCTTAATTTTAGCTCAGCTCGGCTCCGCTCGGCTCGGCTCAGCCCGCTCTTCTTAATGAACCAAGCGGAGCCGCCATCATATCTCGTTATTTAATGAGCCAGCTCGTGAGCTGCTCGCGAACAGCTCGATTAGCTCGATTATATAGAAATACCAACTTTAATTATCTAATAATATGGTAGTTTTTAGTTGGGTGAAGCTTAATTTGTCATCCAAAAAATAAACCAAATTCAGTATAGATAAAAATCATGTTTAATAATGGATTATCTTTTTATTTTCATTTATTTTTTATCTTTGTTGACTTAGATTGATATTTTTTCTGCAATATTGTGCTATATTATGATTTTTGTATTGTTGGCACATGCTAATATTTATTAAATGCTTAAAATAACCTATTTTTTATCATAAAAGTTTTAACATACTTAGCTCGTGAGCCTATGATCGAGCCAGCTCGATCTTTCTAAATGAACCGAGTCGAGCTTCAATTTTAGCTCGTTAATCTTAATGAGCCGAGCCGAGCCATCTCGTTATCGGAATGAGCTTTAATGAGCCGAGTTTTAACGAGTTGAGCTGGCTCGTTATCCACCCCTAGCCTTGGGTAAAATGGTGGAAAGTGTGCAGGTGCGGGCGCGGGGAGTGTCGATCGGGACAACGTAACAACAACACAGGCAGATAACACCGTGAACCTTTTAACGACACCGGCGCAATAACTCCGTGAACCTTCTAGTTATGTTGAGGATCAAAGTTGAACCAAATTATGACCTTATGCAAGTTCCATGTCTGGTTTCCAGGACCCATTAAGTTTTTTTGACAGGTTAATCAAAATTTGAACATTAAATAATCAAACATAAGTACCAACCGAAATGATACGATTACTTAGGAATATATACACAATATCTAACTTCACAAGCAGGAGAATTAATAAACGAACCAAAGGTGGGAAGTGCACATGAGGCATGTAGGAGCATGTTTACATTGTAAGCGTGCATTTAAAGACGACATTCAATTTAAGCACACCAGAAGCTTAATGTAAAAAAAACTATTATACGTCAAATAATATATATACTCCCTCCATCCACATATACAGAGTTCATCTAGTTTTGTCCTAAGTCAAACTTTTGAGTTTTGACTAACAATATACACAAATATATATTATTTCAAACTAAAAGAGTTATATGTTATGAAAGCCCTGTTCATGATGAATCTAGTACAATCAGTTTCATTTAGTCAACTTATATATATATATATATATTTTTGTTTTCACGAGTCGAAGTTTGAAAAGTTTGACTTATGACAAAACTAGATGAACAATATATTTATGAACAAAGGGAGTACATTATTACGACATTTTAGCAGATATCATATATAGATTCTACATTATCCTAGCCTTGTTGGCCGTCATTGTTGTTGATGCGGTCATCATTGTGGTAGCTGATATGTTTCATCACGCACCAGAAACTGTTTGGATTATTCTAATCACCAGTGTCAAACTATCAACAATTTTCACGAGTGGAAGACATGAAAGCTGCATACCGTCGGACCTAGGCTTTTAAAAGGGGAGAGAGCTGACAGTAAGAGTCCGATACGTGGATGCTAAGGAACAAGTTGCCCTCATAGTAATCGACTAGTTTGTTCCAATAAATTATTTCACTATTGTGAAGCAAAATAATGGAATTAAAGTTGTTTGACTAAGGGCCCATTGATTAATGAAGGAATTAAATTGGACTTTTTCTCCTCACATTTGATCCTATCTGAAGATATGGATCAATCATACAATGAAAATATCTTGATAAGTTGAAGAGCAGGGTTCGGGATGGGGTTGGGTGGTTCGTGGTGGTGGTTGTGGTGGTGGTGGCGGTGGAGAGGGGGATTGGGTTTCATCTGTCATAATGGCATCCTTCTTCACTCCGCTCTGGACGAGCCTCAATAACACCGATGGAACCGCGTAACCATGCTATTTCAGATCACATCCTGTTTATTGGTTATTAGTTGAGAGGTGACAAAGAAAAAAGATCATACTGGGGTAGAGTGACAAGGATCATACTACGTATAAATCAAGTTCGAACCAAGTATGATGACAACGGTAATGTCGAGAAAAAAATAAAATGAATATCTGACCCGTGCATATGCTTGTGTACTACTCCAATATAATGACATGGCAATCATTATGTACAATACAAGATCCCGTTGTAATAGGGAGCACGAGCATATGCATGGGACAACGGACAAGTTGCATAGTTTATGGGTATGTGACATCGCAATTGCTGGCTTACGATGAAGCCGCCTTCTGGTAACCGTCCTGCTCAAGGACTTCAATCATTGAATCGAACTTCCTGCGCGGGCATGAGTTTGAGCAACAGTGTCAACTTTTGGATTGTGACATATCTTATCAGATGGCCATAACAGAGTGCTGCTTTTTCAGAGACGGTTGTTCTTCGCTGAATTAACACGACTGTATCACATATATGGACGTAGCAATGGACACGATCAACAAAGGCAGCGTTGGCTACCTTTGTCAAATAGTCAGGACCAGCTGGTGATTAGCAACGCGCAAACGGCCTGATGGCAACCATCGTGACATCGTCACATAAGGCAGCGATGCCTCTGCTACGGCTGCGTGCGACGGTCCCAAGAAGGCGGTATGACAATCCAATGAACCAGCAAGATTTTTTTTATGCTCCCTAGGAATGCGTCAGCCTTATCTAAGCTTGCCAGCAGCGCAGTAGATAATCATCGGAAAAAAAAAAAGAGATTTGCCTTGAAGGACTAACTGAAGGACTAACATTAAGTCTATTTCCAAAGTTATATCTGAAGGACTAACTAAATATAACTTTTCCTAAGAATATGTTTCAAGGCCTTTCCCTATAAGATTTTGCCTTGAACAACCATCGTGACAATGCAATATGCCACTTGAAGGCGTTGGTACACATTAAATGATCCAAGAAATGCGTGTGTGGGTCTCTAACAGTAAGCATTAAGCTGTTTCTCTTCAAATAACTGAAGCTTGTTTATCTATGGAAATGCATTGCCCTTTTGTTTAGGAGATTTGCGACTTCTCATGTGACTAAGATTTTGTATATCTCTCAGTCACATTTTCAGAACAATGAAAACACACTGCTGGAACAAGGGAACTGCACTTCTCGAATAATGAAACTGTACTGGTGGAACAATTAGTCCTTGGGTAGAGCAATTTCGTTTTTCAAAGAACATTTTTTTACAAGTGAATGAAAAATCCAACCTCTAAAAAAAGTGACTGAGAGATTAGCAAAATCTCAAGGAGACACCTCCTTTTTTTAAGGCCTAAGATTGTGTTTTCATCGATGTATTAATTTGTGCAGATAAAAAGCATTGTGTACTGAAACCAAGCCACCAGCTAAGCACCTTAGAGGAGGAACTATATTTTAACGCGACATTCAAAATATAATGTAATAGAGATTCAAGTATAAGAATTTCATAATATAGTGATGAACTATATCTTGTATGCTATGTTCGTGCTTATTGTGACATGGACATAATAAATAACATTATTTATCTAATCTCTACTATATGTCAATATTGGATGTTCAAATTGTGACTCTCAATATCACTTCAGAAGATATTAACGGAATCGGGGTCCAATGTGGCAACCATTGGCAACAAATTCTGATGACTATTAAGGATAGAGGTCGGAGCGTGTGACTCCCGTATGTTGTACTGTTGCAATGTGGTAGTTGGCAAGTAATGGTCAAGATCAAGCAACAATAACAATGAGGCTCCGTTTGGATGTAGATATTGGAGGCCTTAGCATTGAATTGGGCTCAATACCAATTCAGCCTAGGCATTGAAATGAGCTCAATGCCAAAGCCATAGTTTGGATGTAGATAGAATTGCAAGATAGAATTCAACTCAATGGCAAATACCAATTCATGTTTGGGTGGACATGACATTGAATTAAGAATTCACAAATTGCTCACATCGTAGCCACTGCAGGTCGTTGAGGACTGCTAATGGCAGTAGGCCGCCACCTCCATTGGCCCCAAGGCGAGCTCCATGGCGTGCTTGCTGTCACGGGCTGCTCATGGCCGCAGGCTGTCATGCTGCTTGCATTGAGGAAGATGCAGAGCAGGATCTCAGCCGTCGGCCTTGAGATGAAGGATTTCAGTCGCCCGAGTTGAGGAAGAAGTGGTTGGAGGAGAGATTTCGGCCGCCGGAGTTGAGGAAGAAGTGGTGGAGGAGAGATCTCGGCCGCCGGAGTGAGGAAGTTGTTGGAGGAGAGATCTCGGAGTTGAGGAAGAAGAGGATTTCGGCTCGCCGGAGAGGAGACATCGGCGTCAAGGTCGCTGCTCGCCAGAGGGAGACCACATGGGCGCGGGATGAACGCGCGGCGGCGAGGCCGATCCTGGAGTCGGGAGGGGAGGGAAGGCAGCGCGGGTGGCCGGTGGTGGTGGTGGCGGCGGCGGCGGCGTCGCTCTGGTGCGTGAGGGAGAGACGGGAGTCACGGGAGGGAGGCGATTCCAGCGAATACGGAGGGGTTCGCTTCGGTATTGAGGGCTACAGGCTGACTGTGGGATGAATGCCGGCTGGTATTGGGGTTCAATTCCAATTCCCAATTCCATGCCATCCAAACAGCTGGTATTTGGAACTACCAATGCCAATTCCGAATTCGGAGCCCCAATATCTACATCCAAACGCAGTGTGATATATTTTCCCTGTGTGTGCGCCTGTCAACTTAAGAACGGACTGGCCAATGGATTAGACTCGTTCCTGATCCACAAATTCTCTAGTACGTCCTTATCCAGATGCTATCCCACCTCTTCCTTCCCACTAGCAATTCGCTACTCCAGCGGGTTCAACAATAGCATTCCTTCCGACTATAACGCGCAGCTTGTCGGCTCTCTTCCTGGGAATCACTCCACAACGCCCTCTTGGTCCTTGACGCTGTGTTGCGTTCTTCTTTCTGGCCATGTCCTTATTAACGACAAGATGTGCACACTTATGTTAGATCGCTATCAAAATCTTAAATCATGATGGACCGATGAATTCTAACGACAAGATGGGTCAACTCTAGTAGTTTGCAAGTAGTGGTCCAGATCAAAACATGATGACATCTGGAAATTTCGCAACTCATCCATCCATATTGACGGTTCGTAGCAGCCGGGGTATTAATTATGTTCTTCTGATTATAGAAAGACAGTACGTATTTTACTGGCGTGTTTGGCCTCATACGCTCCAAATCCCATAGGCTAGTTTATTGGCTCGTTTTTGTTTTTCCACGCTATCCTCTTGGTGCTCTATAGTCCTAGTCTGCTTCTTTTGAAATTCTTATGGAAATTGAAGTGACCGTATAGCTATGTTTGCCAGAACCTGTTCAAGACGGCACAACATTCACTCGTATAATTATCTTAAACAAATTTTCATTCAAATATTTTGATAAAAAAATATCCTATTGGAATGTCGGCACCATGTGTGCAGCCCCAACCATTCAAATGCAATGCCAAAGAAAAGGATAGCTCTGCTCTTCATTTTTTGTCATTTTTGTGAGACCGACCTTATGTTTGCTTTCCAATTTATAATATTGACCAGTTTGTATTTCTGCATAGTCAAGGGGGGTCATCCAGTTTGCTATCCTTGCTCGTGGGCGGTTACATAAATGAGATGGTGTTGGAAGTCAAACCAGTTCAACGCTTGGAGCTAAATGTGCTGTAATCGTTCCAAAATACTCCCGCTTCTGATATTTACATAAATGAGATGGTGTTGGAAGTCAAACCAGTTCAACGCTTGGAGCAACAACTCTTTATGTTTTTTCCTCGCTTTGCGTAAAAGGGTTAACCCGGTTGTTATTACATTTTCTGCTTAGGTTTGTAACTTGATCTTGTTCCACTTTGCTAAGCAATGTGGGACTATTCTCATATCTATGTGCTGCACACCTACATGGACTGATTATTGTGCAGGGCTTTCACATCCACCCTCTTTAAAATTCGATGTCCTCGTTGAGCAACGGACCAATTTACCCTGAGGTGGACAAATGTACATGATCGTCTATCTTGGCCACGTCCGTACGTCCAATACTGGCATACATCCCGCACGTCCAGTTAGCAGCCATACGTACCGTGTAGTCGTGCCACGCACACACCCATGCGTACGCACCCACGTCCAGCACGCATGTCTGCGAACCGTGAGTCGCCTCCGAATACCTCCTGTAACATCCCAAACCCAAAATACGGCTTCAAACTGCTCGCACGTTGAGCAGTCCCACCTCACAGCAACAACTCTTACGCTTTCGTCCTCACTCGCATAAAAAGGTTAAATAAAAAACAGATTGAGACGGAAGACGATGCAAAAGAGTGGCCTGTGTGGTGAGAGAGAGTGAATGGGATGAGCGAGAGGTTTGTAATGCTACACTGTTTCTTTGATTTCCCTAGGAAAGCTTGTAGAACTGTAGGGAACGTACCTCTTTCCCTAGTAAACCTGGTAGAATGGTAGGGAACGGCCCTCTCTACCTATGAATTCTAAACAGACTCTAGAGAAATTATTTGTCCCTCGGATTCTTTAAAAAAGAACCTTGGGACACATAAAAATCCTAGGGGACTGGAGGATTCCAGCAGTAGATGGACTTATATTTATTTCATTTTTCTTTAAAAAAACAACTACATGGACCTATATTTGATTCAGTTGATAAAAAGCTTCATGGACTTATAATTGGGACTGGAGGGAGTATTTTTGTATCCTTTGGAACAAACATCTTGCTTTCTTAGACTACTCCATGTTCGTAGTATCATATTGTGAAATTCTGTACTGCCATGTCAACAAAGAGAGCAATAAATAGAAGAACACTTTTACTATCCTTGAAGTAATACCAATTAAAGGGTATCACAGATTATATATAACTAGAGTGGTACCAATATGGTACCACTCATGTTATAATTTTTGTTATAGTAGATTGATTGCGATGATCGCAAGTCAAACTTTGTTCAATGCTCGGAACATGACTTATGGTTGTCAGTTGATAAAAAATAACAGTGACCTATACAGACTAGCCACGAGAGGTGGAGGCGCCTAATCATTCGTTCCCACACACGTGATGTGCACAGCGTGTGGTAGTTGGCGAGTGTGCTTGAGATCCAAACGTAATTAATGGTGTTTGGAAACTCTTCCCTCCGTACAAAACTTAATAGTTCTTAGCAGCCGTTATTAATTATGTTATGTTCTTGTTAGGGTTATTTATCCATGTAGATAGATTGGAGTCATCGCAAGTTAAACTTTGTACAATGCTCGGAACAGGACTTATGGTTATGAGTTGATAAAAAATATCCGTAACCAGCTGATATCAATGTATCTATTCCATTTCTTATATTTGGACAGTTCACGTTATGTTTTCGTTTCAGCCTTAATATTTATTATTTCCAGATGTAGCTAGTGTGACTATAAGTTCTTCCTACGTATGCCACGTTCCCACGCTCTGATTGGGCTGCCAGACGCTTATGGCTTAATCTTTTTGTACACATGTTCAGACATGGATAAATAAGTAAAAGGTGCATCGGAGTAGGCTTATACTAGAAAAATCGCGCGGCGTTGCCGCGCGTATGCTGTTTTCCTGGTGTGAAGCTTGATTTAGAGACCAGCTTCACTCAGTTGCGCGTTCAATTGTTTGCAAGTCCAAAAATTATATATGAAAAATCTACCATTGCTTATACCATTACGGCAAAATCCTTAAAAAAAATTAAACAACACATATCTGTGAGGGGAAGTGCATACTTTGCTCAGTTTGTTGAGGGATTGCATGTCCAAAAATTACACATGAAAATACATTGTTGGCTTGTAAGCCTTGTATCATTACTGCAAAATTCTTATAAAAGCTAACAAAACATATCAGTGTGAAGAGGACCGATGTACTTTGCTTGACGTACCATAAACCTGGTTAATCTTTATCCATAAGATTACACTACAAAGTTTATTTTTCCTTCCCGTGAATAGACACATCTATTGGAAACATGATGACCTTGAAAATCCCTACTGAAATGTAGCTTCCTCTTTTGTGAGTATTTCGACAAACAGACATATCAAAATCTCTGGTTGAGCAATGAAATACCACAACACATGTATGATTCATGGCTACAAGCTATTGTGCAGTTCTGTATAGGTACTCCACTTGTCTGGTAATAACAGGAAATATTTACTTTCCAAGTCTGCAATTAATATATGCAGTTTTCTTTGAGGCATTTCCTCATGCATTTGTACAGTTAGCAAGGAATAAGCATATTAAAATGATATCTTACATGGACAATTTACATCGTATGACACATGTCTCCATATGATGGAAATGCGGTCAGAGTGGGTGTTGAAACTATTTCAACTGCATGAAACATCAGATATTATAGGACTAAAAAAATGGAATGTTAAGTAAAGTTTTAAATGGTAGACCCAAAAGAATTAATAGATAACCATATGTGAAACAAACACATCTCTATCTCTTCTACTATAAAGCACGAAGTTTGAAATGTGTCTGGCCAAATTGCTACAGTATTCCCGCCAAGCTACAGTGTCACGCTACATTTCAGCCATTGATTTGGTCCGTCGGATGCTTTCTGGATTCGCTGCTACAGTACCCGCCAGTTACTGTAGCACTTTCCAGAAATTTCCATTCCTGACCCCCCCCACCCAAAAAAAAAATAAAAGATTAGCGAGAACTTTCTAGAAATTTCCATCCCCTGATTAAAAAAAAAAGAGAGGAACATTGAATGCATTCCCAAATCTGATCGTCTACGAACCCGCTTCCTACGCCAACGTCGTTTATACTACCACGCAACAGTTGCTGTAGACTGTCCCATCCATTTCGTTGCATGGATAGGACTTACTACAGTAGCTCCTAAAATTTTCATGTATGAAAGGGTTTTCGATCATATTGCCATTTTATAGTCACGAGATATGTAACAGAAGAGAAATTAACTTTGAAATTGTTAGCATTGGACACCGGATATGATCAAACTACGCATTACATTTTGAAATAGAGCGACTTTCATATTTAAGAGTTCAGACCTGTTCTCCAATTCCAATTTCAGGTTCAATGACTCATAAATGTGCAAAAACCTTTTGAACTTCTATGTTCTTGCATTGATAGTGGAAGCTTCCACTTAACTTTTTTTGCACAGTAAATATTCAATCAATCATCAGTAATTCGAAACACCATAGATACAATTAGAAGATTGCTAAATACTTTACGTTCATTAGCTCCTCACGCTAACACCATTATCTCCACCTTCCTATTCACGTGCAAAGCACGTGCACATTACTAGTACTTTTATATCTGGTCTCATAGGAAGATTATATATAACTTAACATTCATTAGAAAGGCAACAGACTCAAATTCCTTGACTTGTTACCTATAATACTCTCGTGACACTGCTTTTGAAACCATGGACAGAACTTTAGTAGCACACTGAAACATGACATGGTGAAAATGGACCCTTGACCAGATGCAACCACAATGGTACTTGGACGTGCTTTTGTTCTTAGCCTCAACATTTTGCTCTATCATTTCTAACTTGCAAAAAGACACATAACTGGATTCTTTTAGCAAAATCTAAGCTATCATTTCTGTCCTACAGAACACATGATTTGACATGGTGGCAACTAAATCGCCCCCAACCTGTACCTCATAAATATTATAAAAAGGTTCCATGTATCCCAAAATTATTAAGTCCCCCTACCTATGTCTTCCAGTAATAAAGAATCTATCATGCATCTATGTATTTTAGAGTCCAAGATTGTAAGCAGCGGTGAATGATGGCTAAGCTCACCTATCAAAGATTGAGTATATTTATAGTGAATTGTAGAGTATTCATTTATAACCGATTTGATAATTCTAGTTATAAACAAAGTTGGATCATAGAAAAGATATAACAAAAATCCACGACTGACAGGCATAACACTCTGATATTTATCCAGCAAAGTGAATTGTTGGAAGAATTCACAGGGGATAGTACCCTGTTAGGTAGCCAGACTCGCTCTCACATTTCAAATATAGTCATCCATATTTTTTTTCCTTTTTACATTTCTATATGGGCATCACAGATTGAGAAACCAATTGGAACTCTTTCTCTCTCATTGACGCAGTATAGGAGAAGGATAAAACAAAGCAAAATCCTTACCAAATTGAAAGGCAACAGCCTCCCGAATGCCGAATGCCCAGCACCATACTAATCTCAGCCGACACCATTATTATCACTGCAGCAGGAGAGGAAAAATCGAATTATTCATACGAATAGAGTACAGCCAGTACAGAAACAAACACACTTGGGTGTACTCGGCCCTCTTATTAGCTTCATGCTGGCTCCGCGCAAGGAATCGAGTTCGAAAGTTCCCGTCAGATGCCCCCTCATCCGCACGGAGGAGCTCCCAAATGCCTGTTCGCGAGGAAATGCGGGGACGGCTGCATCGGCGGGTGTGCGGTGGCTGTGCCACGAGGCCGCGAGCGCGAGGGTGTCCGGGCGGAGGCGGCCGCTACGAGCGTCTATCGACGACGCGGAGCTGCGGGAGCTGGATCCGCCGCTGGAAGAACCACGTGGGGCCAAGCCGCTGGTTGTCGCCGTGGATCAGAAGCAGCGATTGGGACGGAGGTAGGCTGCGCAGCAGCCAGCGGGGCCTCAGCGGCTGGAAGCGCAGGGGTGGGAGGAGGGCGAGGAGTGGTTCGATTCGGAGTCGAAGCGTTGCTCGGCGGCGTACGGGCCGACGTCTCCAGGTGAACTCCCGGCGGCGGCGCTCGAACCTTCTCGTGGAGCCCGGAGGAACGAACGATGAGAGCCGTTGGCTTGTAAATCGACGGCAGAAGGTTGATGAACAGTTGCCCGACCAATCAGCATCCAGAGAACGGCACGCGTTTTAGATATAGAGAGATTTGGCGCATTTGAGGAAAAAAAATGCTAGATGGACTTATATTTATTTCATTTAAAAAAACTAGATGGACTTATTTTTTATTCATTTGATAAAATGCTTCATGGACTTGTATTTGGGATTGGAAGGAGTATTTTTGTATCCATTGGAACAAACATCTTGCTTTCTTCGATTACTCTATGTTCATAGTATCATGTTGTGAAATTCTGTACTGCCATGTCAACGAAGAGAGCAATAAATGGAAGAGCACTTTTACCATCCTTGGAGTAATACCAATTACGGGGTATCACAAATTATATATAACTAGAGTGGTACCAAAATGGAAATACCAATATGGTACCACTCATGTTATAATTTTTGTACCCTCAACTATGCATGATAGGCTTCCTAACCGATTTCATTTAGACATATACTGTGAGGAATTAAGCACTCGATGTTGTCGCGTCTTGATAGATAGTTTTGCTGCATCCTCGACGTTGGACCGTGTATAAAAGGCCTTGGCATTCAGTAGGAAGAGCCAAGCACCACAAGACAAGCTAATATTTGCTCTGAAACCTAACTACAGCACAATATGACGCTAAGGCTGTTGTCCGAAGTGAGTCCTCAGGACTTGCTCCTCGCCCTTGCCGAGGTCCAAGGCCATCTGCTGGGTTACGTCAAGTCCATGGCGCTCAAGTGCGTCGTGGACCTTGGCATCCCTGAAGCCATGCACCGCCGGGGCGGCTCCGCCACCCTCGCCGACATCGCGACCGACGCCGCGGTACATCCGGCCAAGGTAGCCGACCTCCGGCGCCTCATGGACCTGCTCGCCACCACGGGCATGTTCACCGTCACCAACGGGGAAGGCGGCGGCGCCGACGACTCCGCTGTCGTGTACAAGCTAACGACGGCGTGCCGCTTCCTCGTCGGGTGGCGCAACCTGTCCCCTGTGGTGCCGTTCTTCACGAGCCCTCCCGTCGTGTCCTCCTTCTTCAGCCTGGGCGACTGGCTCAAGAGCGAGCCGGCGGCCGCCGGATCCGTCTTCAAGATGGCGCAAGGCTGCTCGCTATGGGACATGGCGAGGAAGGACGCTGCGTTCAACAGCGTGCTCAACGACTCCATGGTGGCCGACAGCGAGCTCTTCCTCGAGGTCATTATTCTGGACAAGGGCCGCATCTTCCGCGGGCTGAGCTCGCTAGTCGATGTCGGCGGCGGCAATGGCGCGGGGATGCGGATCATCGCGAAAGCGTTCCCGCGCCTCAAGTGCACCGTGCTTGACCTTCCTCACGTGGTCGACCAGCTGGCCACTGCCGGTGATGACGACAATCTGCAGTTCGTCGCCGGCGACATGTTTCAGTCCATTCCATCTGCCGACGCTGTCTTCCTCAAGGTATCGCTGTCGAGCCGGTTACGTAGTTGCACATCACTAATTGCAGCCTCCTATCCCTTCATAAGACATGTCGATTTCGTAATAATCAACAAAGTTTCCAAACGCGGTACCTATATCCAAGAAACAGTAATATCAGTAATTTTTTTATAAAAAGTACTAATAAAATTCTAGTACAAGGAATACACTTTTGGAGATAAATTTATATTCATGAAAATCATGTGTTAGATCAAATTATATTTTATAAAAAAGTACTAATAATTTTTTATGTTTAGCACTAATAAAATTATATTCCCAGTGACAACCTTTTAGGAGTGTACTAATCAAGCCTAGTGAGGATCAGTTGTATAAGTGTAAGAATACATGCCAAATAACCACTTATATATTCTTTCAAGTCACTTTGTAAAAACATTTAAACTAAGTATATCAAATCTTTGAAGGTCCTCATTATTCGTATTTGAATAATACCTACGCCCTCAACTATTCATATTTGAATATTTGAATAATCCTTTCATAACATGTACTGAGCAAACTGAGCACAGCCCCTATATAAAACGTGGAAGAAAGTTATATATGACCTGGGTCCTTCACAAATCAGAAAGTTTGTCATGTCACAAATACGGGAAAAATAAAATATTGGCAAAAAATCCCACTAATGGTCAAATTTACGTGCCTATGTCATTTTAGATAACCTTTGGCGACCAATTTAAACATACTTTACGTATTTTCATCTACTTCAATTGGCAGGGCTTAAATCAGTTGTGAATGAAATATTTAATTTCTAGGGCAAATCCAACACGCTGAATTTGGGCTCTTCAATACATAGTGAAATAGTTTATCCTACGTACGTTCAGTGTTATATACGTCTTTCTTCTTCTTTCTTATTTTTGTTCCCTATCTTCAATACATAGTGAAATTGTTGCACTATTTTTGTTCTAGAACATTTTGCATGAGTGGGGTGACAAAGATTGCATCAAGATACTTCAACGGTGCAAGGAAGCCATCCCTGCAAGAAATGCTGGAGGAAAGGTGATAATCATCGATATGGTGAAAGGATCACTGCATGGAGATAGTAAAATCAACGAGATAGAAGCCATACAGAATATGTTTATGATGTATGTCAACGGGGTAGAACGAGGTGAAAGTGAGTGGAAGAAGCTGTTTTCTGAAGCTGGATTCAGCGATTACAGAATCATGCCAATCTTGGGTCCCCTTTCAGTGATTGAGATCTACCCATGAGCGCTTGGTGAACTACTGTACCATAGCTGATACTCCCTCTGGATGAAACATGTTAACGTTTGGACATGGGTAGTTAAAATTGAACTAATGACCATGTCCTAACGTCAAGAAAAATAATTTGGACTGAGTAACAAGGTAAATGTGCCTGAACTCCAATGTCCATTTGTGTGTTTGTGTGTGTGTGTGTGTGAACTCGACCTGGATTGTCAATAAGCAAGCTTCCTCGTTAAATGCCTCTGATGTTTTTCTTCTGATCATCGATATGATACATAACTGTTTTCACTTTTGTTATGGTTATGATATACGTGTGGCATCAAGCATAGTTATGATGCTTCATTTTTTTTTCTTAAATTCGTGATTCTTCTATGAAAATATTTATCATTTTGTGATGCTTGGTATTTTTACTTCACTATACCAGATAGCTTTATTTTTCTTTGACAATAATATAAAATTGTAATTGTTTATGTTCGGCACCGTTTGCTACAGAAAGACTAAGTGAGAACAATTCCCAACAGTTTTGCAGCATTGATGATCGATTCGACTACATTTGTTTGATGGTGTTAGTCGTGCATTGGAGTATCAGGGTCTCAGGGATCCGCCTGTCTGTGTAATGGCTCACCATAGACGGTTTGGTGCACGACTGGCCAGTATAGAAAGATTAGCACACGCGGTCAAATAAACGAACCACTTGCACAAACAAGAGTCACACGCAGGTTGGTCCCGTTTAGGAGTCACCGGTCATACAGTTGACATAGATTGTCGGTATTTAGATCCGACTGCGTTAAATTTGTCTTACATTCGTTCTATAGCTGATCGGCTGTTTGTTTCTCAGTTTGGTTCCGATAGCTTTTAACCACAAAAGTATGAATTGTTGTTCTTAAATAATTTCAGTAAATACAATACCCTATGTTTTTTTTTAGATGCACTACCCTATGTTTTGGGTGTTCGTTATATCGTCAAAGTGAACAAAGCAAGTATCTTCGCAAAAAAAAAAAAAAAAAGCAAGTATGAAGGATAGTAATTGATTATGTTGTTGACGTATACTTGCAATGATAAATAGATGAAAACAAATACATGTTGCAAAAATGCACAAGAGTATATCCAACTCTCTACGGTTGCTAGACAAAAGACTCTAAATTTTCACAATAAAACAAATCATCTAGCAGGTAGTTAACTGATGGATCCAAAATATAGTGACATACATATCCGTAGATCTTGAGGTTTAGTCTTCATCTTAAAAGGTCAGTTCAGGTCCTCCTCCCTTTGGTTACCAAGCCCAATAGGATCCACTACAAGAAAGTTGATATTCTATGACGATTTTCTCATGACAAAATACATACTCGTCATAAAATTTTGTTGTTTTATGACGATTTCCAGGAGGTATAGTAGTTAGTGACGAAAACTCAATGTTTGTCATAAAAATGTTTTCGTAAAACGTCATAAACCACACCCATGCTAAATTATGACGACCTCTGGTAGTCATAATTCGTTTACAGTCAAACGTCACTATTTTGTGACATCAATCACAATATAATTTTCTTGATAAAAAATAATCATGCCATATGCTCTTAAGTTTGGCCCGCCTGTCAACGGGTAATACAATTACTCGCTTGTAAAAAAATGATTGTGCGCCCAGGAATCGAACCTAAGACCTGCTACCTGTGGACACAAAGTCCAAACCACTCTGCCACCGGCTTGTTCTTGCTTATGCAAGACGTAAATTATATATTAATATACTACAAAGGGAATAACGGTGTTTTTCGCCTCGCTCGGCCCATTGGCTATTGCTGTGAACACAAATCTCCATTGTTGCCCTCGGCCGTCGAGGGAACAGAGCGAGAGAGAGAGGAAAGGGAAGCTAGGGTTGCGGCGGCGCCGGCGGGAAGCTTCGGCCCTGGGGAGTGGCTGCGGTCGGGGTCGGCGACGCCGCGAGGTAGAGGTCTGCGAGCAGCGTGCGGCGCAGGCGGGG